>CM028381.1:5849424-5975100 GCA_013146195.2 Codonopsis lanceolata | reverse complement strand
TGCATCGGAAATGGAAGCCAGCCCGACGTATGTGGACCAAGCAGTCATGAGGGGGTAGCCAAGACTCACTATCATAGGTGTCTCAGGCGAAAGGTGGCCGTGGGGTGGACATGGGAAAGGTGGACTCCAAAGCGAACATGACGCGATATGTACAGCCTTGGTGGTGCTTGATCATACAGAGATAGGCACTCGAGTGAGCGAGTAACAAGGAAGACACACTGAGTTGAGCGAGCATCGAGTTTGTGGGCGGAGTAAGGACTCAGCCAAGGATAACAGAGACAACCAAAAGCACGAAGCTTGGCGTAGTTCGGCAAAGAGCCAAAAGTTTATGGTAGGAGATCGGGCGAGCAAGTGGGTGTAGTAGTCGATTTATGAGATAGGTCGCGTTTGGAAAGCAAACGACCAAAAGGGCAATGGAAGAGAAGCACGAGAGAGAAGGGAGGTAGCCTCAACAATATGGCGATGGCGACGCTCCAGAACCCATTGTGTTCCGGTGCGGTGGGCGAGGTAAGGTGAGATGCCATGGGCGGACAGTAGCGGCAAGCCGAGTCCCTGCAAGCCCCATATACTCGCCGCCATTGTCCGAGTAAAGGGTGACTATGGTTGTTTTAAAATAATTTTCCACTAAGGCTTTAAATTTGGGAAAGATGGTGGCAACCTCGCATTTGAGTCAGCGTAAAGCCGATGTAATGGGTAAAGTGATCAAAAAATATCACATAGTATTTGAACCCATCAATGAGGAAGGGGGAGGTCCAAACATCGAAGATAAACAGCTTTGAAGAGGGAGAGTAGACACAACCGTATTTTGATGAAATGGAATTTTATGACTTTATTAGAAAGACAATCATTACAATGACTGGAGCGAAGCAGCTGTCTATCAAGCTAAACCTAGGCTAGATAATATCTCGACTTTGGATGGGGCCGACGGATGGCCAAGACGATGATGCCGCCCCGATGAGAGACTTTGAGCCGACACAAGCAGAGGGTGGGGCGGGGGAGTCGCGCCATTCATACACACCGCCCCATCGTCCTCCTGTCAACAAGATTCTCTCGCCGCCAGATCCTTCACATGAAAAGAAGCTGGTAAGAACTCAATGTAGGTTTTATCGAGATACAAAATTGAGATATAGATATAAGATTCTTTTTTCATGTCGTGAACAAATGTAACATTATGAAGGGAAAAAATGTGCAGGTGTACTGGCGGAGGAGAAACTAGTTTTGAGATAGTTAACCCAAGACCATCACCAATGACCATGTCATCCATGCCCGTAGTCGAGTGTAGCGAGAGACGCCGAGGTCGCTAGCGACATGATACGGAGGCACCACTATCGAAGAGTTTCGCCTCTGTCCCCGCTGTCGCCGTGGGTTGCAAGCGAGCCCGTGTTGTTACTCTGAGCCACTTGCCGAGTCGGGGAGAAGGCATGTAGGTGGTGGCCACTCAGCCTGAAAGTTTGGGCAATGAGTAACCGAGTGGCCCCCGTTGGCGACATGCTTCGACACTCTCGCCTTACCTGGCCGCCGCGTCGCAGAGCCAGATGCCGAGGGTCAGCGTGGCCGAGGTCGCGAGGGGCCGATACCGAAAGCGAGGAGGATTGCCGAGCCGCCGAGCTATTGCTCCTTGCAGCAGGTCAGTCAAGTAGAGGTGCAGGACCTATACGAGACGCTCAAAAAGAAGCTCGCGATTGACGAGTTTTTCACGAAGCTCATCAAACGAGACGGGAGTATCCCGCCTTCAACCACATCCACGATGTGGCAGAAGTCATCATCCAAACCACCGAGGATGGTCTCAACGAGATCCTCGCGGGTCAAGAGGTTTCGCCTGCAGCAGCAAAGTTCATCACCGACTTTCGACGTGGCATCGCATTAGCCGGTGATCGACCGAGCCCTCAAGTTGCTCGCTGAGGTAATCTTTGATCCGCTTAATGTGACCCGAGTTGGGCGAGCATAGGTGGCGAAGCCAGATCCCAAAGCCACGAGCAAAGGGTCGCCTGCTGGATCGTAGGAACCGGGGAGCGCATGTGAAGCCAACAAGAGCCCCAAAGAGAGTTTTCGGGCGAATCCAAGGCCGGTAGTGAGGGTTTGGGGCGGAACGCCCTCGAGGCTCGGGCATCTCGCGAGGACCGTGAGGCGGCATGGCGTGAACCGCCTACAAACTCAGAGGTCATAGCCAATGGTGGCCTCAACTTGGAGTTTCCAAGCTATGTAATCGTAGAGGTGAGTTTGGTGATATCAGGTGGGAGATGTTGATGAGGTCGGCTTGGGCGGATCAAGAGGGTTTTACTCTGAGAGAGTGATTGCTAGCCATTGTAGGTGTTTAGGCGCTGTGCCAGAGAGGAAGGAAAAGGTTTCCAGAGCAGCTCGATACCACAAAACCGATAAAGTTTAGAATAATGGCATAGCTTTTCCATTGAATAAATCACCTATTTATGTGGGGATTTACAATTAGGGTTACACTAGGAGTAGGATACAAGAAACCTATACAAGGAAGGTAACACAATTAGAAAGAACTCTACAAGGTAATTACCACTAATTACACATTACAAATCAACAAGAATAATTAAAAGATATTATTCTCTAACACCAACAAAATTATGACCCATTCCCTTTCTTTCCCCACTACGCACAAAATCGGGAAGATAGAAGGAGACCTAGCCGACCAAAGTTTTGTCTAAACCCTTTAGCATCTTCTTTGAAGAAGGATTGAAGAGAAGTGAGAGGAGATAACCTTCATCAACCCCATCTCCTTCCTATTGATTTAGAAAAATGGCTGATAGGTATGTACAATTTTTTTTTAATTTTAAGTTGTGTTTTACAATGTAAAGTGTTCAGGGTTGATATATCAATTAGATTACTTGTTTTGTTTGTAGTTTTAGGACCATACTTTTCAAAAAATGAGATTTTATTTGAGAAATTTTTGAAAAAAATTCGGTCTTGAACCTTGGAACTAGGGCGTGTTGTTCGGACCTTGGATGCCGAAAATCACCTACCTATTCGAACCTAGTATACTGAAAATCAAATTTTTGTTCGGGGTACGTCTATCGAAAATCATAGAAATTTTCGAACCCCCATCTCCGAACATTCCTATGATTTTTGGCTCATAGTGTCCGGATTTTTTTGTAGATTTTTGGCCAAAATGATCCTAACAAATTGGAGATTTTCGGCCAAGCTGTCCCGAACAGAACTGTGATTTTCGGTGATGAAAGTTTGAACACATCTATTTTTTGTCCCTTTTTCATTTCAAACGTCAACGAACTCGCATGCGATGAATGTCATGTCATATCATGTACAGATAAGGTTTTCGAGACGAAAAGACCTACTGCATCAACTAGGAAAGCGAGGGCCGACGCAGAGGCCCAGGCACGGGCAGACGCTGAGGCACGAGCACGGGCAAAGGCTGAGGCATAGACAGACTACGAGGATGGTAATGACTATGATGAGGAAGTGGAACCAATTAGTTTTCCATGTCCTGGGGGTCCATTAGAGGGAAATGTTTTCCCTTTGTATTCGGAACACGTAGCTGCAAGGATATGGGAAGGCGAGAGCGTGGATTTGTCGCTAACAAGTCTCAAAATTACATTGGCTCGATCCAAGTTGCCTTTTCAATGCTGTGTGTTGACTCTCCGCCTTGAAAGTATATACAATCATCACCCATCAATTTGAAGTACGTATGTAACAAAAAAAGAAGAAGCAATTAATCCATGTTTGTTGTGGTATTGTCATAATGATGACGATATTTGTCCAACATGACACAAATCTTTCTTTGTAAGGTTCAATCCATTGCTCCAAGGCATATTTGATGACACTTGGAAATTCTTTGAAATCAGACTAGAGTCTTTCTAGAGATTCGTTATACTCCAACTCAGTATTATAGATCACCAACAAATTCCAAAACATAATAAACGAATCATACTTTTCCTTTGTCGTTAAGATTTTCCTATAGTTTGCCAAAACGTTTTTATTGATGTGCCATCGACAAAGGAAATGTCTCGAGCTAGGAAACGTTCTCTCAATTGCATTCATTAAAGCAATTTCCCTCGTTAGTAACGATCACATTAGTATGTACCATTGCTCATATCAATGATTTCAAACATGCACGCCCACGTATACTGCTCTGCTTTTCTCATTCTCTAAATAAGCACTGTGAATTAAAAATGTCATAATTGTAGACGCACACCAACAATCTCAAACAAAGGTAACGTGATACCTATTTGTCTACGCAATCCAATAATATGACTTTCGGAAAAGGCATAATAAATCAACACTTCCCAGTGGGGAAGAATAAATCATTCATAGTGTTGTCGTCTTCGCACCGCCGATGATGATGGACATATCCATGCTTCTCCAACATAAACATAAGTCATTGATTTGTGATCGATCTTCACGCTCAATAACACTATTCTTCAATCGCATTGTAGATAGTCCTCACTGTTGAATTTTTAATTTCTCTTGCAAATCGCGCCAAAATGTCCTCCGGTTTACTATTGACGTGTGTCATATCAACCACATATTCCTCCTCAAACCTTAATAATCGACCGACATATGAATGACATTCTCAGTATGGTCCAAGTTGATGATTGTGGACACCACACTTCACAACCAATGATCATTCTCCAACCTGATACTTCTTTACCTCTCAAACTAAATGGACAACCAAGCTTCTTAGATCCGGTTTCTTTCCTATCTTTTGGTTTTGTTACATCGTCTATCTTTTCCCAATTTCATCATCAACATTTGCTTGTGATGATGTCTCCTGTTTTTGCGCTCCATTGTATTGCTCAACACATTTTCACAAGTCAATCAATACCCTAGGTTTTTCTTACCGCACCAGTCGATCTCCTAACTATTATGACCATGTCATGCTCATTACCCTAGCACGCATCAATCAATTAACATTTGGCGAGATGAAACATTTCATCGGTCACAAACACATGTGTGTAATTCCAACCAAACGAAACTATTTGATTATGTTCAACAATCGCATCATTATGAATATGATATATCTCATTATCGATTGGACCAACAACACTAGGATTTGTAGACAACGTGTTTTGAATCCTATTAACAAAAACAATAACACATAAAAAACACAAATATCAAACAAAATTGGGACTTGTTCTCGACCATTTAGCTCGAATTTTCATGATACTGCCTTCACCAACCGAAAATACAAAATTTGTTCAGACCCTATAAGCCGAACAAAATTAGTATTTTCGGTTGGTGGAGGCCGAACAGTATGAAGAATATTGGCTGAGAGTGTCCGAACATGTTTAATATTTTCAGCCACCCAGGTCCGAACAAATCACGACGAGAACCTATTTTTTCAAGAAAAAAAAAAGCTTTCTAAAACAATATTTAAAGCAAAAAAAGGTTTTAAAAACTCACCACTTGTGTGACATTGACGTTTTTTTTGCTCCATGTTTGATTTCTTCAAACCTAATGTTGAATCCCTAGGTTTTTTAAGATTGTGAGGTTTTTAAAAGAAAAGAAGGGGAAAATGATAGAGAAAAAGATATCTTGGTATAAAAGGGTATATTTGTTGGAGGAAGAAGAAGATGCTCAAAAATGGAGAAGATGAAGAAGGTGAAAAAGATGAAGAAGAAGGTAGTTGATAAGAAAGGGGATGTTTTTTTTTTTTTTGAAGAAGAGTTGGGAAGAAGGGGGTATATTTGTTTGAGGTGGGGGGTTTAGTTATAGGTTTTTAGGTTTAGGAAAAGAGGAAGGAGGTATACTTATCAGTTAGAAGGGTATAAAAGTCTTTATAATTGAAGACATTTTTGTCATTAAGGGAAAAAAAGAAATGTGGAAGTCAACTTATAGGAAGGGGGCTGAAGCGACTTACAAAATAGGTTTATTTTTCTTCTTAGATTGATACATAAATATAGGGGTTTATTTTATGGACTTTCCCCGAATTGATTGATGTGTGTATAGCCCCTTACCCTTTTATAATTATAGGCACTAATGCGCTATCACTTAAACACCATAAAGTATCATCAAATCTATACTATAGTATATTAAAGTTGGTGAAGACAACTCTCATAGTGATATATCATTCAACTTTTGATATTATTGAATTCTCAAGCCTCCACATCACTTGACTTGAAACTTTTCATTTTCTAGTCATCGGCTAAAAATAATAATTAATAATAGTTAATATAATATTGTGATATTAATTATTTACTATTGATTTCTTCAATTGTTAATAATAGTGAAAATCTTATATAGAAAGACTTTTACTACCAACATAATTTCTTAACCAATGTGAAATAATATTATTATATTGGCATTGAGTGAGTACTCATTGTTTTCCTTTTACATTCATACTTCCCCATTCCTTTGATCATTTACTTAAAATTTTCTTAGATTGTGTGAAACATTTATGTAATTAAAAGTGCCCCGTTAGTACTATAAATATTTTTGCGCTGAACTTGTCATTTTCTTGACTTCATTGTACTAGGGATTACTGGGAACTTATCATTCTAGATGCTTCACCTCTTAGTCAGTGCTTGCACAATGGTTGCAGTATCTTTTAGTATCATACCGAAACTTGAAGAGTTACGCCGGGTATCATTGTTTGTCTTGTTTCATATAATCTTGGTGGCATTTGTCACGTTGAAGAAGTATAATCTCATATACATTTGAAAGAAATTTCTTTCACATGTATCGATATTTTCCTATGTGTCATCTTTTCTTATGTTGTATTAACCAAAACATGAATACTAATCGGTTAATCGGTTTAGCTTCACCGACAACCAAGAGATATCAAAAGTGACTTTTGTAATTTAGGCCGTGTTAGTTATTTGAGACGAGACATCGTAGATGGTGGTACTCATAATTAATACATGCAAGGTGGACGCCAAGAAGCGCTATGAGGATGGGGAATTGGTGTATCTAGTAGGCAACATGGTTGTAGAATGTTCCTTATATGTGAATGCTAATAGATGTGGTAAAACCAAATATGATAAATTCTAGTTACGTAAATGTTCAGAGAAGCATTCTCAATTGGTTACATCAAACATTGGCACTTCTAGGCACAAGTTAGTAGTTTAGACTGTGGTGTAATCGAACCACCGAACCACGAATGGGACCAACCAAACCAAACCGCCGGTTTGGTCTGCCTTGTCGAAGACGTTCGGTTTCGGTTTCAAAATTGGGAAACACGTTCTTCCTCGGTTCACGATTTGTATCGAACCAAACCAAACCGAACCGAACCAAACCACGCTATATTTTTTTTATTATATAATATATATATATACATATATTAACTATTTTGAACCTTTATTTTATTCATTAAATATATATATATATATATATATATATATATATATATATATATATATATATATATATATATATATATATATATATAAAGACGGATACTAAACCAAACAAAATCTTGATACTATTATTTTTCCATTGTTTGTGTTTATTTTAGACTTTGTATTGTTTTATTTATGATAATTTGTTGTTATTAGCTTATTTCCCAATTTCGACATTAAATCCAAATTAAAATATTATTTTTATTGTTATTTTCAATGTTGGTTTCTTTCATTAAAAATAATTTATATAAACCACAAAACCGAACCAAACCAAACCAAACCGATTGGTTCGGTTAGGTTCGATTCGGTTCGTGCCTTCGGTTCGTGCTGAGATTTTGGAACCATTATGGCGGTTCTTCTTTTATTTTGGCATAAACCAAACCAAACCGAACCACTAACACCCCTAGTTTAGACTTCTCCTAGTTGCTAGGTTATCATGTTTCACTGTAACATTAAACTTGATGGGTAAACTGATATTTTGGTCACTTAAGTATACACCTTTTTGCAATGTGCCCGTCACGAAAATTGTATTTGTGATTCGATGATCGAAAATTCTAAATTTTGCAATGTAATCATTTTAAAGATGGCCATTATAAAATTTAAACGGATTAGTCACGTGATATTCACATGTGGTTGGAAACTTGTGAAAAAAAAATTGTATTTGCCAACGTGGCAACTTTAATAGTGGGTGCTGAGAATCCTGTGCTTAGAATTTAATAGTGGGTGCTGAGAATTTGGTTATTATGAGAATATCAACCATTTTTTGTGTATAATAACAACAATGTATGATAACAGTGATATATTTAAGAAAGCAGATGCGGTACCTTGTTAGATTTTATTTATTTGTAATTTTTTTAAAGGAAACAGAGGCGATACCTTTTTAGATTTTATTAATAGAAATAAAATTACAAATTTGTAATTTTCTTTAATTTGGGAGTGTAGAGAAATACGTTGTGCGGTTAGCCCGACCCTTTTACAGTAGTCAGTATACCATCTCAAGTGCTCTCGGATCACACTCTACTTACTCATTTAAAGCATCGATCCACAATATCCAAGCCCCTTAAATTTTTGTTGCATTCTTTCCCGTCATTGAATCTAACTACCAAGAATCAAGATCCAGCCTACAATGACCAAATCTTTGCTGACTTTGATTTCTTTTGACTGTTAGTTATATATATATATATATATATATATATATATATATATATATATATATATATATATATATATAATACTAAAACTGATATAGGATACACGTATAAGGACTCTATTTATCACCATAGATAAACATAGTTAATTAGGACTCTTCTTGGGTTTGTAATTAATGTGAGTGGCGTGTTAGGAATCTTCGACCTTGATTCGGGGATTTTGGAGAAACCGTAGGAAGTTGGAATCGTATAGGGAGAGGGGGACGCAGAGGGAGAAGGGTTGTGCGGGGACACGGCTAACTGTCGTTCACACATGTGTCAGTGAAGAATAAATTACAACCGTTTGATATAAGTAAAAATAATTAATCTCATCCGCTCTTTATCCTCAAATCAATTACGAACCTGCATAATAAGTTTGGAAGTTGTATTTGTACACTATAATAATTTTCAACAGTGAAAGCTGTATTTCTCTTTTCCGTTTTCCTTTTTTCTTGCCCAGTTGTTTCTATATCAAATAGTAAATAAATTAAAGGAAAACCATTTAGCATGCACAATAGAAGCAACAACATCAGCCTCTTAATTGCTCCATTTTTCCATCATTTTGGCTTCTACTGTTATAAATCACACCAACCTTTTGGATTCGTTAACCACTTCTCCTATTTTTCAACTTTCTGTGTGCGCTTCAAAAGATGTGGTTGTTAAGACATAAATTTTCTTAGCTTCTCTCAAAATCCTCGGATTTGTACATTTTTCCTTTAGTTCTAGGTTTGGTTTTTCAATTAATTAACACCATTTTTTCTCTTCGTTTCATTGCAAAGCCTTGTCAATCAATGGAGGCTGAAATGATCAGAGATAAAAATGGCTACACCTCTTCACTCACTTGGCCGATTCGAAGTTCGGTCTTCTTCATGGTTCAAATCACTCTCAGACTCTTGGCTGTTGTTTTCACAGCTGTTGCAATCTCCAAGATGGTTTCCAGTCGTCAATCTGTTTTCTTTTTCGGGATTGAATTTACTGCCAAATTCAATTACGCTTCTGCATTCAGGTGATTCATTGTACAAGAAGAATTTATTGTCCGTAAATTCTGTTCCTTTTTGTTCATTTCTTTTTATCTGTTTTTGTGCAGGTTCAAAGTGGGAACAGATGCCGTTACTTGTGCTTTCTCTCTTTTCTCGTTGATCCTCGTCTACATGATGAACCATCCCAAAACAAAACCCAGCAACTATTTCTACTTACTCTTGCATGATATGGTAAGCTGTAAGCATATAGAAAGAATTTCATTTTTGATGATAATTTGATTGGCAATTAAATACTTGGTGTCTATGTATCTGATAAATGACAGGTAATGATGGTGCTTGTGGTAGCCGGGAATGCAGGGGCAACTGCCGTTGGGTACGTGGGTCGTTATGGACAAGATGAGTCGGGTTGGATTGCTATTTGTGATCGAGTGGGAAAATTCTGTGATAAGGTGTTGCTTGTCAATTGTTTTTTCTTACCTGGCTTTCTTTAGCTTGTTTGCTCTGTCAATAATGGCTGCCTACAAGCTCAAGATTCATGCTGCAGAATAAAGTGTCATACAGTCATATCTCGACTAGGGCTTTACGCCCCTATTTCTTCAGCCTATGTTAGATTTACAGTTCATGTAACAATTTCTGTTTGCTTGGCGTGATTTTAAATCTGTGATACTGCTGGTGCTTTTTCAATATCAGAGTTAATTTGCTCAAACCTTGTTTCATAAATCTTGATATTCACACTTACTATGAAGGTGTAAGGGAAATAGAGACCATCAATCTTATCTCGAAATGGTTAGATTCAATTAATCACCAAATAACAATTTTATTACTTTTCTCAAGATTGTAGGAAGAATCCACAAGCATTTCTTCAACTATAAATGAAAGAACAAGAATCCATACAGTAGTATCATTTAGGTTCCATTTCATCTTCACTATCTCCCAGAGGCTCCTCAAGGGTTCGGCTTGGGATTTCCAGGTGTTTGTTGTCCCATTCTGAATCCATTTCTGGTAATTGGTAGTCATCAGCTTTCAATGATAGCTGAAATTCAGGAAGTTCAGGCAAGATTCCTAGATCCCTGCATCACACCAAAGTAAATATTTATTACGTATCTGTTTACCTTGAACTTAAATTATAGGACTACTTCAAAAATAAACAAGATGAATCCCTTACTTTTTTCCCTCTAAAAGGTAACCATACATCTGAGACTTCCTAGATGCAGTTTCAGGGATTTTCCTATTTAAATACTTCATAGCACCCCAGGGAGGTGGAACCCTTGACAAACAAAGTACATGATCTAATGTTAGAAGTTGCTTCCAAAGTAACAACTCTACAATCAAAGATCTAAATCATTCAGCACAATACAATTTAGCCAACCTTGTCACCGGAACTGCTAGACAAAAGCTTAAACAGGCCTTCTTGCTCTCTTTCAGTAGTAGTTCTTCAGCAGCAAGAAAACAACACACGGCACTTATGTGGCATGATGATTCCGTACCCTTGTCGGTTATCAAACCATGGAAGTAGTAAGCTGCAGCCTGATTATGTCAGAGTTATATCAGAATTTCGGCATTTTGATACCTACAATTGACTGAAAGAAGTTTTGGCCCTGCCCAACTATTTGGGGTAATGGCTTGATTGGGTTAAGTTGTAAGAAAGAGAGGTTTTAAGAACAAAAGGATGGTCAATTGTAGCAGACCATACCTTTGCTTCAAGGTATTTCCATTTAATGAACAATAGATGCTTCTTTCCATATCCGTTATTGTTGTTACATGTTGACAAGCAGTAGTGAGCCTGGACAAGGGATAGAAAAATAAGAAATAAATGCAAAATGCTTGATTAGAAATTTAGAACTGTAAAGGGACTGAGTACAGTACGTCGACTCACTGTTTACCTGGCTAAAATATGTTAGCTGCTCGCAAGCCAGCCTCCTCTTGACGGATAAAGTAGCATTTTTGCTCTCAACTGCCAAAGCAAGCTGCATTTCAGTTCCCTGAACATAATCCAGTATGTTGTGAGCATTCATTCGTATCTTTATACTAAGAAGTATCATCTTGGTCATCGACAAGTGATTTGTAGAAAAATTTAGAATCTGAATACGAACAAGAAAGACTACACCTATGGATGATTTTCAGTTACAATCTATGTTCTAATTCAAGATTTCAAGAAAGATGTAATGCAGCAGAGTAGAATGAAAAACTCAAGATATATCTTAAGATCTACCTTTTGCTCTTTCAACAGGGAAACATCAAAAGAAGGTACCTAATTCAGCTAGCATTTTACTTGCTCGAATAGAATAACAAGATTTTATTAGTACAATACTCTAATGGCAAATCTTCATTGGTTCTTTAAGTAGTTGAGCTAGTTGTCAGGAAACTGAAAAGAATATACCTGCCCTAATGCTTGAAATGAAGTAGCCTCCAAGACACCCGCTTGCAAATCTTGGGGCAATCTGATCCTGACAATACACATATGGTACAAAGAATGATTCACTAGCATGAAACAAAAACAAGATCCAGAAATTGCACAACTATTTTACATACTTAATATCAGGTGGTATGTGCACAAGAATATCCCGGATAGAGAATTCCAAGTGCCCTGCTGCTTTCAACAATAAATCAATACCGCTTCTCATGCTATCTGATGGCACACATAATCACAGATCAGTGAGGAGGGGATTCTAAATTGAACTCAGAAATGGCACCAGAAAAGGCTGATAGGTTAGGAAGTTGCACCTGCAGTTACAAGACTTTCAGTAGAACTAGTTTGATTATGAGTCAATACTGCATTTGCTTCCGTCAATGTTAACATGGCCATCATGTGAACAACAGATAGTAATTCAAACAAGGAGTTTGCCACACCCACTTCCTGCCCGAGTTTGAATTACACAAATCAAATATTATCAAAAAGCAGTAACGAGTCACCGAAAACAGTAACAAATCATGAAATCCTTACTTCTTGTCCATTTTCTAAATTTTTCCATTTGAATTCAACGAGTTGTTCGAGACCACGTTCTGTTGATAAGACAAATTAATCATTCCCCAATATGAGTAGAGATGCAAGTCATGTGGACTGTGGAGAGCGGAAAGACAGTTAAGTTAACCTTTGTGATTGTGAGTGAGGCCAACAAGAAGTGACAAGTATTCCTGCAATGATGCATGTAGTTCCGGTATAGCTGATCCATCTGGAAAACCACCAAAAGATTCTCACTAATCTCTCGTAAAATTGTTTTGTTTTTTTTCCTTCTTATTTAGTTACTCCCTCTGTCCCAAAAAATGAAAACTACAAGCTTGGTAAACTAGACTGATCAGTGATCTCATTTTCTATAAATTTTGAAAAGAAAAACACACCGACCCACTAAGCGTGTGTTGCATCACCGGGCCTACGATAACCCGAGGATTGGGGTATTATGGAGGGAGTATGTAGAATTTAACTAGTGATGAAAGAAAGAGAAGAGAATATACAAACCCGTGAGTTGAGTGAAGAAAACGATCTGATTGCGAAGTGAAGCTAATCGATGAGCAAGATGATTGGGAAGGAGTGAGTTTTGGAGATGAGATTGGAGAGGAACACGAACGGAAGGAACAAAGATGGTAACTTGAGGGATGTTCTTCATTTTCTTCCTTGCAACTCCAACTCGATAGACAGAAGCTGTGCACCCCATTGTTGTTTCAACATTCAACAATTACTCCATCATTTTATAGCTAGGATAGGATGGTTCAAATTGCTAAAGAAAAAACAAAATACTATTTTGTCAATCCCAAAAAAGGGAATAGTTCACTAGTCTATCTGTCCCAATGAGATTGAGCAGAGTAGCTAGCAATAGCAAAATGTAATGTGGAGACTGGAGAAGAAAGAGACTTACTGGTATCTGACGGGTGACAGGAGGCTTCTTCCCACAGATAAATATACATAGAGAGACAGAGGGTGTGTGTATGGAACAGTGGAAGCTCAGGAATCGAGAGAGTGAGGCACATGGGGAAGGGGTAGGAAGAAGATGAAGAAGATGAAGGAGGGAACGCAATCGCTTGGAAATCTACATCAATCACGATAGATAATTTTCTTTTTCTTTTTTTGGGTTTGTTTAATTGCAATTTGTACTGAATATTGTATTAATAATCTATCTATACCATTAGTAGTACTGTATTAGAGATCGAATTTGTTTTCCTACATTAGGCTACTTGCATTGCCATTAACATTTTACATTGTTGTTTCGATAAGAGCATCCCCAATGCTAAACTTTCTATTGAGTCTGGATCTTCTATTTCAAAATTATATTTCATCTTTTTAGTTGGGTCCCACTGCCACCTATATACTTTTTTTTTCTTATTTCACTTAAGAATATATCTTCCGAATGCTAATTTTCTTATACATCTTCTTCGTTGGATCCCACAGCTACCTCATTAATTTTACACTTCAATCTTATTTTTATATTTTTCAAACAAATAAATTTAATAATCTTTATTTAATATATTTAAGAAGAATTCAATAAATTTTGAAAAATTTTAGTATTACTTGGATCCATTTGGAAGCTAAGTATATAAAGAAAATGATTTTTTAGAAGAGATTATGAAGAAATAGAAGAGATAATAAAAAAGTTGTGGGAAAAATGAAAAATGTTGAGATTGTGTATTTATAGGGAAGAAGGAAAAAAAAAAGAAAAAAAATTATTTTTTTAAAAAGCCAGATAAACGGTAAGTTGTCTTTAATTTAAAAGCCAAATAAACGGCTACAAAATTAAAACCCCCCTCCAACGGTAAGTTGGCTTTAAATTTTTTTTTAAAAAACTAATTATCAGACACAAACAGAATGTGAGCCCCATCGAAAAGTTGTTGCTCACTCGCCGCCTGCTGCGTGAAGTCCACGCGCGTCACACAACCCGTGTGTGACGCCCACCGCCCAACTGCTCGTCCCTTCTTCTTCCTCCCTCAAAGTTGGCTTTCTAAATTGGAAGAATTCTAGTTATCTCTCATGCCATGTCACTTTAGGAAGATAGGAGAGAATACCTACCATTGCAAAAGTGAAGACTTCCAATTAGGAAGATGATTTTTTCTCATGCGATGGTGGTGCTCTAATAAGCCGATCGCATACAGTTATCTATCTTACTCCCTTGGTTTATTCCATCCGTTTTCAAATTATCATCGTCTTTGATTCAGTATAACATTTTAAGAAAATAATTAATCGCATTATAAACATTGATAAAATGTGCGTTTTCTTTTAATACCCTTGAAAATGTAACCATATTTAAAATAGGTAGAAAAAAATAAAGATATAATGGTAAAAGTGTTCCTGAATGAGAAAGTTTTGAAAAAGAAAAAAATATTTTAAAACAGACAAAAATGACAAAGATAACGATAATTTGAAAACTGAGAAATTACTAATTAAGAGATATAAAAGTTATTAGAATTATTGGAAATGATTGAGTTAAAAAAATTAATTATTGAAAATGATTATAATTACAATAATATTAGTACCTAGTTGAGAGATTATGATGAATATAAGGACAAAGTTAAAATATTATAAAAATTTGAAAACGGAGCAATAATTTTTTAGTTTTTGAACACGGTCACTAAATTTATTTATTTTCCCTTGGAGGGTCAGTCACTTAATCACTTTCATTTGGCAAGCGTGAGGACCCCAATGGCCCAATATATCGCCAGAGTTAATGTCTTGAAAAATGAAAATAGTAGTAGGTGTAGGTCTCATTGGTAAGACGTTGTTCGTCTCTTTCCCAATCTCAACTTACCAAAATGTGATGATTTAAATCAAGGAAGTCATCAACCACAATGAGTTGGATCAGATGATCTCTCTTATAAAAATACATGTAAGATAATTTTTTTCGTATTTTTGCGTATGCATATTAAACGGATAAAAACAAATACTAGTGATACAACGAAACAATCAAATAGAAACTCTTTCAACGAAAAATTCCTTAGAACAAGCCTATGACGGCTTAGGGTTCAAGCACAAAGCAAGAAAACTCAAATTTTATTCAAAACTGCCGAAATAATGTTTAAGAGTGTATTTATATGCCCTAACAATCCAAACCCTAAAAAGGAAAAGACTTAAACAAAAAAGACGAAACCAAAAACTTCAAAGACCCGTAACAGTACTTAAACAGCGTTTTTTGGGCTAAAAATGAAATGTTCAGAGGGTAAACCCTGTGAGTCTCGTAGATCTCGTCGAGAGCTTCGATTTGATATGTGGTGGGTCCCGTAACTCATCCGGACGTGAAAGTTACGCTCCGTTAAAGTTCTGTCGACCATTAGGTGCTCTCTACTATTACTTAACGAAAACTAACGGAAAAACTACCAGACCCAACTTTCAAAAACTGCCACTGGACCCCCTGAACTTCGAACTTTTCCCAAATGTCTTGCTTAAGTACGTCTCGGCTACTTGTTCTACATCAACTAGACTATTTTCTTTTTAAAAAAAGTGGTTACAAGTATATTTGTAAGAAAGTATTGCATCATGACCAATTTTTAAAATGCAAATGTAAAATGTAATCAGCCGAAAGATATAATTAAGTAGTGGGATTTTCTTGCATAGTCAGTTCAAGCAATCTTTTTCTAATTTTCCACTCAAATCTTTAACGTCTTCATAAAAACCAAATAAATATTCACAACCATCAGCAATATTAGGCTCGGTATGAAAGCCACCGCTAGTTCAATATTAATAGAACTAGAATGCACACGTGCAATGCACATAGTCTATATTGCTATAAATAAAATAATTAGAATAAATAAATAATGGTAACGTAAAGATTATAAGTTTAACATATATAAATTAAACAAATAATTATGACTCCCCCCCTTTCGATCTTTCCGAGTAAAAAGTCTCCGTTTGAAAATCAAACTTTTTGAGAAATAACACTTTAGTACTCCCCTCCCATTTCGGATAAAAATTCCCCATTTGAAATTCATTTTTTTAAGAAAAAATGACACTTTTAATAGCTCATTAATAATAAAATGACATTTTTATACCTTAATTTTTGAAAGTTGACTTTTTAAGTAAAACATCTCAAAATAAAATAGTGAACTCTTTGCTCGAAACGGAGGGCGTAACTCATTAGTAATATAATAACACTTTTATGTCTTAATTTTTGAAAATGAACTCTTTAAGTGAAACATCAAAAAATGGAATAGTAAACTCTTTGTCCGAAACGGATGGAGTATAAATTTGTTGTTAAAAAAGACAATGACCTCAAGGGATGGAAGAGATGACAAGTATACGTGGTTCCAATCTTTATACCAACTGATATGCTCACTCCAAAGTCGATCACGAGCAAGACACGTGCGCGCATCACGTGACTGACACAAGCTCATTAATATTAGACCCACATGCCTAGCGGACAGAGGTAGCAAGACGTTTGAGCAAGGGCCACCATATCTTCCCGTCTAAACTCGGTCGGGCAAAGGCCAAGTCTGTCCGGTCAGGGGGCCATGCCTGAGAATTACACTTAGTCATCTTAGATGCCTTCATATTATCCGAGTAGGGCCATGCTCGCCCGGGCACACATCGAGCATCGGACACCAAAGACTTACTCTCCAAAACAGGTCAAAGGTTTCCTTACTTGGGTAGAACACTTGCAATATCTACATCGTGTATCACGCGGCCAGCCGCACATCATGTCTACAATTTAGGGATTCTCTCTTATCCCTAATAGGTAACTATGGTGACCAATCCTACAAGGTTTCTATGACATTGGAGACCAATATATACCCCTCTATAAACCCTAAACAAGGTACACGCTTTCTACAGCCTCAAGCCCCTGTCAAATTACTTTGACTCTCATACACGATACTTACTCTCACACCAGAGTGGTTTCGCAAGGCCAAGTCTTGCACTTCCACTAAGGGTTGTTTCGTATTCTTAACAGGTTTGTAGAGAGATCCAATCCAATCACAAACCCAGATATCCTACAATCCAATCGAACGGTGGTTTTATGTACCAAGATTGATTTTGTCACATCAGTTTGGTTCTATTGCCGGGAAACGACATTTTCTCAAACTCTTTTTTGTTTTCTGACTAAAACCTTTTTTTAGGGTTTTTTATCACACTTAAACCCCATAGTGAACACCTTATCAATCACCCTATGTAACGCTCACAAAATTTAGGCTCAACTATAGGGGCCCACATAATGGCCACGTCACCAATAAACTCAAAAATCATACCAAAATCCAAAGCATAAATAATGTATTTTTCACTTAAATATCCAATATTCGATCATAAATCCTTCCATTTATAAAAATCTAGTTTATTAAAAAAAAATCATAAATCCTTTACCAAAATTTACTTACAATAAAAACATAGGTATAAATAAATATCTCAAAAATCCAATTAACGATTATAATTAATAGGTCATGACATAACGAAATTTTAAACTCTTCAATTGGACCGAACCGAACCAAAATTTTCATGTTCCCATTCCTTACTTGTGTCCTGAAAGAAAAGGAGTAGGAAAAGGGTGAGCGAACAAAAGCTCAGTAAGTTCATATACAACTCCTCCAGTTTCTAAGAAGGAGTTGACCGGGAAGAAAGTCAAACGATATATTGTAAACAAATAAAAATATGGAGATGTCAAAAGAATTTTTTTTTTTGATATCCACAAGATTAAATACACATTGATCGAAGAATAATCAACGAGTTCGCAAGGATCAATCAGATCAATATCAAATATTAAGAAAGATGTTATGATCACATAAGCGGTCATTTTAGACCAAACAAAAATGGCTCCAAGGAACCTCAAATATCAAAGTACCCCAAAAGGGGGTCAAAGCAAAATGGTATATCTGGATTACCCCACCATAGTTCCTATGGTGTAATGTCGCATTAACAGTCCAAATGGTCATTCAAATTATCTTAGTGATCATAACAGAGTTTTTCAAAAAAATAATAATTACAATTTCAACAAAATCAAATACCGGTGGTGACCGAATAAAATATCACACATCGAGTTCAAACAATTTATGAGATTCATAAAGTAATTTCACAATTAAGAATAACGAAAGAACGGGTACGACGGGATTTCAAATTCAAAAACCAACCCAAGGTCGGCACACGTTTTCAAAGAAAGGTAATGCCAAGCAAATAGCGGAAGCCTAACATTTTGGAATTAAAAATTCAAAATAACCTAAATGATGTATAATCCCTTACCTTAGTGATGCGGCGAAAAGTTAACTTGAGCACAACGTACCGCTACCCGAGCTTATCCGAATCTAAAGTTGCATGATACAAAAAATAAAATTCTGAATTTAGAAATCTTCTAGTAGCCTTCAAAATTTTAATATATAACTAACAATTCCTAAATATAATTATATTGGGTCTATTTATAATTTTTGTAATATAAGGGTAACTTATAAAAGTGTATATATCAAAAGAAACTATTGTTCTATCCAAAAAGTGTAGGGGATGAATTTGTTAAAACAAATTCACCCACCCACGAAATTAACTCCTAGCCAGAACTTCTTTTGGGTTTGTGTCATTTGACTTTCAAACCAATTAAAAAATTATTTCCTAACCTTACTCCTATTCCTCCTACAGTATTCTCCTTTCTTTCCTTTATTTCTTCTTTCTTTTCGGCCATTCTGATTTCCTTGTCTCTGCTTCTTCTCTTTCAAATTTTTTTTGCTCTACTCCCACAACCAGTAATGGAACCACTTCTCCGCCCACTTCTTTTCCATTTCTTTTCTCTCTGTTTTGTTTTTCTTCTCTGTTTTGTTTTTTTTTTCTTCTGAAACAATCAAACGAAAACCCATTTGCTGAACCGATTTACCGATTATCACCCAAGAAACTTCAGATATATAAATGGTCTCAAAATTATTATAATTATTATTTTTGTTCTGTACCCATCTGTCGAACACACACACGCACACACGTTCACAATCAATATATTGTACATGCAAAACAACAATGACGATCTGCAGAACTTTCACAACCCATTTGCAATTTCTTTATTTACTGTCCACCGTATACTCACACTTATAAATAGTCACAATAGAAGACTTACCTTAATCCGGCTCTTCACAACCTGGCTTACTCGAAACTTCCTTGATATGTCGATCAATCACTCAAGCCTCAAACACTTTCCCGTTCCTTCTCTTTCTGTACACGCCGTCGCTCGAAAGTTCTTTCTTTTTCTTTTCTTCCGTCTCTCTCTAAGCTTGGATTGGGAAAATGAAAATTTATCATTACTCTCTCTCACTCCCTGATTTCAATGAGGGGTTTGGACTTCATGTTCTTCTCTTGTGGATCCAAGGCATTGCCGAAATCAAAGTCGGACCCTTCGTTTCCTCTTCTAGTCTATGCCTGCCGACTGAGTTTCTTCCTTTCTATTTCTTTATTCTTTTTTTTAAACAATATTTATTTTAACTTAATATTGCTAATGGGCCATGCTCAAATTGAAAGTCCACTAGATCAAGCCCACTAAAGGAATCCAAGTGTACTAGGCCTAGCCCAATATTTAATAAATTCCAAATTGAAAAGTTCATCCCATAATAATTATTGATAATTGGAAAAATTAATAAAAGAAAATTTATTTTAATATAGAAAATTTGGGGCATTACACTCTCACCCCCTTAAAAGAAGTTTAGTCCTCTAAACTTTACGTCAAAGTAGCCAAAAGACTTGGAATACAAATTTTTATTCAAAAAGCTCAGGGAACTTCTCTCGCATATCTTCTTCTTGTTTCCATGTGGCTTCTCTTTCGGTAAGATTACTCCACTGAATCTTGACATATGGAATAGTTCGTCTCCTCAATACTTGATCTTTCTGGTCAACAATCCGAACTGGCTTCTCATCATAACTCAGGTCTTCCCGAAATTTTAACGGTTCGAACTCAATCACATGATTCGGATCCGATACATACTTCCTTAGCATCGACACGTGAAATACATTGTGCACTCCAGATAGTGTAGGCGGCAGGGCTAGTCTGTAAGCGACCTCACCAACCCGCTCGAGTATTTCAAATGGTCCCACAAATCTTGGACTAAGCTTTCCCCGAATACTAAATCTCATGACCCCTCTTATGGGTGAGATTTTAAGGAATACATGGTCCCCCACTTCAAATCCGAGTCCGCGTTGACGATTATCTACATAAGACTTTTGTCGGCTCTGAGCTATAAGAAGTCGTTTTCGAATCAACTGAACTTTCTCCGAAGTAACTTGCACCAATTCCGGTCCTATTAGTTTCCTTTCGCCCACCTCATCCCAACAGATAGGCGATCTGCACTTCCGTCCATACAGGGCTTCATAGGGTGCCATACCAATACTTGCATGAAAACTGTTATTGTAGGTAAACTCCACCAAAGGCAAGTGATCGTCCCAATTACCTTGCAAGTCCAACACGCATGCGCGAAGCATATCTTCCAAAGTTTGTATTGTCCGCTCTGACTGACCGTCTGTTTGTGGGTGGAAAGCTGTGCTCATACTCAAATTTGAACCCAATGCTTTCTGTAAGCTACCCTAAAACTTCGAGGTGAATCTAGCATCACGATTTGAAACTATCGAGACCGGTACTCCATGCAGCCGAACAATCTCATCGATGTACAACTTCGCCAACCTTTCCATCGAGTCAGTACTTTTAAACGCCAAGAAATGTGCAGACTTGGTCAACCTATCCACAATGACCCAAATTAAATAATACCCCTTCAGCGTTCTTGGTAACCCTACCACGAAGTCCATAGTGATATGCTCCCACTTCCACTCAGGTATCGGCAAGGACTGCAACAATCCACCGGGTTTCTGATGTTCTGTCTTCACCTGTTGGCATACAAGACACTTACTCACAAACTCAGCTATATCCCTTTTTATATTCTCCCACCAAAAGGTGTCACGCACGTCCCGATACATCTTCGTGCTACCCGGGTGTATGGCAAACCTTGAGTTGTGCGCGTCTTCTAAAATCTGTCTTTTCAATTCTTGGTCTGATGGAACACAAATTCTTGACCCAAAACGAAGGATGCCGTCATTATCCTGCCGAAAATCTTTCCGATCCCCATCTTCTAACCCCAAGGAAATCTTTACTAACTCTGGATCCACTGCCTGTGCCGCTTTAATCTTTTCTAGCAAGGATGGTTGTACACTCAAGTGTGCCAAGAAACCATCGCTACTGCGAACCCTAACTTCAATTCCCATCGAGTCAAGATCGTCCAATATCCTCTTTTCCTTAGTTATCAAAGCCGCCAAACTTCCCCTATTCTTCCGACTCAAGGCGTCAGCTACATTGGCCTTTCCAGGGTGATACAATATTGTGCAATCATAATCTTTCAACAGCTCCAACCATCTTCGTTGCCGCATGTTTAACTCCTTCTGAGTGAATATGTACTTCAAACTCTTATGATCCGTGTAAATTTCGCACGTCTCGCCATACAAATAGTGCCTCCAGATTTTTAATGCAAAGACCACTGCTGCCAGTTCTAAGTCGTGTGTTGGGTAGTTTCGTTCATAGTTCTTCAACTGTCGGGAAGCGTAAGCAATTACTTTCCCATTCTGCATTAGCACACAACCCAAACCTTTTTGCGATGCATCACTATAAACCACAAATCCTCCCGTCCCTGATGGTAGAGCAAGGATCGGGGCTGACACTAGTCGATTTTTCAGCTCTTGAAAGCTGGTCTCACACTCAGCTGTCCACACAAACTTCATGTTTTTATGCGTAAGTCGAGACAACGGCCCTGCTATCTTTGAAAAACCCTCAACAAACCGACGATAATACCCTGCTAGACCCAAGAAACTTCGAACTTCAGTAACCGTTGTGGGTCTCTCCCAATTTACTACGGCTTCAATTTTGGCTGGGTCCACTGAAATACCCTCATTTGAGACCACATGTCCTAAGAATGCTACCTTCTCCAACCAGAATTCACATTTTTTGAACTTAGCATACAACTTCTCTTCCCTTAGGATTTGCAGTACTGTTCTTAAATGTTGCTCATGCTCCTCCCGAGTCTTCGAGTAGATCAAGATGTCATCAATGAATACTATTACACATCGATCTAGAAACTGCTTGAACACCCTATTCATCAGATCCATAAATGTAGCGGGGGCATTCGTCAACCCGAATGGCATAACCAAAAACTCGTAGTGCCCATACCTTGTCCTAAAGGCTGTTTTTGAAATATCTTCTTTCCTGACCCTTAGCTGATGATAGCCTGAACAAAGGTCTATCTTGGAGAAATAACGAGCACCCTGTAACTGATCGAACAGATCGTTAATGCGAGGCAACGGGTACTTATTTTTTACCGTGACCCGATTCAACTCGCGGTAATCAATACACAACCTCATAGATCCGTCCTTCTTCTTTACGAACAACACTGGAGCGCCCCAAGGCGATATGCTTGGCCTGATCAGCTCCTTTTCCAACAGCTCTTGTAACTGCTCCTTCAATTCTGTTGGTGCCATCATGTATGGTGCCTTAGAGATGGGCGCCGTCCCGGGCACCAGATCAATCTCAAACTCTAATTCTCGGTCTGGTGGAAGGCCAGGTAGGTCTTCTAGGAAAACATCCGAAAATTCCCTAACCACATAAAGTGATTCTAAGGTGACCCCTCCTTTACTGGTGTCGATGATGGAGGCTAAGTAACCCTGACATCCTTTTCTTAAGAGTCGCCTTGCCCTTAACGATGAAATGAAGCCCGACAACACCACTGGTTTAGACCCCTTAAACTTGAACTCTGGTTCACTCGGAATACAAAACCACACTTCTTTTTCAAAACAGTTGACCCTAGCGTGATAAGAGGCTAACCAATCCATCCCTAAAATCAAATCAAAATCTTGCATATCTAGAGGGATCAAATCAATAGGCATTTCTCTATGCTCTAATTTCAAAGAACAGGATCTAAACACAGATGTGATAGGGATGGATTCCTTCGTCGGGGTGTCAATAATCAAAACCTCATCTAAGTTCTGGGGTGCCAATTTCATTCGATGTGTAAGCGAAACAGATATAAAATAGTGGGTTGCACCAGGATCAATCAAAACGTAAGCATCACTGGAACATAATTGCAAGGTACCTGTCACCACATCATTTGTTGCCCGAGCATCCTTAGTAGTCATAACATACACACGCCCATGCCCCTTTGGTTTCTCCTTGTCTCCACTTGTGGCTCCTTTGACGAAGGTGTTTTTGTTTGGCTCTGGGCAATCTTTAACCAAGTGCCCCATCTTCCCACAATTGAAGCACGCCCCGGAGTTCCGATAACAAGAATGTGTCTGGTGCTTACCCTCACAAGTACGACATAAGGGGTTCGCGTCTCGGTTCCGGTTCTGGCCTTGATTCTGCTGACTCTGATGATACGACTGGTTTCTAGATGACTGAGCTCCACTCCTAAAACGGTTATCTTCAATAGCCCTTCGTTTATTCACATTACTCACATTCCCTTGGCCACTTGGTTGACCACGAAACTTACCCGAATTGTCATCGGCTCCCCTCTTGTGCTCATCTCTTTTCCTCTGGTAAGCTTCCGAATCACGTTTAATCACTCTGGCACGGTCCACCACCTCCGCATAAGTCGCTAGCTGTAGTGGTACCAATCGATAACTAATTTTACCATTAAGACCCCTTTCGAACTTCCTTGCCTTCTGGTAATCGTTCTCGAAGAGGTCCGCAGCATACCTTGAGAGCTCGGTGAACTTTGCGGCATATTCGTCCAAGGTCATCTTTACCTGTTCCAAGCTCATAAACTCTACTATTTTTTTATCACGTACACTTTGCGGAAAGTACTTCTTGTTAAAAGCTTCCAAGAACATCTCCCAAGTATATTCTTCTGTCCCCTCTGCCTCAGTAGTCCTCATTACTGACTGCCACCACTGATCAGCTTCCCCTACGAATTTGAATGTGGCAAGGTTAACCTTCTGCTCACTAGTGATGAGGGTCATTGTCCTGAAGATTTTCTTCATGCTTTCAATCCAATCTTCAGCTTCTGCAGGCGCAGAAAGGTTTAGGATCTCTTCGGAAGATGTCCAGTGGGTCTTTTACCATTGGCCCGGGTTGATATCTTTGCATGTTGTGGTTGTGGAGTAGCGGCCGCGAATCTTGCCGGCGTTGCATGCGGTGTAGGTATTTCTGGTGCTCCAGGTGTTAGATTATCCTGGTTCCTGTTTCCCACCAGGGCTTGTGCTATAGTTTGGAGCAGTGTAAGGATAGTAGGGTCTACTGGCGTTGGTCCAGCTGCCGTTGCATTAGACTGGGTTGCGGAATGTTCTGGCCCATTAGTGTTCACATTTGGCGCAGACACACTATTTTCCCCCACACCTCCTGAAGTGGAGTTCAGCATGACCCTAGCAGCTCGAGTACCCCTACCACGTCCACGTCCACGGGCTCCAGCGCGACCTCCACGTGCCATTAGGTACTGAGATAGAATGTTGAGGCATCAGTTTAGGGTCACTATTCTTATAGTGGCATAGTTCAATCAGTATGACATCACAGACCAATTTGGTATACACCGACAAGTTCTAAGGAGTACCCTATACAAAAATTACACATTCATATACTCAAAAATAAATACCAAAAATTTCTTCATTTATTTCAAATTTTATTTAATTGTCAAAATAATAAACTCGGGAGCATAAGATGCGCTCCATTGTTCCAATAACAAACGCAACAAACAAAACGTTCTCCAAATTCCACCTTAGGCGGCCATTTTTTCCAACCTAAAGCAATTATTCCAAAAACAAATATTCTAATTAACTATCTTCTGCCTGGGAATCTTCGTCCTCACTTGGGTCAGATTCTTCATGACTTTGATTCCCAAAGTTAACTATGGGGTTGACATCCGCCTCGATGTCCACCATCTCTTTGTCTTCTTCTTCCTCCTCTTCTGGGTCTTCTTCCACAACCGGTCCAATATCTATGGCCATTTGGACCGCATCCCAAGCATTTTTAACCAAAAATTATGTATTGCTCAGTCTTGCTTCAACTTCTGCATTGGCCCTCCTAGCGTCATCTATCTCATCAAATGGTCTAAATAAGGCATTTTAGGCCAGCTTCAATGCCTTCGTCATCTCTCTAGCTTGTTCTATAAGGGCTTGGTTCTCATTTGCTAGCAGTTGATTGTCATTCCTTAACAACTGATTTTCCTGTACCAACACTTGGTTCATCCCTTCCAGCTCGACTATTCTAGCACGCATTATACTCAATCTCGTTCCCACAGGTGTCCTGGGTGAAGCGATCAATGTCCTACCTGTGTTATTATGCGCCATTTCCTACAAATTCAAAGAAAGTATATTAGTTCTTTTGACAACTCTATTATCTTTCTAAGTAAGTCATATGCCCAATTAATGATTTTGGATAACCTCAAGTGTAATAACATCCAATTCTTACCCTATAATTAAATCTTAGGAATTTTACTTTCTAACCAATTTGGATCTGAAATCTAAGCTCTGATACCAAATGTAACGCCCCCAAAATTTAGGCCCAACTATAGGGGCCCACATAATGGCCACGTCACCTATAAGCTCAAAAATCATACTAAAACTCAAAGCATAAATAATGTATCTTTCACTTAAACATCCAATATTCGAACATAAATCTCTTACCAAAATTTACTTACAATAAAAACATAGGTCTAAATAAATCTCCCAAAAATTCAATTAACGATTATAATTAATAGTTCATGACATAACGAAATTTTAAACTCTTCAATTGGACGGAACCGAATCGAACCAAAATTTTCATGTTCCCATTCCTTACTTATCTCCTGAAAGAAAAGGAGTAGGAAAAGGGTGAGCGGACAAAAGCCCAGTAAGTTCATATACAACCCCTCCGGTTTCTAAGGAGGAGTTGATCGGGAAGAAAGTCGAACGATATATTTTAAACAAATAAAAATATGGAGATGTCAAAAGAAATATTTTTTTTTGATGTCCACAAGATTAAATACACATTGATCAAAGAATAATCAACGAGTTCGCAAGGATCAATCAGATCAATATCAAATATTAAGAAAGATGTTATGATCACATAAGCGGTCATTTTAGACCAAACAAAAGTGGCTCCAAGGAACCTCAAATATCAAATTACCCCAAAAGGGTCAAAACAAAATGGTATATCCAGATTACCCCACCATAGTTCCTATGGTGTAATGTCGCCTTAACAGGCCAAATGGTCATTCAAATTATCTTAATGATCATAACGGAGTTTTTCAAAAAAAATAATAATTACAATTCCTAAATATAATTATATTGGGTCTATTTATAACTTTTGTAATATAAGGGTAACTTATGAAAGTGTATATATCAAAAGAAACTATTGTTCTATCCAAAAAGTGTAGGGGATGAATTTGTTAAAACAAATTCACCCACCCACGAAATTAACTCCCAGCCAGAACTTCTTTTGGGTTTGTGTCATTTGACTTTCAAACCTATTAAAAAATTATTTCCTAACCTTACTCCTATTCCTCCTAAAGTATTCTCCTTTCTTTCCCTTATTTCTTCTTTCTTTTCGGCCATTCTGATTTCCTTGTCTCTGCTTCTTCTCTTTCAATTTTTTTTTTGCTCTACTCCCACGACCAGTAATGGAACCACTTCTCCGCCCACTTCTTTTCCATTTCTTTTCTCTCTGTTTTGTTTTTCTTCTCTGTTTTGTTTTTTTTTTCTTCTGAAACAACCAAATGAAAACCCATTTGCTGAACCGATTTACCGATTATCACCCAAGAAACTTCAGATATATAAATGGCCTCGAAATTATTATAATTATTATTTTTGTTCTGTACCCATCTGTCGAACACACACACGCACACACGTTCACAATCAATATATTGTACATGCAAAACAACAATGACGATCTGCAGAATTTTCACAACCCATTTGCAATTTCTTTATTTACCGTCCACCGTATACTCACGCTTATAAATAGTCACAACAGAAGACTTACCTTAATCCGGCTCTTCACAACCTGGCTTACTCGAAACTTCCTTGATATGTCGATCAATCACTCAAGCCTCAAACACTTTCCCGTTCCTTCTCTTTCTGTACATGTCGTCGCTCGAAAGTTCTTCCTTTTTCTTTTCTTCTGTCTCTCTCTAAGCTTGGATTGGGAAAATGAAAATTTATCATTACTCTCTCTCACTCCTTGATTTCAATGAGGGGTTTGGACTTCATGTTCTTCTCTTGTGGATCCAAGGCGTTGCCGAAATCAAAGTCGGACCCTCCGTTTCCTCTTCTAGTCTATGCCTGCCGACTGAGTTTCTTCCTTTCTATTTCTTTATTCTTTTTTTTAAAACAATATTTATTTTAACTTAATATTGCTAATGGGTCATGCTCAAATTGAAAGTCCACTAGATCAAGCCCACTAAAGGAATCCAAGTGTACTAGGCCTAGCCCAATATTTAATAAATTGGAATAATTACAAGCCGGTACATCTTTTAAAACATGTTTTCAAATAAATCCACCTATTTTTTAGATATATCTTTTAGATACAATTTTAGAGGAAAAGTACATCAATGCCCTTTCCACCCCACCTTCCCAACAGTAGCCCTTTCGACACCTCCATGGCCCTCACTATCTTAGTCCTCCTCCTTCTCCTTCTACATCTGCCGCTACGCCAACGACGCCTCCACCAACAACGCCGTCCACCACTTGTCACGCCGCAATATTACTCCATTTAATTCCCAATTCGCCAAGGGCCTAGACCCCTCACTTATCCAACCATACGAACACCTTTTAATGAGGAAGCTCGATATCCGTTTTATAGATTCGAGAGATTTACAAGCTCCGCTCTTGACATTTCCTTTCTCTTAAAAGAGTCATTCCAAAAGGAAGGAATTCAGATAATCAGGCTCAGGAGAATCGGGTTTGTTGCAAAAGTGAAGAAGCTTTATAACGCACTAAAGCTTCAGGATGTATTTGCAGATTACGAAAACAAGAGTTATGAAAAGTTAATCAGCTCGATCGAAGCTCATGCAAGCAAAACAGTACGAGCAGTGTTAAAATCTTTCTTAGGGAAGATATACAAAAGGCAAAGTAGAAAATCCCAGGTTGGCATTTGGTATACATAAGGTTGGCATTATATGATTCATGTGAAAATGTAATTTCAGTTATGAAAGGTTGGCATTATATGATTCATGTGGAAATACAAGATTCTCTGGTACAGTAGTATAGTATGCGCATATAGCTCTTAATCAAGTCTTTCAAGTTTGGTAGCAAGATCAAATTTTGTTTTCACAATTTCTCCGTTAGTTTCCGTTAAGCAATAGTAGAGAGCACCTAACGGTCGGCAGAACTTTAACGGAGCATAACTTTCGCGTCCGGATGAATTACGGGACCCACAGCATATCAAATCGAAGCTCTCGACGAGCTCTACAAGATTCACTGGGTTTACCCCGTGAACTATTCATTTTTAGCCCAAAAAACGCTGTTTAAGTACTGTTATGGGCCTTTGAAGTTTTCGAGCTTTTTCGTCTTTTTTGTTTAAGACTTTTCCTTTTAGGGTTTGGATTGTTAGGGCATATAAATACCCTATTAAACATTATTTGGGTAGTTTTTAATAAAATTTGAGTTTTTTTGCTTTTTGCTTGAACCCTAAGCCGTCATAGGCTTGTTCTAAGGAATTTCTCGTTGAAAGAGTTTCTATTTGATTGTTTTTCAAAATACTGTCAAATTCATCCTGATCCCAGGGCTTGGCATCAGAGTTTTTGGATTAATTTGGTACTGCATAATACTGTCAAATGCATCCTGATGCCAGGGCTTGGCATCAGAGTTTATGGATTGATTTTTGTCTTCCAAAATCAAGTCAAATGCATCCTGATGCCAACGCTTGGCATCGAGTTTCGATTGATTTTCTGTCAAATGCATCCCGATGCCGATGATTGGCATCGAGTTTCGATTGATTTGGTCTGCATAATGCTTGTCAAATGCATCGATGCGATGATTGGCATCGAGTTTCGGATTGATTTGGTCTGCATAATGCTTTGCAAATGCATCCCGATGCCGATGATTGGCATCGAGTTTCTGATTGATTTGGTCTGCATAATCTTTGTCAAATGCATCCCGATGCCGACTTGGCATCGAGTTTCGGATTAATTTGGTCATGCATAATACTGTCAAATGCATCCTGATGCCAGGGCTTGGCATCAGAGTTTCTGGATTAATTTGGTCCTCCAAAATACTATCAAATGCATCCTGATGCCAGAACTTGGCATCAGAGTTTCTGTATTGATTTTGGTCCTCCAAAATACTGTCAAATGCATCCTGATGCCAGCACTTGGCATCAGAGTTTCTGGATTGATTTGGTACTCCAAAATACTATCAAATGCATCCTGATGCCATCACTTGGCATCAGAGTTTCTGGATTGATTTGGTCCTCCAAAATACTATCAAATGTATCCTGATGCCAGCACTTGGCATCAGAGTTTCTGGATTGATTTTCTGTCAAATGCATCCTGATGCCAGGGCTTGGCATCAGAGTTTCTGGATTGATTTTGGTCCTACATTAATGCTGTCAAATGCATCCTGATGCCAGCACTTGGCATCAGAGTTTCTGGATTGATTTGGTCCTGCATTAATGCTGTCAAATGCATCCTGATGCCAGCACTTGGCATCAGAGTTTCTGGATTGATATGGTCATGCATAATGCCGGATCAGTTTTCTCTTCATTAATGGCATTTTTGTCATTTGGCAAGCAATTTGTAGTTAAATGAAATGTCCAAAAAATTGATGGTTCTATATGAAAACATGTTTTCAAAATTGTACCCACTTGAAATTCTCCCTAATAAATTCCAAATTGAAAAGTTCATCTCATAATAATTATTGATATTTGGAAAAATTAATAAAACAAAATTTATTTTAATATAGAAAATTTGGAGCATTACACCATATCCCTAAAAAAAACTAACTCTCCCCAACTTATTGGGTGAGTATTAACGGGCCTCCATTCATCTCTTTCTTCTCTCTCCCCACCTATCTCCTTCTATATTGGCCTTTTTCCTAGTATTCGTTCCCTTTCAAAAAAAAAAAGTTCCAAAATCAAAGAAGACGGAAAAAATTGATTTTTTTTTTTTGGCTTGATCAGAGCATCCAGTTTTTGGTCAAAATTGTAATGTGCTAAATTGGAGAGCCTGTGAATTAAATAAACAACTCAACTCACATCATCACTTTGATGATGATATGCTTTCCCATTTTTTTCATTTTCTTTTTCAATTAATTTAGTGTATTTTTTACACTATCATTTCCCTTTTTTTATTATTTATAATTTAAAATTATGGGTATATTGATAATATTAAGAAACGTGACAAGACTTTATTTAAATAAAAATAATTGATATAATCAAAACATATAATATATTTTTCATAAAATATAAAATTTAAAAGTATAAATATTTTATTTCAATTGCGGTAGGAAAATAAAAAAATAAAACAATGAAATATATTGGTAGTTAGGTTTGTTAGTTAAAATGTCACAAATTCAAAGGGTTATATAGAGGGTGCTCATTGGAGTTGAAATTATTTTAAAGAGCCTCTAACAAGGTTTAAGAGGTTATATAAATGATGTTTTAGGGCAAGTCCAATGGTGGTGCTTGCCTATAGGTATCAAAATCAAATTTTGATACCTATTGGTTATTATTCATGTGTATCAAATAATCATCTTCAACCATAAGTATCAAAAAGGAAGGGTATTAAAATTAAGTGGTGTACTAAGGGATGTATCAAATTTGGTACCTTCCCTAGTACCACAACTAATTTTGATACCTCTTACTTAAACCATGGAGGGCCTAATACTCTTACATAGGCAGGGCCGGTCCTGACATTTTGTGGGCCCTGTCTTTAATTTAATATTAGGCCCTAAATTGATAAAAGATAATTACCAAAAACTAAAAAAAACTGCATATTTCATAATATTATAATATTCAAGGTATTTTTTGTTACAAATAAGTGTATAAAAAAACTAATTTTCCAAAATACAACCAATCTTTTTATCTAAAAAGTATCATCCTTCTAATATTTTTTGATGAAATATTGAAATTAGTTAATTAGATTTAGATGTAGAACAGTAGAAATTGAAGTGAACAAATTACCCGGTTACTCGAAGTCTCGAAGCCTCGTCCTCGAATTGTCTGTCGAACACTCGAACAAAATCAACAAATGAACTATTGTCAATTGTCAATTGAAGTTCGAAATTGACAATTTTGTTCAAATATTCTTCGTCAAAGTAAGAAGTATTTGAACAATAATCTTCTTCTCCGTCGAAATTGCCACAGTCGCGCGTTAGTGAAGAAAAAAATTGGGAAAAGCTTCGTTGTCGTTGGGCTAGGGCTCGGAAATAAAATGAATAGAAAATTAAGCCGTTTCATTATTTAGGGAAAAATCAAGAATGGAAGATGTCGAGTCAATAGGCAGACAAGGCGGCGATTCCGTTTTTCGGTGGGGATTGAGAGAAACGAGAGAGAGAGAGAGAGAGAGAGAGAGAGAGAGAGAGAGAGAGAGAGAGAGAGAGAGAGGTTGGAATTGAAATCGCCCAAATCACTCCGATGTCTTTGAGCACTGAGATTGCCGATTAGTCTCCTTTACTTAGACTTGGTCTTTGGTCAATTGGTCAGTTAACAGTTTGGTCAATGGACAATGGTCACAGGTCACTCAGTAAATGAATACTAAATTACTAATAGCCGGTTAGTTGGGTAATGGGTATTGTGGACATTGGACTGGGCGGCTGGGCCTTGATTTCTTCAGCTTCTGGTATGGGCTCAAGCATATACACAGTTAATTTAAAAAAAAAAAAAATTGGGGCCCTTCACCAATTGGAGGCCCTGTTCGGTTGGGCAGCCTGAACCCCTTCAGGGCCGGCCCTGTACATAGGTATCAAAATTTGTTTTGATCCCTACCATTGGACTTGTCCTTAGGGTGCAACCATTGTGGATGCTCTCAGAAAGGTTAAATATATTCATAGCAGCAGCAAAGTTGTACTCTTTCCGAGTACGTTAACTTCGATCGGCCTGAACGGAATACATTATTAGAAAGTTTATTGTTCCAATTTCCAAAATCTTAAAACGTCAATATGATCAGTATATGACTAAGAAATTAAGTCAATCAAAACTCCGTATTCGAGTATGTTGCACACCTGACCCTTAGGAATGATTAACAACAATTAACTGCTCATTCCAAGGTCATGGGTTTCAGTAGCCTTCACAAACCGACCTTTCACTCGTTGTCGAGTGTCAGCCCTCGTCTTCCTCGATGCATACCGGATACACTTATCGTATCTGCCACACAACATTATCACTAGCTACATAACAACATTACCATGTTTAAGAAAACGATTTAGTGCAAGAAAATGAATAACTCATACCTTCGAGTTTTCTTCTTCTCCTTGTAGCGTAACATTGCATTGGATCTGTTCTGTGCCAGCAGCTCTGTTTCTAACTTGGCTGCCAACGGTACTTCTGTTCCTCCACTAGCATCCTCCATAAACTTAGCATTTCTGATGGACCTGCATGTTTTGGGTTTGATCAATTGGGATTTTGATGATGGTCCAGCAGTCAATCTGTCATCACTTTCTGTTGTCGTTGATCTGCACCTAGACATTGGTTGCATTGAATGATTCTGTAGTTACATGAATGGAGCTTATGAGTACGTGTACGTACTATATTACACATTGGCTGCAAGCACAGATGCCTGTTTAATGTCCAGTAAGATGTATAATTGGAAATGTAGATGCAGACTTTTACGTGCATATCCTAAACTGAAAGAAGATTTTCCCTAACATCTTCAATTCTTGGCAGTAAGCAGAGACGTTGGGAAAAGCATCCAACTGAACATGATTAAACTGACTCTCCAAGTACAAAGCACGGGAGGTTTTGTTGTCCTGGAAAATACTGGCAAGCCGATCCCATGCCTGCTGCGCGGTGGCATCGGTCTCAATGATCGTCTCCATAAGATCATTGGAGATGGTGCTGTATATCCACTGAATAACAATAGCGTCAAGACGAGACCATAAATCAGGATCAATAATGTGGTGAATTACTTGATACACACGACAATGGATTTTAAAGAGTTCCGCCCATGTAGTGTACTGAACTTTTTCCATTGCAAGAGTGATTGGAATACAATTCTTAATATTTGTGACAGTAAGGGCGGGATGAAAAGTGGCTTTGTCGGCGGCCATTGAAGAGGGGGAAAGAAAAACGAGAAGAGGACAGAAGAAAATAGCCGGCAGAAGACTAAAGCCGAAGGAAGAAGATGTAGGCAGAAGGCTAAAGCTCTGATACCATGAAAGAAGATTTTCCCGTGTCTTTCATTATCATTGGAAGATAATATATATACAAATTACAATCCTATCAAACAAGGTAACCTTCCTATGATTTAGGCTATATTTTATGTATGGAAATATATGATATATACAAAGAAGATTTAACATAATCTCACATATATTTTAACATATTCTAACATAAACCAGCGACGTTTAACAGAAATTAGTATACTATATAAACGGACACCAGAGGTCGATGTTTTATGAATGCTGAAACGAGCAATAAAACAGCTGAAATAAAATCACAAATTCTCATGATCTAGACTGATAATGAATCCTGAAATGCACAGGAACTCAGGAAGAGACAATATGGCCGACTAAAGGCTGTGATGCATGTGTCACCTAATAAAAAGCATACAATTTACTTCCTCTGTTTTCAAAATAAGTACTCCAAGTTCCAAATTGTTCCAAATTAAATCAGTGTCGTTTTAGGTTTTCAACGATATTATGCCCAATCTACCCTTCTCTTCTCCAAGTTCCTACAATTAATCATCCCTTTGTTAAATACTTTTTCTTTCCCCCTAATAGTTATCTCCTCTAATTCATCTTTGCAACTATTTTCTCCTACAAAAGTACTTAAAATGTGTGCATTACTCGACACTTATTTAAAACGGAGGGAGTGCTTAATAGTAACAAATATTCTGCACACTACCACAACACAAGTGCTTGAAATAGGTAGTAAAAATTAAGATCTCTCTCTCTCTCTCTCTCTCTCTCTCTCTCCCTCTCTATGTCTCTATTGTTCTATTAGCAATCTGAAGCAAGAAGCTTTCAGAAGTACTATAGCGTTTCTTCATGGACTCCTTGAACTAGCTAGTGAAATTAGTACTAAACATATTCTTCCAACAAACGTCTAACGTCTCTTTTCAAATCAACTTATGACTTTCCAGATATTTTTGCCTACACAATGGATCACTAGGTAAATCTAATCTAGAATATGTATTCTAAGAGTGATATTAGAACTTCTCTGTTTCTTATATAATTGAGCACTTTGATATATGGGAGTATTATCAATGATAGCTGGCTTAGTTCAAACCATATCTACGATACATGTAAAATATCCTAAGCATATAAGTTTGTCACGTGAGATCCCAATGTGAGATTAGGGTATTGAAAAACACAGCTGTCGTAATTGCTTACACTTGTGAATGGAGATGGCTCCCGCATGAGAAAGATGTTTAGTTCATCCATGTCTTGTAGCCTATTCATTGTTGTTAGAGGCGAACAATGGTTGATTGTAAAACTAAGATTCTTTCCATCATATCCAACTTCGTTGGCTCGTGATCTTCCTGAATGAAAATCCCATGTCTGCAATGTCACATAAATGCATGTTACATTATTAATTTGAGAATTCCATCTATTTTTGAAGCAATCATATATAATGAATATGCCCTAGAAAGATGGAGTACAAGAGACGGGCTATGGTTTCTATAAATTAGTACAAAATGGTGGCTTGTTTAGCATTTTGGCAGTGACCAAGCCAAGAAACTTGAACAGATCAATAAACACCAAACTCGAACCGAACCCATATGATTAATAGAAGCACAGATGTTGAGAATGAGATGACTCGATTACCCAGGCAACAGGCCAGTTCCCTCCGAGGCATCGTCAAGTTTTGGGACAAGGCGATCGTTTAGTGCTAAAGACTAGGCGACTGCTTAGTCAAGATTTCTTTGGGCCGTGCTACTGGATTTTACGCGGTCGCTTAGTGTCGTGGACTAAGAGACCGCTTAGTCCCGTTTTTGGCAATTTGGGCTTTGTCAGTTTTTTCTTGTTTTAAGGGTTTTATGGTTTCTATTGTATTCATATAAATAGTTGTATCCTTAGAAGGTTTTCAAAATTCGCTCTGATAAAATTTTGACAGTCCGTTAGCCCCCAATCTCTCTTTCTGCTTTGTGATTGATCCTATTATACTCTGTTAATTTATTGCAAAGTCTTTCGCTGTGCACAACAACAGATTTTATGAGACAAAAACACCAAATTTGAATTTGTATATGACAAATAAAAACACATATTTTACAGACATAAACACCAAACTCGAACTCGTGTACTATACATGAACAAAGATTTTACTAGCTAGACATGAGGAATCAACAACTTGATAGGCATCAAAGAGTAAATAATATATACACATATGTATAGTAGAAGAGATGAATCGTGTTCGAACCTGACTTGTAGCGTATGGAGAGCTATCATTCCAAATGTTATTAGTAAGAATTTCATGTTCCTTAGATTGAGTAGGGTAGTTTGGCATGGACATGAGCAAAGATGTTAACGGTGTTTGTTGATGCAGCAAATCTAATTTGTCATCTTCCTCCTCAAAATCATGGTCAAGGCTACCCCAATTTCCTGACCCACTGGCGCAATCAGACGGCCTTATTGGGCCCAACTCAGCCCCTTGTCTCTCATTTCTCTCCATGGCAAACTCCACCAGCTGTTGATATATCACCGATTTCGTAGGGGTCTCAACGCAAGGAAACTTATCGTAAGTAGGATATTTTCTCTCGTTTATTCGTTTTGAATTCATACTTGTATACTTAAATTCACGTGAGTTGGTCGGATTTCGAGGCATTAAATCGAATCCCCAAACTGAGGCAAGCTCAGCTGCGGACGGACATCCAGAGAAGCCATCAACGGGATGACGGTCGTGAAAGGAAGAGTCGGCATGAAATTCATGATCGCAGTTGCAACAAAGAAGGAGATTGTGAGCGGAGTAGCTAACGGTGACCGGCTCCGATCCGCAGTTGTGGCAGATCTGAGAGCGTAGGTGTTTGAGAGAAAGAGCATTAGCCGAATGTACGTTGTGGTCACAGAACAAACAGAGCTTCGCCGAATCGGCTCTGCAGTACAACACCGCCGTTCTTTGATTGCAGAAGTCGCAGGAAAAAGACATTTCCGGTAACGGTAGATTCCTAAAAAACCGAACGGAGTGATCAGAAAAAATATTGATAGGAGATTGAGACAAAAAGATCTTTATTTTTTTTATAAGGGGAAAGGAAAAGCTAAGAGTTGAATCAAATTTTTTTGACCATTTCACTGTTGTTGTTACGACTCACGAATATATCTGCACATGATAAGCATGCATGCAGTGGTAGTAGGCTAGTAGCTATACAACAGAGGAGAAGGATAGACGACGAGATCGAGTGGGTGTGGCACGTCCACGTTAGGAAAATATCTTGCACTTTTTTGCTGTGCTGGCATAAAGTGCTGATAGACGAAGAGATCGAGTGGGTGTGGGTCCACGTTACGAAAATATCTTGCACTTTTTCTGCTGTGTTGGCATAAAGTGCTGATACTACTATAGCCTGATGACTCTCTTAAACAAATCAATTTCGCTCCCCTCCCCTTGCAGGTATGTTAATTGGGTTGGTTCTAAAATTAAATGAACAAATTACAAGTTAGTATATTTTTTTAAACATGTTTTTTAAATAAATTCAGTTGTTTTTTAGACATATCTTTTAAATACAATTTTAGGATGAAAGTACGTCACTGCCCTTTGATTTTGACAAGAGAAATACATAACATATTAAATTGAATCGATATTTGCATCCACACTTCCTTTATTACATGAGGGAGATCGGGACTGTTGTTTATTCCCATTTCCTATAATTGATTACCAAATAAAAGTAATTGATCAAGGAACTGAAAGTTCTACCAACTACTGGAGTAACGACGAGGAACCCAAAAAAACACATAATAGCAAAGTATTCAAAAATCATGTATATGATAAGTGAGAAATTGAGAAAATTAACTTGAAACAAAACCAAAATGGTTCCAACCAGCTGAGACATGGGTTATAACATAGCTGTCCAAGAAATGAACATGCTTAGGTTGTACACTATTAACCATATCCCCATGGCCCAATTGACCCAATGTACCTCTTCCCCATGTCAAAACTCTTCCACCTGCAACAATTTTCAAAATAAAACACGCCCACTTAAATTAAATGATATTCACATACAGAGAGAGAGAATACCTGGGGTGAGGGCAATGATGTGGGCGTCGCCGCAAGAGAGGTGAGAGATGGATCCGAAAGAGGAGAGGGAAGAAATGAGTTTCAACATTTGTTCATCTTGGAGGATGATCTTGCGGCGTCTTACTGCCCCTGAACTCCATACTCGTTCAATTGTTTCTTCATCGACTATTTCTTTCGCTTCCATTTTAGACAATATTGTGAGTTATTTTGAATGGAAAATGGTGACGGCGATGGTGGTGATTGAAGGCGACATTTGGCACCTGAAGAAAGAATGAATTCAACAAATCTTAGATATTTTCTCTGAGTCAAGAAAGACAACAATAACCGTAACAACTCACTTGCCGGTCTATATTATGGACGGAGAATGGAGGAACGATCTTGATGTCGTGAAAATTCATGTTGCACAACCTGATGCCTATATTTGGTAGCAACCTGATGTCTGGGTTTGGCATCAACAACCTGATGTCTAACCTTGACATCAGCATTATTGGATTTTTTTGTCTTGAAAAAAATGTGTTAATTATGCCTAGCATTGGCATCAGCATTATCTGATTTTTTTTGTCTTCATTAATGACATTTTTGTCATTTGACAACCAATTTGTAGTTATATGAAATGTCTAAAAAATTGATGGACCTAGATGAAAACATGCTTCTAAAATTGTATCTACTTGAAATTTGTCCAAATTAAATATATGGAGACATGACTCTATTGGGCTAGCCCCCTAAATTTAATATAATTATTTTTTTTCGGTCCTAACCCTTTTCGGTTTCGATTTAACATGGTCGACTATGCGGTCTTCATCCTTTTTAACACCTCTAATTAATTAGATGTGTTAATTGAGTTGACCCTAGTGTTGTGATTAGTCCTATTAGCCATGAATTTAATAGGGTTATCTTTTCTCGACCTAACCCTTTCCAGTTACGATTTAATAGGGTCGGTCATGCGGTTCTCAGTCTTTTTAACATCTTTATCCTCAGGTATATTCTTTGTTAAGACGATCTTACATTTTAATTACTCCCTCCGTTCCATAATATAAGTCGTTTTTGGAGTGTTTTTGTTCCAAAATATATGCCACTTTGTAATTTTCAATGAACTTTTTTTCTTTTTCTTTTTCTAATTTTACACATATTTATTGACTTCGTAACTTGTATTTGACTATTTGGGCAAGAGTATCAAAAAACACATCATTAATGTTTGAAGTAAAATAAATAAAGGCAGTTTAGTCTTTGTAATACGTTTCATTGGTCAGTGTGAAAAGCACCAAAACGACATATATTTTTTGGAACTGATGGAGTAGTAAAATAAAGTTTCACTTTCTCACAGTTCAACCTATTAATACATCGTGTATCGAGTAAGTGTCTTACAAAAAATATGTATAACACCGTCTTACCTAAATTTTTACCCTTTGATTATTGCACGATCCCTTTCATTATCTTGGTTCTTTAGCACACATTAACTACATACTATAGTTTGTAAACATGAAACATCAATTTAAGTTTTTGACATTAAATTGATTAAAGTTGTGTTTTGGGATATTTGATCGGTTGATATGTGTTGAAAATATAGGCCCAATTTAATGTAAGCCCATTTGGGCCCATTACTTAGTTAGCTCATTAGTTTGTTTTTAGATATAAATAGTGATGTAATAGTTCTTTTTAGGAAATCAATTCAATTTCAATAATAATATCAATTTCTCTCTTTCTTTGGCCGTGTACTGCGATCTCTATCATCTTCCTCCCTCACATCCGGCCACCACCATCAATGGTGGTGGTCCGACATTCTTCTTCAGCCCGAATCATTCAATTCAAAAATTAACAATATGCATATTAAACTTTAAAGCACTATATACTTGGTTTTTATAACTTAAAAATAAGTAGAAACTCAAGATCAGAGTTCACCGATCTATGATTATAAGAAATTCTACCGGAGGTTCAACTCATTCCTTTAGGGAAATCCTCGAAGTAACAAATGGGCCTATATCAACTTGACTACTCAACTTTTTTTTTCTGTCATCGCCTTACGAAATATAGAAGAAGAGAATTCTCCACTATATGAAGCTTGCTTTTTTTCACTGTTAGGAAAATGCAATTTGAAATTCACAAAATCACAAATAATCGAGAAAGAAAAGAGAAAGACAAAAACAAAAACCACAAATCCTTGGGCCGAACACACCCATAATGTCTAGGCACATTTAAGATTCGATTTTAGACTTGTAGGTCCATAATCTTAAATTTGGACGTGGTAGTGTCCTGAACATGAAAATAGGCCCACGACCTTCTACATGTGACTTGCCTCAGGCTTATTTGTTATATGAACTGTGGATTATGTGCAGCTATCTTAACAATCGTACAAGTACAACGCAGAGCAGTCCGTCAAAACCTTTAGGCTTTTTTTTTCTTATTGGATGTAATTGGAGAAATTACTGGCTGATCCACTTTTTGATGTGATAACCGGCCGGTCCCCTATCATGATATTATAACCGGAAAAATCTCATATATTTGTTTTCAACCACTAAAGTACACTTTTGGGGGAAAAATGACAAAGATACCCTTAATGAAGGAAAGACGCGCACACAAAGTCACTGTCTCAATTTGGGCGTCGTTCAAAAGCCACTGCCCAAAATTGGGCATCGTAATGCATTTGGGCTTCACAATGTAAAAAAACGTTGTCCAAATTTTGGGCATCGCTCACCCAAATCTGGCATCGCAATACAAAATTTAGGCATTAATAATTAGTTTTGGGTATCGATCATTAATTTTTGGATGCAAAAATAGTGACATTGGGAATGAATTTTTTTACTTTCTCTTTCACTCGCATACTCTCTCTCACACCACCCACCTCTTTCCTCAGTATCCCAAATCCTCTCCTCATTCCAAGCTCTTCTTTTGTCTTCCTCAGTTCCACCCTTTCTACCAAGGTATTGTATTTTCTCTTTTATTTTTTTTTCTTCCTTTTTCTTGTTTATAAGTGTAAACTCTTTCTCAGTTCACTCCCTTTATCTCAAACCCATTTTAAGATTTCTTACTTTAAACCATTCACATGGAAAAAGGAAAGAAAACTCAAAGCATATTACAAGTCTCAAATAATGCGCCCAGATACTAAAAAAAAATCAGAAGAACTTGGCCTCGCTTTGAACATCTGCACGAGATAGGAGAGGGCTGGTAATGAGCCAGAGCGAGCTTAGCCAGTGGCGGACGCATGCCTATGGGTCTGAGGGCAGTTGCCTCCATTTGGGGGTAATTTTGTCAAAGGTTTCTTTTAAAAAAATATTTAATTTGTAATATTATACAATTTGCCCCCACCTGGATAAAATTTATACAATTTGCCCCCACCTATAAAAGTTTTTTTTAAAACTTACCATAGACATTATATGAAAATTGAATCCCTAAATCCCTTCCTAAATCAGAAAATCATGTCGCCCTCCATGGCTCCCTCTCGCTCTCGGCCTCTCCCTCCCGTCTCCCTCTCACTCTGTCTCTCAGTCTCCGGCTCTTCTCCCTAGTCTGTCGTCCATCCTTTGCTCTGACCACCCTCCACTCCTCCAGGCTCCGCGCCTTCGCCACTCCAGTCTAGCACTCCATCAGACAGCGGCTCCAACCTCCAGCCAGCAACCTCTAGCCCTCTGATTCCGACTGACGACTGAAGTGAAGTCTCCACTCTCCAGTCTCCAAGACTCCAACTTTCCTCTTATTAGTGCTCTAGCCTCTACATTGTATACAAGAGGTATTTTTCAAAAATCAAAACTTTCTAAGTTATAAGTTTATAACTGTGAATCTCAATCTGTGATTTTAATTTTGTAATTGTGAATTATAAATTTATAATTGTGAATTTGTAATTGTGATTGTGATTTGTGAATTGAAATAATATGAAATTAGGGCAATTTTGTGTGTTCAATATCTTGGTAGGAAAAGTCTATTTATTTAATCTGAAATTAGGGGTTGAACTTTGAAGTTGAAGTAGTTGATTTATGAGATTTTTTTTATTTGTGTAGATTTCTAATTTATGGTTGATTTGAAGGAATTTGGTTGTAGTGATTATGGATAAATTTTTTAAACGGAAACTATCAGAAGAATTTGGAATTGGTAGTGCATCTGTTGGAATTCAAACGGTCTCAATCGATTCCCGTTATTTCACCTACGAAAGAATTAATTGATTTGAATAGTCTTTCTTCAGATCCGGCAGAAAGGAAAAAGATATTTGAATACAACCTCAAACAAATTGATGAATTAGGAGAGCTTATTTGTTGAAGGGGCCTTGTCAACCCCGTGGCCATGATTTCCCTCAAAAACAAATGGGAACTAAATTGCGCCGTTTTAATTCGGATTGGTTTGTGCACCTAGATGATTAGTAAATTTTATTAAATTTGTGTACTCGGTTGGAAAATTCTCTACGTCCACCACTGGGCTTAACCCTTGTTTTGGAGTCAAGACATCATTATGGGCATCGTTTTGGGCATCGTTGTCTCAATATGGGCATCTTTGGAGGTGATGAAAACAAGTACGTTGGAATTTCTTTCTAGTATCACTGCTACTTCGGTTTGGCACAATTTCTATCAAGAGTATGAAATGAAATTTAACACTTCTTCTACTCATCAAACCCGCTTATCTTGGTGGCTCAAATCAAACAGTTCAATTTTTTATATTCTCATTCTATCGTTGGTGTTGTTGGAATTATGGAAACACAGGAAGAAAGTTGTTTATGATCAAATAATAGATTATGTTGCTCTGGTCACTCGACATGTTAAGAGTGAGCTACTTCATGTGGGAAAAAATATAGGGAATAAACGGGTGAGCAAAGGTAAAAGTGAGAGGACGGTGCTTGGTGCGGTGGGTATTTTTGAAAAAATTAATGAAAGTGGACTTTTGTGGTTTTAAAAAAGAGGTACCCGAGCGGTTGAATTTCTACCAAAAGGTACTGTCTCGCAATTATTCAAAGTTTCTAATCGCTAAAGTACTCTCCTTTTTTTCAACTGGAAAAATCACTTTTGGCAATATGACTACGATATCATTGATGAACCATAGGTGCGCTATGGAGGTCATTATTTTTGCACCGCGATGCATCAATTTTACTATATTAATTTTTGCATCGCGGTTCAATTATTTAATTGTCTAGTCAAATTGTACCGCGATACATCAATTTTATTGGATTAATTTTTGCATCTTGGTTCAATAGTTTAATTGGTTAGTCTAATTGCATCGCGATACATCAATGTTTGCACCGCTATACAAAATGACAATGAGCCACAAAAAATAATAATAATAAAATAAACCAGATCATGTCTTCCATCTCCTATGTCATAAGTCACCTTCTTCATCCTCCTCCTCCTTTGTCTTCGTCCTTACTGAAAAATCCTTCACCATGTACAGATCCATTACAGTTTCATGTTTCATGAATTCGAAAAACCGTTTACTTTTTGGGGGTGTTGCCCCCTCGACTTCCGCGACCTGACCGGGCAGGTCGATCCCAGTTTCGTTGCCCAACAATAATGATTTTCGAATTCAATGTGTTTGCCAGAGCTATTGAAGAAGACGATGACATTTTCGTAACAATATTTAGAAAAATGACATTTTGTGGTTGAAAAAAAAAACAAGGTACTGGAAGGGTTACAAATTTTGAAAAAGGGACCAACTAGAATTTACCCTGATGTTATTTACATGTGAAGGCAACCTGACCTTGAGCCTTCGTTGACGGATCACAATGTTATGGAGGAGTAAAGATGTTTGGAGAAATTGTTGGTCTATCCCCTTTCCCAAGTTTATAACCCGTTCAGTTATGTGTTTTTTTTTTCAATCGCTAGATTTTACTTTCGTAAAAGCATTCGTAAAATGTCTGCATAAAAGAAATTACGAATGTAATTCACACAGTGAAAAGAAAGAGGGTGAGGAGGTCGGATGGTGAATAACACTTATATGTTTCATTGTCCTTCGCATCCTTCTCATCCTTCCCATTCTCCTTCTACTTCTTTTTCTTCATCATCCATGGATCTTCATTGTGTTTGTGTGATTGATTTAAAATAGATTCAGTTTGCATTGTGTTGATATTCATGTAAACTGATTGATGAAATGCCATAATATAATTTTTGTTTGTTGTTGGGCACCCTTTTTTCAACCTGATCAATGCATAAGTTTTGAATCACGTCGCATCATTTTGGCAATCGTGAAGCATCAATTTGGATTTGGGATGCATGAAAAATGCATTAATTTGAAATCATTTTTTGATTGTGTTTTTGGAAAAAACGGACATGAATGTCTAATTCATTATATTTGCAGCGTGATGCATCAATTGATTGTCTAACTTGTTGAAGCGTGATGCATCAATTGGTTACTTGGATTAGGTTATTAAAATTAGAGCTGTCAAAATGGATTGGCGGGCGAGCAAAACCCGCCATTTGGCGGGCGAGCCAAAAAGGTGGCGGGCCTAAAACTATCAACCCAACCCAACCCACCATGGGTTGTGGGTTCGGCGGGTCAACCCACCAAATTTTTACAAACTTTATAAAAAACAATTAATACAAAAAGGAGTAGGCACGTATTGTAAAATTATTGGAATAGCTTTCATGTGCATGGTTAAGATTGCAATCAGTTTATCTTAAGATTGTTTTTCATTTTGTGAAGTCAATCCTCTGGAAATGTTTGTGATCCGGTCAATCAGGCATATAGTAGCTCTGAACTTAACCTGTGGAACAAGGCATTGCAATAACTTCTGCCAATGCCGAAGTTTACTAGAGTTGTGCATATGTGAAGACTAATGAGAAAATAAAGAGACGACTTGGCAAATTGGTAATCAATGTTAAGTTGTTAACTGTTAAGGAAATTAAGGAATTAATTAAACATTTAAACTAATAATAATTTTCCAACTTGGCAAATTGGCGAGTCAACCCGCGCCCAACCCGCCCCGCCCCGCCTCAACCCAAAACCCGTATGGGTTTGACCCATTTGACCCGCCTTTTTTTGGGTTCATAATTTTCCAACCCAACCCACCTTTTTAAGTGGCGGGGTGTGCTAACCCAACGGGCCCAACCCTTTTTGACGGCTCTAATTAAAATTGATGCAGCGCTGTGCGTAAATTGGATTAGGTAATTTTAATTGATGCATCATGGTCCATAAATTGATGCATTATGATGCATACTGAGTAAGTTATCGGTAGCGCATATTAGGTTCATTAAAGGTATCGTTGTCGCCCCCAAAAGTGACTTGTTCAGTTATAAAAACGTAATGTAATGTAGTGGTTGAAAATGTATGAAAGTGGACAGGCCCAAATTTACCCCAAAATGGTTGACCCCATCGATTTGTGTCAAACTTAACGATTCATGACCCTTGCGGGTCATGGACCAACTAGATCTGTTTAAACGACGGTCCAGCAAACCTAACCCTTACTCATGTCAGACCTTATGACCTTATGCTGGACTTTTTCAGAAGTAAGTATATATTTAAACCTAAAATTAACAAAATTCAAAAAAAAATTGATATAACAACATCATCTAAGATAATAGAATTCAAATACATATATAACCAAAATTAATAAATAATAAGTATTTGTGTGATATATAAACGATTCATAAATGAAACAAAAATAATTATTGCAGGTTGGATTGTTAAAAGAGATGATATAAATAAAAGAAGCTAAAAATTTCAATATTAAAAAGTTTGGATAATCAACTACAGCCCTATTTTTGGGATGAATAGGTGATTCGTACATGGCAATTAATATTCTCCGTTTTACTACAATAGGCATGCAATTCACTAAAGTAGAATGCAAATTACTTCAACAATCATATCCCACTCCTCACTCCTCACTCCTCACCCCTTTCTCTTGAACCCTTGGACCCTTGGTGTGTGCATATGATAAGGTTCAAAATGCAAAAGTAATCATCTAGAAGAAAGCCTGGTTTTGTGAAAAGTGGCCAAGGCATTGACTTTATTAATTTGTTAAGGTGGGGGCATCTGAAATACCTATTGGATTGATGCTGCTACCTGCTATAGGAATCCAATGACTCCACAAAAAGTGAAGATTAAATCAGGGTTGGATGGAGGTCAATGATATTGATGGCCACAATGGGATATCATGTCAAAAAATGCTAAATCTCATCTTTGTTAATTATCGGTAACGTATATAATATGATAAAGATTTAGATAACACGATCTTGCGAATATTTTTTGTAAAATCAATCCTCCTTACTTAATTCTCGATGTGTTGTGAGAAAGTGAGGTTTCATCTTACTAATTAAGATCTGTAAAAACAATCTTATATGAGAGCTACTCTATCAATATTCCCTTCAACTATGATACTTATCATTCCTAGCTATCTCCTTGACATTCTTCATCAATTTCAACAGTGCTACGAATCAAAGTTAGGTAAAAGCTTAAGAAAGACGATTTTACAGATATTTTATGTGAAATGGACCTCCCTAACCCATCCCATCATATTGGTGAATTGAGTAATCTACTTTATGATTTAGGAATCGTAAGACGGTCTCACATGAGACTTACTCGTTAAGTCATTAGCACTATGTTTGGTTTTCATTTTTGGATGAAAACCTGATGGCACTAGACTTTGTGATATACTTTTTCTTAAATGTCAATTGAATTTGATTATACAAAATTATATTGATAGGTTTTTTGGACCCTAAGTAACGTTCAAACATTCTTTAATTATACATGATATCCCCCTCTTTTACTAATTCTCTTAGAAGCTACGTACACGCAGAGCTTCACCCCATCATCTAAATTTAGCTAGTCGGTCAACTTAAAAATAAATGTCTACTGATAATTTGTTCTTCTACCCCTTCAGGCTTCAGGCTTCAGCTAAGTGAGGTCAACGGTCAATAGAAAAATGATGAGAAACTTTTTAAAGATGACAAAAACTTGAATATTTTTTGTAAAACGAATCATTTTTACCGTGTGTTGGTGGGTTAAGTTATGAAAGAGTGGAGCTTCGTCTTACAAATTAGATCCGTAAGAAGTACGTTCGTACAGGAGATCTACTCTTTTAAGAATTACCAAAACTGGTGAAAGGTTAAAATACACTAGATTAGACAATCGACTCGTCAGTAATTATATAAGATCTACTATACCATATAGTTGAGATATACGTAAAGTTGGGACATGCAGCTAGAATCGAGCGTAACACATGCAAGTTGTGTCCGGGAAATATGCCAATGTCACTGAAGAAGAACATTTCGGCCACTGGAAAATTTTATCTACAGCATAGAGAGCTGTGCTTAGGACTAAATAGAAGAAAAAAAATTGCGGTGGGATAGGGTCCTGCAGAATATATTCCTTTTTATGGGCAAAAACAGCAAGGATAATGTAGATATGCTGAGATTATCTGAGAAGACCATGAAAACAATATTTTTTTTAAACAAAGGATCATGGATGAGGCAAAATTTGATTGATTGAGGAGGTGGCAATGGCACTGTCATGTGGGAACCAGAATCAGAGAGATTATAGTAGCACTGTACATGTCATGTCCTCGCTTTTTTATCGATAGAGCGATTTGGCTAAAAGGTATAAATAAAGGTGCTTTGGGGTTCCGAGTATTTGCATTGCAACGAAATACAGTATTGATTAGATTATAGATAGTACGTAATGGGCCGGGTGATGTTTTTTGAAAGGAGGAAGAGAGTTCTTACATGAAGATAAGAGCCTAGCAATATATTTGTCTGGTAGCCAAGGATGACTTGCCTGCGTCACTCACTCGTTTGGGGGCTGCGTTTTGTTTTAGTTGTACTACTACATTAATCTCATAAAGAGACGCCCAGTCGGCAGCCCCCCTTGCTTGCTTGTAGGCAGTCACCTTGGCTAACTTGACAGACTCTTCTCTCTCATGTTAGAGCTTTTTTCTTTACAGCACTCTCTCCCAACACTTCAGTTCGACTGTCACTCAATATGGTGTATACTCTTCCTAGTGCATATATACATACATATACATGATATCTGTATTGTGGGTGTCTACTCTCTCTTTCCCCCATCATCGTCCTCTGCAAATTTGTATGCCTACATCCATTCATGGAGGATCGATCCAAGCTACACATACAAGTGATATATATATATATATATATATATATATATATATATATATATATATATATATATAACAAATTATAAGACGGTCCTTGATTTGATGTTACTTAATCCACATTTAAAAAAAAGGAATGAGGAAGGTTAATCTTAAATTTATTGTTTACAGATTTGCTTGAAGCCTTTTTAAGTCCTTGATAGAGTAGATTAAATGGGTTACGTACCAGTTAGTGTGACAATAAACTCTTTAGGACTTAGCCTCGTAACAATAGATTTTTGTCTAGAATGCTTGTTGGCATTCCCAACAGGCTTGAAAGGATGCTATCTTCACAGCAAATTTGTTACAAGGTTGTTGTCCATCATCTTCTAAGTCTGCCAATGCCAAATGGAAAGATAGTTCTTCAAGAATGCAGTTTATTTGACTTTTGTAAAGATGTAACATGGGCTTATTGTTGGGGATAATGACAATAACAAGAAGGATTAGCTTTGAGAAATTTGGTTTTGTAGCACTTAGATAGATATATGAGAAGAATATGATTTTCTTGATAATTTTTCTTGAGTCAAAAATTGATATCTCCTATTATTTTCTTGCCACGTGTCAATCTTAAATAAACAAAATCAATTATTAAGTTGATTGTGTTTCCATAACAATAAAAATCCGTGAAATCTAGCTCAATATTTCCTTTTGTGAAGATTTCTTATTGACACGTGGCAAGAATCCGATAGTGGAATAGGAGATGGAATACAATTTTGGAACAGAGGATCCGGACTCATTTTTCTTATATGAAAAAACTTCAGTTATACGTACAACAATTTATAGATAGAACTCATATCAACTGAAAAATTACTACAGAGACTTTTCTCCTTCCCAAGAACTTAAACCAACATATGCATTTATCCAAAACTCTTTCTAGAAACTTGATTAATTGCAAGTTACTTTTCTAACACCCCCTCTTAATTTGCAACCTTGAGGAGATCTCTTGCTTTCTGAAATTTTTCCACTTGAACTGCCTTAGTAGGAAAGTCTGCCAGCTGCTCATCAGTCCTAACAAACTCCAAGATGATTTCACCTTTGAACATGCACCATGTCTCGAATGAAGTGATGCCACAACTCAATGTGTTTCGTTCTTGAGTGAAACACCGGACTTTTCGTCATGGCAATGGTAGACATGTTGTCACAACGAATTGTTGTTGGCTTCTCTTGAACTTGTTGCAAATCTGCAAGTAATCTTCTCAACCAAACAACTTTACAAGTTGCATACGTACCAACAATATATATATTCAGCTTCTGCAGACGACAATGATTTTTGCTTTTTGGAACTCCATGAAATAACATTTGTTCCAAGACAAAACAAGAATCCTGAAGTGCTTTTACTATTATCCAACGACTCACCCCAGTCACTGTCTGTATAGCCAATCAGCTTGCTCTCATTTTCTTTAACATACTTGATGCCCATTCGCTTTGTTCCTTGCAAGTATCTTAAGATCCTTTTACATGCTGCAAAATGAAGTTCACTTGGTTCATTCATGAACCTAGAGATCAAGCTCACATATTGAACAATATTCGGCCTTTTGCTTGTGAGATAAATTAGTGAACCAACAAGACTCCTGAATAATATTTCATCTACTTTATCAGCTCCATCATTTTTCTTCACCTTGACATTTATCACCATGGTTTGCACTTCTCCATGTGAAATTTCTTCAAGAGATCTTCGGTGTATTTCTCTTAAAAGATAAAATTTTCACCTTTAGACTATTCCACTTGAATTCCAAGAAAATATTTTAGAGCATCCAAATCTATCATCTCAAACTCTTTCATCATAATTTGTTTGAATTCTTTAACCAGCTTCATATCAGTCCCCATGTAGATAATATAAGTCCAGTAGGCAACGAAATAAGGCTAGGGGGGTGAATAGCCTTTTAAAAACTTTTAGGGCTATTTTGAAATCCTTCAAAAGTTACAGCGGAAAAGATATGTTTTCAGTAGCTGATGTAAAATCAACAGGTAACAGCTGCTGAATGTAAAACTATTTGTTATGGTTTTCTTTTGTTCACTAAAGTATAAAGACTTAATTGAAAGACAATATATAAGATTATCAGAATGTCCAACTCAAGTGGATTACTTAATTCAGCTATCTTTAGATTGAGTTTGAATTAATCCATTGTCATCAACTCCCAATTACCAAGACACGTTTTTCCAGCTTTTCCGAAGAAAGAAGATTTTCGCCTCCTGAATATGGTAGAGCAGGTTTTAGTCTGACACAAACAGACTGTACCAACTATTACAGGTCTGCAACTCTGTTTGTCGCCCACCTGCTAGTTGCTGTACCTAGTCTTCTCCATACCCTGATCAGTCCCAGTTGAAGATGAAGTCAACAAGGCAGCTCCGGGCATTTAATGCATTCAACCTAATAGAGATGTTACCCACTTCATCTTCCCCAACGGTCTCAAGGATGCTTCGATATAAATACTTCCATTGAAGACTGAAGAAAACAATGCTTTGAATTTATTCAACAACATCAAGTCATCATATTCAGTGCATTCAAGAGATCATTAACTGATCAACGAAGTCCTCAATGACAACAACAAGATCTGCATCAACTGTTATTAATTTACTTCTTATTGTTGTACTCTTTACTAGTCTTCTGCACCTTGAATATTCTGTTTTCCAAATATTCAATTCCCACACCCCCAAACACAAGTCAAATATTTTGTACACGATCCATTAGAGATTTCTGTAATAGAACTAGTGGAAAATATAGTGCACATTCAAATCCTAGGTTGACTGCTTTGGTGGTGGACGTAGCACTCTTTATAGTGCGAACCATCTCAAAATACTTGTGTTCTTTGTGTTCTATTGCTTACTGCTTTATACTGCTATCTTCGTCTTAACTTATTCATTTGAGCTACAAACATCAGTAAACAGCCAAGTCTACTGGTAGTGCTTCACCAGCAGACTAATATCCGTTGGAGATGTAGTGGTTGAAGACTATCGGATAGAGATCTTTTGTCCATAAGATCTTTGACTGTTTGGAGCAGAGATTTAGTCCTGTAGATCTTGGAACTTGTTGTCTGTCAAACTATGTTGATAAATCTCTGAAGAGTAGGTCTGATGTCTGTTGCACTGTCAGGTGGTCTGTTTAATAAAGTAATTGCTTTTTGACTTTAACAGACTACTTGAGTGAGAGAAAGTCTTATAGCTTTAAGTATGTCAAGCTTTTTGAGGCACGGACATATTTATCTTGATTTGAGCAGCTTCTTGACTTTTCTCTGTAGCACGTGCATATTTTAAAGTCTGCCGGTGGAATGCTTTGAGCTAGTGGAAACAAGTCTTCCGATTCAGGAGAACTAATATCTGCCGGTGCGAGCATTATAACTTGTAGCATGTCTGCCGGTGATGAGTCTAAAGGATATTTTGATCTTTTATCACTGAAGGCTTTTGACATAGCTGCAGCCTGCAGGTCTTCTAGTGCTGAGTGCATTCTGAAGTGCTGGTCTGTTTTGATCATCATATAGGAAGGTAGGACTAGATCAGGTCACACCTAATCTAAGACCTATGTGAAATCATACAAGTTGCCACACTAACCGGTACGCAGACCTTTTAGCCACTTGTGATGATTCACTTGTAAATTGTAATGGGGGCAAGCAAATCAACATATATAGAATATGCAATGTGATAATTAAATTATCAAGAAGCATATTCCAATAATCAACAAATTACCCTGCCCGAATCCCCGCAACAACAAAAACAGCAAAAAAAGACTCCCTCTCCCTGAAGGACAAAGCGAGCGCACCCTAAAATCTACTAGAAGCTAGTTAGTACGGGATAAAACCCCCACGCTTCAAGAGGTAGGCTATTAAAAAATTTATTTATTAAAAAGTGCTATTTAGACCGGCCCAATGTAATAAAAATAATCAGTTATACTACCCGAATTTCTATAGGAAATAGCACTAAAAAGAATCATTATTATGACCAAAATTTTATAAATGTATTTGTAACTCCAGGAAGGAGGTTGCTGCAAGTTTGTAATAATATAAATACATATATGTATATTTAAAATGATTTATTTCATCTGTTAAATAAATATAAAAAAACATATTTTAGCCAAAAAAACTATTTTGAAACCAAAAAGGCGAGTTGGGTGTCTAACTCTTTCTCACCTCATAACTTAGCCTCCGAACCTTTTTCCAAATTTGGTTACATTTGGGTTTTCTTTGTTTTTCCCTAAAATAAAGATGGTGACTCTGTTAATCATATTTTGAGTCTACAATTGAGGCCGAGTGTATTCCACGCGCTTTAAAGTTTTAAAACCACCCCGCCTTTTAGTGGCGCGGATTTGGTTAAAAACAGGGCACTCACAATTATTAAAAAAAGGGTAAAATATTTATTAAAAAAAAAAAACAAAAAACAATTGGATTGGCCCGAATTTCACCTGAATTACTTCCTTTATTGAATGCGGGCAAGACATGCTTTAACCTTACAGGGCATATCCACCTGTAAGTCTGTCATATTTAGAAGAGTGATAACTGGACCGATACCATGTGGTGGAATTATAACCATAAAAGTCCACCATTATATTTTTAAACTGCTACAGTACACTTTTTGGGGGGAAATGATGAAAATACCCTTAATGAAGAAAAGGCGCGCGAACAAATCCATGGTCCAAATTTGGGCGTCACAAGAAAAAAAATTGAGTGTCACTCAAAATTTTAGGCATCGCTCAAATTTTTGGGTGTCGCAATGCAAAAACCACCGCCTAAAATTTAGGAATCGTAAAGAAAAAAATTGGGTATCGCTTAAAATTTGGGCATCGTTCTTGATTGAAGTCCTAACCAAATTGGGCATCGCAAAAACTTCCGATATGAGTATGACTGTGTCTTTGAATTGGCGAGCCCCACCATTCAATCCCCCCTCCCCAAAAGGTAAGTCCACTAAATTCCCGAACTTCCAGTAAGGTAGTCCCCGAAGTTGTTTCGCTTGTTGAACTTTGTAAATATTATAATCCATACAACTCCCTACAAATATTCATTTCATCTCCACCAAAACAAAAAAGAAAAAGAGCGACGCCCGCATCCAAAACTTCTGACACCCACATCGAAACATCCGACACCCATATCGAACACATCCAGCACCCACATCGAAACATTTGACACTCACATCGAACATATCCGACACCCACATCGCGAACAAATCAAATCGAGAGACTACATCGTCAGTGTTACAAAGAGAAGGATTTACAGTGAGAGATAATATTTTCCACCAGGGAAGAGGATGAAGAAATTCAAGGCACGAAGGAAGACTGAAAGATACGCAGGAATGTCTTCCGGCTGTCGAATTATTCCGTCTTTACTAAAGAGCGATAACGACGGGGTATTTTTGGACAAAAATTTTGAAAGTGGACTTTTTCGATTAAATAAAGGACAAATTACAAGTCGGTACATCTTTTAAAACATGTTTTCACATGAATCCAGCTATTTTTTGGACGTATCATTTAGGTACAATTTTAGGGCGAAAGTACGTCACAGCCCAATTGCCGATTCAAAGAAACCCATATCAGTTTTGTATGATTGTTTCGGAAGCTTAACCCGATTCACCAAAGCTCAGTTGACAGAAATCACATATGCGTTGGAAAACATTGGCCATTTCTTCGTCTGAGTTGTTGGTAAAGTTTTAAGAAAAGAGGTAGATGGAGACAGAGATGAAAAATGGTGGTTGCTAGAGGGGTTTGAGGTGACAGCTAATGAATCGCGCAAAGGACTGATCATAAGGGGTTGGGCTCCACAAGTTGGTATTTGAACATGAAGCAATTGGGGGATTCATGACACATGCGAAATAAACTCAATTCTTGAAGCTGTGATGGCCGGTGTACCTATGGTAACTTGGCCTCTGTTTGCAGATCAATTTCAAAATGAGAAGCTCGTGACTTAGGTGTTGAAATATGGCTTGCCAGTAGGCAATTTGCTCTGGAAGGCCCATTCCACTTCAGAGACAGCCTTGATTATGATAGAGAACTTAGTGAAAGCGATGAGCTAGGTGATACGTGATGACAGAGACGCAAAGCAGATGAGGAAGACTGTAGGGCAACTGAGTGAGCTTGCAAAGAAGGTTGTGGAAGATGGTGGATCATCGGCAAATAGCTTGAAGGCTTTGATTGAAGAAATCAGAACATACGTTAAAAAATGGGTGGCAAATTTCTTAGCCCCAATTGATGGATCCCCAAAAGTTTATCTGTTTAAAATGAAATCCATAACGTTATTAGCAAAAACTAGTCAATTTTACATGTGTGTGTTTGAATTTGAATTTTTACAGAGACGAGATACATCATTCAAGTAGGGGCATAAGACATCGTTTAATTTATTCCAGCTGATGTCTGGGTTTGGCATCAACAACATGATACATGTGTTTGGTAGCAACCTGATGCCTGGATTTGGCATCAGCAACCTGATGTCTGGGTTTGACAACAACCTAATGCATGAGTTTGACATCAGCAACCTACCGGATGTCTGGTTATGATATATGTCCCTGACATCCACATTATTGAATTTTTTTTCTTGAAAAAACTGTGTTAACAGTTCTGATGCTTAGCATTAACATCAGCATTATTGAATTTTTTGATGAACCTAAATGAAAACATGTTTTTAAAATTGTATCCACTTAAAATTTACCTAATATTAAAAAATAGGATACTTAGACGGTTACAATTTTACCCAAAAAAAAGGGCAAATTTCAAGTGGGTACAATTTTGAAAACATGTTTTCATCTAGGACCATTAATTTTTTGCACATTTCATAAAACTATAAATTGCTTGCCAAATGACAAAAATGTCATTAATGAAGACAAAAGTGATCCGGCATTTTACAGGACCAAAATTAATACAAAAACTCTAATGCCAAGCCTTGGCATCAGGATGATTAATTCCTGGCATCAGGATGATTAATGGATTTCACAACATTATTTAGGACCAAAATTAATTCAAAAACTCTGATGCCAAGCTTTGGCATCAGGATGGATTTCACATTATTTTACAGGACCAAATTTAATTGAAAAATGTTGATGCCATGTCTTGGCATCAGGATCATTAATTGAAAAACTTTGATGCCAAGTCTTGGCATCAGGATGGATTCCACAACATTATTCAGGACCAAAATTAATTCAAAAACTCTGATGTCAAGCCATGTCATCAGGATGGATTTCACAGCTTGGCATCAGGTGAAAAAAAAATTCAATAACCCAGGCATCAGGTTGTTGATGCCAAAATGCTAATGTCCACCATTGTTGTTGATGCCAAAAATGTTATTGATGCCAAAAATGCTGATGCCTGTCAAAAATACTGATGCCCGTCAAACATCTCCGTTCAAACCCAAACCCAGTTCATCACCCCATCCCCGTTCAACCCCTTCAGCCATCACTCGGCCATCTACAAACCCAGCCGCATTCCTCCATACCCACTTGAAACTAAGCCCACTGGGAAAGAACCCCACCCATCGTTTTCTCAATCTCCGGTTCAGACCAAATCTAACCCTAATCAACGATCCTACGATAATACTTTCGACAAAACCCCAAAACAAGATATGCAGCAAAGCACGAGCAAAGCCGAAGCCGAACGCCTGCTCGGAATCGCCGAGAAGATGAAGGTATGAATTGTTCGGAAAGGGTTTGTTGAGAGTTTGACCTCCCATTCTTCGGCGAGTTCATCTTCTTCTCCGGCGCCATCAGATCTCACCGTTGATGGCATCCCGTTCCATGAATTTCCATGTCTCTCTCACTTTGGCGGCATCCCGTTCCATGAATTTCCATGTCTCTCTCACTTTGGCGGCATCCCGTTCCATGAATTTCCAAAACATACGAGTTCTTCTCCAATGAGTTCCTCTTATTTTTCACAAGTTCATCTTCTTCTCCGGTGCCAACAGATCTCACTGTTGACAGCATCACGTTCCATGATCAACTGGTAGAGAGTCCGGTCAAGGCTCACTCTTCACTCTGTCTTGCCATGAAGAAATTTTGAGATTCTTTGAGGGAAAGTGGGAAGAGCGAGCAACCCACGAAGTAGTGGGGGGAGAGAGATAGAGAGAAGGGTCAATGTTCGTTGAGTAAGACGAGGCCGCGCACAAATTCATCATCCACTCGTAATTAAGAATATGTGCATAAAGGGACAAATATGTATTTTTGCTCCAAAATTGTACCTAAAAGATATGTCTAAAAAATAACTGGATTCATTTGAAAACATGTTTCAAAAAATGTACCGTCTTGTAATTTTTCAAAAAAAAAAAAAAGGACCGGCCCACAATAAATCCTATTTTGAAAGGCTTTTGATAGCACTGGCCCAACGATCTTGTGGTCAGAGCCCTAACTGAATTTCTTTTCTTTCGTCATAGCAAAAACATTTTTCAGTATAAAAATTAAACACAAAAAGAATACCATTTTCGAACCTGCCGAACATCAAGCAAGTAGCAGTCAACAATGGCGATTAGGATTCTGAAGTCCCTGATCTCCTTAGTTTCAATAGCTTTGTTATTGGCATCATCGCCGACGACGCTTGCCAGCTCCGATGCTCCGTTTATCGTAGCTCACAAGAAGGCCACTCTCAACAGACTCAAATCCGGCGCCGAAAGTGTCTCCGTCTCGATCGACATCTACAACCAAGGCTTCTCGTACGTATTCCTCCGAATTTCATATTTCTGATCTCTCCCTGTATATTTGTGTGCGTCCAGATCTAGCTTTGGTTTGGGATTTGCATGTTTCTCTTTGAAGTAGCCGATGTATATGATATAGGCTGAGTGGTTGCTGATCCAACTAGATTCTCTGCAAGTAGAGAATGTGATGAAATTATGCAAAACAAAACATTACCTTGAGTGATTAGATTTGAATGAAGATGGATAAAATTTGGCAGATTTTCTCCTGTTAATGTTAGATTTAATGTCTCCTTGAGTATTGTCACAGTTGAGTTGTGTGATCTGTTGTGAAACTAAACTTTTAGCCGGTTAGTCGGTTACTTATCTAGATTACACCATTAATATCTTTTCCAATATGAATAGATAGCAGTAATTATAGTTTTCAATTAGGGCCGTGTAGTTCTGTAACGTTTTTTTTCTTCAATCGATGGCACTTTTTAATAAATGGATTATCACTTTACTTGTTTCACTGCTTGGCTGCTTGCAACAGCAAATATTGATGTTCTGTTATTTCTGATTATCCTACTTTCCCTTACTACTTTAAATTCCTACTAGTAAGATTTCTATGTTAGATACTTCATGGCAGGGTTTGAAAAGTAGTAGGCTTACAACGGCATGTCAACTGAAGTGCTTGATATTAATTACTAGAGAAGAGTTGATTCACTACAAAGATGGTGTATCCGCTAATATGAGATAATATTAGTAACAATATATTTGGAAATTAGATCTGTAGTTGGATATCTCAGGAATATTTCTTGGCTTGCATGGGAATCAGATTGATAGTTCTGGCTGTGCTTCAAACCATTTGGTTATTAAACTTTTGTGTTTGAGCTTTTGATTTGTATGTTCTGCTGTCGAGTTCTATCTTGTTTAAAATCTTATAGGAACTGGGAAGTATCCTTCTCTATCGTTATGTTTCTTCTGAAGTGATTGACAATAAGCTTCAAATCAAGGGCACTAAGATTTCCTCTTCCAACATTTATTCTGAATAGAGACCATGTTTGACAAGAGAAAATGGTTTGTTTTACTTCTTAAAATGATTTTTAATGGCAGCTTCACATGACTCTGATACTTTTGATATGCAGTGGGAACAATTAAGTGAATTATCCTTTTACAGGGTCGTTTTGTATGATAAAAGCTTATTATACCCTCCCTCCATCCCCAAGATAATAGTCCCATTTGAATTGCACAATAAATATGTTATTTTTTAGAAATGGAACTAGTTTTTTTTTTTTAAGTTTTTTGGGACATACCATAGAAGAAAGTGGAACTATATTTTTAGGACGGTGGCAGCAGTGGCGGACACATGCCTTATGGTCTGGGGGCAGTTGCCCCCACTTGGGGGTAATTTTGTCAAAGGATTCTTAAAAAATAATAATAATAATTTGTGATATTATACAATTTGCCCCCACCTAGATAAAATTTATACAATTTGCCCCCACCTGGATAAAATTTATACAATTTACCCTTACCCATAAAAGTTTTTTTTTTTTACTTACCATTGACATTGTCTGAAAATTGAATTTGTGCACCCGGTTGGAAAATTCTCTGCGTCCGCCACTAGGTGGCAGTTTCCGGTAGATATGATTGTTGATGTTTGTTGTTTTTATTTTTTATTTACTTAAAGACTCTTTCCCCAACTGTTTTATCAAAAAAAAAAAACTGTTACAAGCCTCTATTAAATTATTTTCTTATGTAGTGTTCCATGTTCTTTCAGGACCGCATATGATGTTAGCCTTACTGATGATAGCTGGTCCCAGGAGATATTTGATATTGTCTCTGGTAACACTTCAATCTCTTGGGAAAGACTTGATGCGTAAGTTCCAGAAAATGCCAACAGACAGTAATTCCTTGAAACAAACTCTTTCCTCCTATATTGAATTAATAGGCTTACAATGTTTACTTGTTTGATTATCAGTGGTGCTCTCCTGTCACACTCATTTGAATTGGAGTCTAGAGTAAAGACTTTGTTTTATGGTGCACCAGCATTGATCACATTTCGTGTGCCCACAAAGGCTGTTCTACAGGTTTAGAATTCAATGAAGATTCAAACAAATTTCTGCGTATGCTATGTGAACGTCTAATAATCTTTTGACTACTGCAGGAGGCATATTCAACCCCAATTTTTCCCCTTGACATTCTATCAGATAAACCTGCTGAGAAGAAGCTTGACTTAGTATGTTTATGATTGTTATAAGTTGCTTAATCAAGTTAATCTTGTCAGTTTAAGCTCACTGAAAAGCCTTGCTATTGTTGTTTTGCATGAACTTGGGTTTGATGGCGGTCATCCTCTCAGGCTAAGGTATGAAATGGTCTTGTTATTAATGCATTATTTAGTTTTATTTTAGAGATAATTGCTAAAAAAAACCTGGCCTATTTCACATTTTGCAAAACCTGGCCTGTATCTCACGTGGTTAATTTTGCAAAACGTGAAATAGGCCAGGGTTTTTGTTGCTGCAATTATATCTTTATTTTATGACTACGTGCTTTAGACCATATATATGTTTTCAAATAGTGATGGAACTTGGAAGATTCAAATACATGCTAGATTTTAGCTGTGGCATGTTTTGTTGGACCTTCTGATATCATTTGCGGCACTTCCTACCCCATATGTGTTCGTTCTGACCCATGAAATTTGCATGACTGTTCGAAGAGACTATTCAACAGTTGAGTTCTGAAGTTGGAAGCTGTCCACTTATTTGATTTTGAACTGTAAAATAACATTACTGTGGCACGTTATTTTCTCGATTTTCTTTTTTGATAAGTCACTGTGGAACATAATCACCATTCAGGTTTTGATGCAATTTTCTTCTCTATCAGCTTGTCTGGTTAACCAAACAATAATGCATTTCATTATCTCACACTTGCTCTTAATTTCCACCTACTTGCAGAGGATATTGGCGAAGTATGGATCCTTGATATCTGTGATTTCCATTGTTGTTCTATTCATCTACCTGGTGGCAAGCCCATCTAAGAGTGGTGCAAAGGGAAGTAAAAAGAAGCGCTAAGCGTGAGGTTCCATGATGTCCACTGAATGGTATCTCCACGCCCCATACCCCACCCCCTCGTTCTTCCTTTGGCATGTTTGTAAAATGTTACAAGAGCTAGTTGTTAGATCTGAGAGATGAGCAAGGTTGTAGGTCTTCCTGATCTTTGTGCGAGAGTTGTTCATTTTGGAACAGTAATTACAGACTTAGGTCTCTTGCTAGAAAATCTTAACACAAGTCTTTTTTGTTTGTATACATTTCTTAATCATTAGCCCTTATAATTTTGAACCATTATAATCTGATGTTATGTGATGGAACTTCTACCATGAATGATTGTAGGGAAAATATTTTTTTTGCCCATCGTACAATTTGAGGATTCACAGAGAGCTGCTCTCTCGAAGTTGTCTATGTTGAGCTTTTGTTTAATGTATAGAACTTCTCGACAAGCACCGTTGAGTTGAAATTTGTATGGAGCCTCTGTCGAGGGGGATTTACAGAATCAAACTTGAGAGATGCTACGAAAAACTGGAGCCAAGATTGGAGGGGGTAGAAGGTCCATGTAAATTTTTGTTGGAAGAAGACCAAGTTAATTGGTACTCAAAGTGGTGGGAGAGATGGTAAGGGCATTCAAGGCAAAGACGTTGAAGTTAATTTGGTAATGGTCGAAAATGCCTATGTGAAAAGTCCACGTTATAGTTCCCTTAACGAAATTGAATGGGGCTTAACGGGATGGGTTACATTTTACCCAAATTGTACGGTGGGCCAAAAAGTTCATTTCCTAATGATTGATTGATTGTAATGATTTAGCTGAGCTTCTCTCTCTCTTTTATCATAGAACGAGCCAGAGCCAGAGCCCAGACTGTTAAAGTGTATGTAGTGGTAAATACATCATTTCCTGGCAAACTGAAAGTGTGAATGTCAGATATGGCTTATAAAGTTATAATGGCCAATTGGAATAGTACATTTTCTTCCTCTCTTTTTTTTAGGCAACCTTCTCCCAAGGGAACTTTGTAATGGTACGATTAACATATAGTGGCTCAGACTCAGTATATGGATTTGATGTATATATGTTTTGAAAGACAATAATAATGCAGTATTTTTTGGGTAGATAATCTGATCCGTTGAATCAAAATTGCATTAAGGAGTAGCTATGGACCTAGCTAGATGTGTCGGTGCTTTGTTACACCAGTGATGGCATTTGAAAAAGAGATCATCTGATTAAATTTAATCTTCTTCTGTTTTTCTTTTTTCTTTGTTTAATATTTCCATAATGCGATGAGAAGTAGGAGCAGTGATAAGTTATTGTCCATAAAAGAGAAAGGAAAATCAACTGTTACAGAGACTAAACATTTGTGCCTTCTTAAAGATTAACTGCAGCCTGTAGGCTATGAAGTGAAGAAGCAAAAGTAGATTTGAGGACAAGCAGTAAAGCATCCTTGGAGGATTTACCAGTCAAACAAACGAAAGGCAACAGACCAGAATGCTGTTTGTTAAAAAGGTTGTTGAACATGAACAGGTATTCCAGATGCAGTGAAACCGGAGCCAGAGCCAGAGCCAAAGGAGATACTTTGAATGAGATGGTGGGATGCTTTATCATGATTAACAAATCCCATGAACCAGAATTCATGCCCATCCATTGTTGTGATCTGGATGTACTTGTCCGAGGAATTTTCTTTCTTTGTTACTACGGGATTAATATTGGTTATTTTGCCCAATGGTACCATGACCTGTAACAAAACATACCTAAGTAAATTTGAATCTAAAGGGGTCGGGTCGGTACGTAGATAGTGTAAATATGGAGGTGGGTACCTTGTAATAGCTCCAAGTCTCCTGGCCTGAGGGAGCTTTGAAGGATAAGGGGGAATCACTGCAAAAGGCAACATGAAGATTGGAGAGGTAAAGTGTTCCGGCAACAGGTCCACTTGATGTGGAAAGATGACAAGCGAAGCTCTTCTTTAGCTTCTCATCAGGAAAGGTTGTGAAAGTCTGCTTGTAAAGTGCTTCGAACCCTCCTTCCGACATTGCTTTGGCAGTCAAGCTCACCTTCCCCCATGCAGTTTCAGAAACAGATGACCCTGTTTTCACTGTAGTTTTAAAGAAACAAGATTTGAGATTTTCGATCAAATGGAAAACAGATCAAAATCTACATCAACTGATAATATATTATGGAAGGACAAGGGCGGATATGTATTATGTATGCATACAGTTGTGCCAGACATTTTGGGCAGTGGTCTCAGCCTTGGAGCTCCAAATGTTGAATTTTTTGAGAACAGTATCGACAGGGCTTTTGATTGGCTTTACAGCTGAAGTATGCTGAACATATGGGGCGGCATGAGGGTAGGACTGTTGGTGGTTGTTGCTTGGCACAGAAGGTCCCCCCACTATATGGGTTGTCCAATATTGCTCTGCTTGAGTCCTCTGATCACCGCTTACGGCCACCGGAGGAGGATAGGAAGCAGGGTGAGGGATTGGTTGAAACTGTTGGTAAGGATTGCCGTTCATCATGTTTTGTGAATTGAAGGCCAAGGCCTACACGGCTAAACCTCCTGGTTGATGATAATTGATAAGAATGTCAATGCCACTTTGATTAATGGACCAACATTATTTCTGAAGGCGCATTGGATCACCAAAATGGTTGACTTTCTGTTTCCTATTTCCTTTTTGTTTAGACTTAAAAATTACTAATACACAGACATACGACTTGGTTACTTAAGCGTGTTATTCTTCCACCAGCTGTTTCTTATTTTCTTTACCCAATTTTTTTAATTTTTTTTAAAGTAAACACAACTCGTATTGAATTGTTTTTTCTTTTTATCTTTCCAATTTTAAGTACTAAAAAATTTAAAAGTAAACACTACTCCAATGTTATATGTTCTACGTTAATGTATTACTTCCTCCCATTTTGAGACATTTTACATTAAGAGTCAATTTTAAACATTTAAAAAATGTCTACATTTCTCAAAACATTTCAATTTTACCTTCATCATTAAACATTAACATGTTAATTATACTCAAACATTATTGTAATTATGATTAACATTACACTAGTTATATACTCCCTCCGCTCCAGATAAAGAGTCAACTATTCTATTTTGTAATGTTTCACTTAAAGAGTCAATTTTTAGAAATTAAGGAATAAAAGTGTTATTTTATTACTAATGGACCTAAAAGTGTCCGTTTCTTTAAAAAAAATTGAGTTTCAAACGGGGATTTTTTGTCCGAAATTAAGGGTGGCAAAATTTTATTCAATGTACCTATTATAAAAGATTTATTGGGTGTTAATAAATAACACTCATTAGTGACCAATAACAAAATAAATAATTATGAATATTAACCGGTTATTCATTTCGTTTATCCACTAACGTCACCAACACTATTCGGTTTATTAACTAATGCCACCGCCGCCACTTCCCACCTCCAACAACCACAACCTACCGCCCACTATCGCTGCCTCCCGCTACCACCGTCTGCCGCCAACCTCCGACCACCACTTGCTGCCCATCACCACCACCACCACCAACCGCCACTGTCCACTATCGCCAACAACCGCGACCTACCGCTGCCACCCGCCACTATCGTCTGCCGCCCATCGCCGCCACTGTCCACTTCAGCCGGCAACCTCCGACCACCGCCTCCAACCACCGGCCACCACCACTATATGGTCTTTACTTAAAAATAATAATAAGCAGATATGAAACTTGTTGTTAACAAGATTTAAACTTAGGTCAAATTTTTTATGTCAAGCCATACTACCACTAGGCTAGATCATTATTTGAAATTTATATGAAAGTTTAATATAAATATAAACAAGTAATCATAAAAATTGTTGATTATTATGAACCTATTTACTATTTTGTTTCAGATTCAGAATATTTGGTTGTTATTTATAATAATAATAAATATAAGTAATTTTTTGTAAAAAAATTACACCGAAATTGCATCAACTTAGTGCTTGTTTGGTGGAGCGTTTTGGTCAAAACGCTGTAAAAAACGCATCGTTTTCTCTTTAAAAGTGTTTCAATGCAGCGTTTTAAAATCGTGGAGTGTTTTAAAACACTCTAATTTGTAGCGTTTTAAAAATATGCTACGTTCTCAACTAGTTTGTTTTTGAAAAATAGTGTTTTGAAATAGTTTTCCAAACGTGTTTACAAAAATAAAACTGCATTTTGAAAATGCTACGTTTTGAAAAGGTTGCGTTTTCAAAACGCTGCACCAAACGAGCCATTATTGTACCTCACTCTCTTCATTTACTGCTCCATTTCATTTTATTAAATTAGCAGTTGGCTTCATTTCATTTCTTTAGCTTAATATGCATTTTTAATTAATAGTTTACACAAGTTTTAATAAGGTATTTGACTTTTTTTATTTTTTATTACTTTTACATAATTATTTCTTAATGTCAAATCAATAAGCACATATATTTTCTATCTCACAACTATGAAGACTATTATGGAATATATATATATATATATATATATATATATATATATATATATATATATATATATATATATATATATATAAAGGAAAAAAAATTGAAAAACTACTTGTATGTGCTTGTATGTGTACTGTGTCTACTTTGTGTTTATTGTGTGTTTGTGTGTGTACAGTGTTTGAGTGTTTGTGTTTTTGAACAAAGTATAATATTGCTTATTGGGTGTTATCCGGATAATACTCATTTATTAATGGATATGATTGATTATTATCCAATAAGACTTGTTAAGTTTAATGATTGTTATTGGATAATATCCAAAACTACTCATTAACCATATTAGGTAGATAATGATTTTATCCAAATTAACCTGGTAACACTCAATTATCACCTCAACTTATTATTATTCTTAAATATTTTAACTAAGAGTCAGAAAAAATCATAAAACCCAAATGGATTAAATTTTGGTCCACTGGCGATGGAAAAACAATTCTACAAGAGCGGCCTTTAGTGACTGACACATGACAAACCAAAATCTTTGTTTTTGACACATGATTTTGGTTTGTCATGTATCAGTTACTCAAGGGCACGTGTGTTGAATTATTTTTCCACCGCCGGTGAACCAAAATTTTACTCAACCCAAATAAAGAAGGTCTCACTTACGAATCTTATTTTGTAAGACGAACCTTTATTTTTTTACAACTTAACTCACAAACACACATAGATCGAGTCAAGATGATCTATATTAAATAAAATATTGGTAAAACCATTTTTTTCTAAATTGTTAACCTCCAAATAGTATTCAAGGATTAGTCTTTGATATTCGATCATCTAGTCTCGATATAACTTGAAAAAGGAAAATAAAAAGAAAGAGATAGGTCAATTCAACAATCATGATGATTGCAGAGCGTGAACTCAAATCCAATCTCATTCCATCCAATATAAAAGCATCACAATTGGTCAATTCTTAAAGCCTCTTCCAATTAAGAAGAGAGCAAATAGCAATGGAGAGACTTCCTATTTTTTCTTCCTAAATGGCCAACTAGAAGAAAGAGAAAATAAAAAGAAAGAGATAGGTCAATTCAACAGTCATGATGATTGCAGAGCGTGAACTCAAATCCAATCTCATTCCATCCAATATAAGAGCATCACAATTGGTCAATTCTTAAAGCCTCTTCCAATTAAGAAGAGAGCAAATAGCAATGGAGAGACTTCCTATTTTTTTTCTTCCTAAATGGCCAACTAGGAGAGAGAGAAGATATTTTCTTCCAAAATAGAAAGAGAAAATGGTGGGAGGAAGAATGGAGCAAGGGAGTAGCGGTGTGGTACACCGTTTGGCTTTTGCTGACGCATGCACCACAAGCGAGGGTAAGGGGCGTGAGAAGGGAAGCGGGTGGGTCTGTATTTTGAAATTTTTTTTATTAAATGTTACCGTTCATCAGGGGTAGGTTACTGTTGGGGTGGGGTGAGGGGGCAGGTTACCGTTGAGGGAGGGGTGGTTTAATTACTTTTTTTTCTTTTTTACAAAATAGCCGTTTGTTGGTGTGTGTTTTTTTAAAAAAAAATTTAAAGTTTTTTTTTCTTTTTTTTTTCTTTATTCCCTATAAATATATCACTTCAACATTCTTCATTTTTTACAAAATTTCTTAATTCTCTCTTCTATTTCTTCATAATCTTTTCTAAAAAATCATTTTCTCTATATACTTATCTTCCAAATGGATCCAAGAGGTACTAAATTTTCCAAAATTTATTGAATTCTTCCGATATTGAAAAAAATCAAAATACACAAAACACTTGTGTTCGAGAATATTCAATTTTCATCTACCCCCAATACCCACCTAATTTTTCTAACAATCCAAATATTCTCAGTTATCAAAATTTATGCATGCCTCCAAATTTTGGAAATTTCCTGAATTTTCAAATTCCTCAAACTATTGGGAATTCATCTGGTCACGTTCCTTTTCCTCTGAATTATTAGCAACCTACAGGAACTCCACAAGTTACGCCTCGTGCATTTTCTCAACCTTACATATATCTTTGACTTCGAATGACTCACATCCAACAAGTGTATATAGGACTTTGTCTGGTAATTTTTCAACAACGCCATCATCGGTTCCTGCGACGCAAATCAATTTAGAAACAATTGATTTGAACGACGAAACGGAACCGGTACCGGGAAAACACAAGTCTCAAACACGTGCAAGATGGACCAAGGATGAAGATCTTGCGCTTACGGAAGCTATGCAGACTATTGACCAATATATAATAGTTGGTAATAATCAAAAGAGTGTAATATTGAAAGCGTGTAGTTGATTATTACAATGCACATCGCCCAAGTGAATCGATTCCGAGAGACATCGTGAGGTTGAAACCACTTTAGTCAACTAGAATTGCTCCATCGGTGAGAAGCTTCAACGGAATCTACAATAAGCTTAGACAAATGGAAAGTTTCAATGATATTTTAATGGAAAGTTTCAATGATATTTTATTGAAAAATACAAGGGTGATATACCATCAAGAAAAAGATCAACACTTTAATTTTGATCATGTTTGGGATGTGTTAAAAAATTCTTCTTTATCATTTTTTAGACAAACGGATATTATTCACACCAATAAAAAGTTTATGACGTCTAACTCGAGGACGGTTATTCTAAGACTAGTGTGGATGTTCAAGATGTGGAAGAAATCGATTTACACACTCGTTCGATTGGATAAAAAATGGCAAAGAGGAATGCTAAAGCTAAAGGAAAAGTCGAAAAATCTTTAGATTTAGCCGGGTTGCATACACGCACTTCTGAGTACGTGTTATCGTTAGATAAATACTCTGAAATTAAAAAACTTGAAATTAAAGCAAAAAAAATTGAAGGGAAAGCTAAAGTAACAAGAGAACAAAAATATGAGCGTGAAAGGCTCGTGAAAGACATTGTTTTTCTTACTCAAGATATCTTAAACATGAGACCGAAACAACTTGTCATGTATCAACACGAATGTGAGCAAGTAAAGACCAGATGAGGAAGAAAGGGTACGAATTTTAATATTATAATTTACTGGACTACTTTTGGGAAGAGTTTTTCGTGCACGTCGAATGCTAAGCGAAAGAAATTCAAAGAGATGCAAGAGGTTGCAAGAAAAGATGTCAAACGAGCATTTAGATTGCTCCAATCAAGATGTGCAACTATCAAAGGTCCTAGCAGGTTTTGGTATAGAGATAATTTAAAAGAAATAATGCTCACATGCATTATTTTACACAATATGATTGTGGAGGCCGAGGGTGATCACGTTACGAACTGGGTTGATAATACCGTATATGACTCTCCACAAGTAAACCATGGATCAACACAAGCATTTGAAGAATATCTGCAACAAAATTCAGAGGTACGAGATAAAACACACATCATGAACGTCGATCCAACTTGGTTGAGCATATTTTGCGTCGTTACAGTGACATTTTTATGTAATTCTAATCATTGAATTGTTTTTACGTAATTTTTAAGTATTTATGTTTTATGTAATTTTATCATTATGTATTTTTTTTCAATTCTAATGTTTTATGTAATTTTCTATTTATGTTATTTTACAAGTTATGTATAATATATGTTTTATAAGTAATTTATTAATTAAATTATAAATTATTTAATTTATGAGTAATTTATTATTTATAAATTAATTAATGTCTTTATTTATAAATTAATTTATTTATACGGAATATTTAAATATGAAATATATTAAATAAAGTTAAATAAATTTATTTGTTTGAGAAGTATAAAAATAAGATTGAAGCGTAAAATTAATGAGGTGTCAGTGTAACCCAGTTAAGAAGATTAGAGTATCCTCATTGTGTGATTTTTAGTTTTCTTAGCATTGCTTTTTATGGAGGGATATCTTCTTAGAGTTGCCATATAGGAGAGAAAAAAAAAATTCTTCTTCGTGAAGAATTAAAAAGGTAATCTTCTTGTGTATTTGTGTGTGATCGGTTTTGGGGGTGTTAAATTTTATTTTATTTTATTTTTGTAAGAAAATGTGTAAAAAAATTAAAAATAAAAAAATATATTTTTAAATAGATAAAAAAAAATAAAAAAGTGTAGGTAGCAGTGGAACCGAACGAAGAGTCCGAAGATTTAAGATTGGAAGATGAAATAGGAAGAGAATTATCGGGGATTCTCCAAGTCAAAACTAATCGCTGCCAATCAAAACACGAAGGAAAGACTGTTTTGTTGGTTGCCCTTTCTCACTCCTTTCTCTCCCGATCATCGTCTTCGTTCTCGTTTGTTTAATTCAATTTTTGATCAGGGGAAAGAAATGAGTTACGAAAGGGTATCTCAAGACCCTTACCACCCTCCCCCAGGTATCCATATAATTCTGATTCCTTTTGATGCTATTTAGATTATTATGATACATAATTTGTTTCTATGGAGTTGAATGACAATTCTTACGCATCAAATCTATTCCCCCCACATCAATGAATTTCTGTTTTGTATCTAATGTGATTTTGATTGGGTTCTATCAAATTATTAGGGTTTAGACTTTGATCAATTCGTGTTTTAATTTTTCTTCAATTCTATTATTGTTCCTATTTGCGAAGGTTATGGTTCTCAATACCCTCCACCAGCTCCAGCTGGGTACCCATCTGCACCACCGCCTCCACCTTATAATTATGAAGGCTACCCGCCGCCAGGTCCAGGTCCAGCACCACCAGCTGGATATCCTTTTCCACCTCCACAACCCGGATATCAAGGCTACTTTGCGCAAGGTTATCCACCTCCACCTCCACCTCAGCCCCATTACCAGGCCTATCACTGTGATCACTACCAGCACCATGATCACAATGGTTGTGGCTCCTTCCTACAAGGGTGGTATGTATCTCTGCTCCTCTTCTTTAATCTCATTTTTATATTTGTTAGCATATATGTATCTGGCTTCAAGGAGTTATGATCACCAATCTACATTGGCCTATGCTCTTATGGTGTACGTCTTTTCTTTGACTAATACAGTTGAGAGTGACGATTCCATCAAGGAAATTTCTATGGAAGGTTGGAAATGCTTAGAGGATGTAGGGATGCCTTGATTAGTGAAACTATTTAATAAGATCATGATCACATATATGGAGGAAGAGCATTACTCCCTCCGTCCCTAAATTATTATCCTACTTTAATTTTTCGTCTGTTCCAAAAAATTATTTTGTTTGTAAGGTTTCCTTTTTAGAAAAATACTTTTACTATTTTATACTCCCTCCATTCCACGCAAAAAGTTCATCGTATTATTTTGAGATGTTTCACTGTAAGAGTTCACTTTCAAAAATTATGCTTACAATTTCTATAAAAGTTCATCTTAATCCTTCTCTTGTATTGTAAACACATTGGTTGTGCTCAAGTATTTATGTAATTATGTCCAACTCCAATGACATTAATATATGGGCCACATACACATGCTTTAAAAGAAATTACATATTATACTAATATTAATAATCAAGTCAATTATTTTTCTTAATCCGTGTGTCGAGTCAAACATGTCAATAATTTAGGGACGAGGGAGTAAAATGCAAATAGAAAAATTGGGATTTTGATGTGATATGTAGTATGACTAGTATCTTCGAATGATTTTCGATAGAGGGTTTAGAGTGGAAGCTATCTTTTGATTGAGAAACTTAACGGAAAGATATGAAGAGAGAAAGAAGGATTTATATATTGTTTTCAATGTTTAGAGAAGGCGTATGATCAAGTTCGAAGAGTTAAGTATGTGAGTTAAAAAAAAGAAGTTAGAGAATCATTTTGCCTTAGTTATGGATGGATTGACTAGACAATATACAAGATGACATATCACATGGTGCATGTTATTTGCTGATGGCATTCCTTATTAATGAGATACAAGCAGGGGTTAATCATAAACTAGAAAATTGAAAAGGCAGTCTAGAAGCAAAGGTTTATCATGGATAATAACATGCAACCTTAGAGGCAGGAGTAGAGTGTTAGTGTAGACAGAGTTAAGTTAGATGGCTATGAAGTCCTGAAAATGGATAAATATATTAACCAATGGAGAGGTGGTAGTAGATGTTAGTTATAGAAGAGAATCTTGAAGTCCTTGGTTCTAATCCCCATACCAAGGATCCATACTTACCTATCAAAAAAAAGTTATAGAAGAAAATCATGATGATGAAGTGGAGAGGTAAGTTTGAACTGTTATGTTATCAACATATACGCGTTAAGCTATAGTCGATTTTTGTAGAACTAGTAGAGACTTGTGTTTCTGTATGGAATGGGATGTTGGTTAACAAAAACAGCATGTTAATCGAATGAGTGTAACTGAAATGACAATACTAAGATTAATTTGTAATAGGTTTAAATCTCAATTTGGTCACTTTACTTTCGGCCAAAATTCATTAAGCTCACTCTACTTTTTTTTTCCTCAATTTAATCACTCTACTTGGACATAAATATCAAGTTCATCATTCCGTCAAAATTTTTTGTTGAAAACTTTAAAAAAATCCTGAAATTCCAAAAATACCCTTACTAGTATTACTTGAAAAAAGAAAAGAAGGTTTTTTTATTTATATTTTTGCCAAAAAAAAAAAAAACAGGACCAAGTATAAAAAAGAAGCAAATCAATGGAGAAAGTGTTGGGTATTTTCAGTTCAATTAACAGCATACGCAAGACAATTCAGTTACCAAAATTCTCAAATTAGAATGCCATCTTCCATGATAGCCCAGATCTTTCTAGCAGACAGTTGATGCAGGTCCATCTAATCTCCTGCAATTTCTAATTTTTGCAGAAATGGTGAGCTCTCTCTCTCTCTCTCTCTCTCTCTCTCTCTCTCTCTCTCTCTCTCTCTCACACACATACACACACACACATAGGTAATGCCTCGACCCCCAGCGTTGGTATGTTTCAGACTCGTCATCGCCGTCGCCGTCGAGGACTCGAAGTGGAGATGGAGACCCCACCCCACACACACTAATTCTCAAATCTCAATAACCAGGAGCAACATGGGGATGATGATGGACCCTCTCTCCTTGTTTCCAGACGGAGCCCATCTCCATTTCCATTTCCACATCTTTCTCTCTCTTCTTCGGCTGATCTTCAACTTGCATCAACAGCGAGGTGAACGATATGTTCGAAAGCTTGACTCAATTCCGGCCGCCGATTCGACCTTCGACGGAGCGGTGGTGGTGGATGGTGAGGGGAAAGCCGAGGGATCGACGTGATGGGGGAGCCAATCGATGGTCTGACCCTCCGATCGGTGGCCGAGTTCGCGCGTGAGTTGGAAGATGCGAGCGGCGCATAGGGTTGGGAGCCGAACACGGCGGCCTCGCCCGTTCACCTTGGGATGCCGATCCTTCTTTCTAGACGACAAGGTAGGGCGAGTGGAGACGAGGACTTGGGATGAGTCGGTGGGCGGTACGAGTTGACTCGGGGTGAGTAGATGGTGAGTTGGTGAAGAAGGGAATCCATTTAAGAAAGTTGTTGTAAGGGTATTTTGGTCTTTTTAATGATTTCCATCCAACATAACGGACAAAAATTACTCAAGTGACCTTATTGAATGACGAAGCCAAGTAAAGTGATTAAATTGAGGAAAAAAAAAGTTGAGTGAGCTTAATGATTTTTGGCCGAAAGTAGGGTGACCAAATTGAGATTTAAACCTTTGTAATATTACTAGAAAATATAGACTCCAAGATGAACAGATTTTGTAGAGATTAAAGTAGCCCTAGTAGAAGATAAGATGAGAGAAAAACACTTTAGATGGGTTGAGACATAAAACCTACACCACCAAGTGCATTAGTTAGGAAGTGTGGTAACATCAATATCAAGAACCGTGCTAGAGATGGGAGGAAGACCAAACTAAGGTCAATGAAGAAAGATATAGGTGACTGAGGTTATAGCATTGGGAAAAAGAAATAAAGTAACTCACTCGAAATAATTGGGATAAAGATTGAGTTGAGTTGAACTGCGGACATCCTTTTCTTCTTACAAGAGTAGTTTGCAGTGGCTGATCTAGGATTATCGGAAAGGGTGGGCCAAAAAAGTATTGTAACGACGGACAATATTTTACAAAATATAAAATAACCAAGAGCACAATATAAAAGAGTGAACATCAGCTCATCAATAGGTGTCTTAACCCTGGATCAGCCTCTAGCTCATCAAGATTTAGACTTCAAGATGTGGGCATTTGTGGTTTGAGAATGTTTGTCTGCGGTTTGGAAATGTTGAAATTGAGGTTCACTTACGACTTGGAAAGCTATGGGTGATGTTGAGGTCGAGTTTGAGTTTAAGTTTGAGATTGGAGTTCAAGTTCAACACAACAAATCCTTTTTGAAGTAAGGTTGGAGTTCAACATTTTTCTGTGTTTAATTGTGGTTGCTCCAAAAATGCTTTGTCCACAACCTTTTTCTTGATCTCATAAATTCGAATTTGCATTACTTAAATTATTTGTGCTTTTCGATTATCATTGTAAAAAAAATTCCTGGGAGAGAAAAAGTGATAGCTAACTGAAAATGTGAGCAATTTTTTCTTTCTTTAATTAATTTTGATTATATTATTAGATAATAATTTATGTCATGAATATAACTCATAATAAGACTGCCATGGCCATGTTTTGCCACAAAGAGCAATGCATCTTAATAGTTCTAAGCTAAAATTAGTTGATTGAGGTTCTTGAAATTGAAAAAAAAATTGAACGTTTAAATATTGGAGGTTTTTTAGATACCTAAAGTATTCTTTGAATGTTTTGGTCCTTTTGGAGACCAAAGTTTTTCTAAAGGGGGTTCTTGGTAGTTTTCCCTGATAACAAGGTTCTAAGTTCTAATCTTAAACCAATTTCAATAAAAAAATCTGTAGTAGTACTTAACTTACCCTATACAGAAGAGGAAATTGACAGTGAGCCCCCTCTAATTATAACAGCAAAAAGAAATTAAATACCTTGGCCTAACCATTTGAGGGTTACGGCTTCCAAATCATATCATATTCTTCTTCTCTTCTTTCTTAATTAACATGGTATCAAAGCCAGGTATCTTCATAACAAACCATGCTGATTAACTTCAATCTTTTCACCTCTATTTTTAAAAAATTTCTTTTCTTTTCCTTTTTTTACTTTCTTTTTCTCTTCATGGTTCATTAGAGACAACAGAGGTCTCTTGTGTTTTTTGCATCACCTGGGGGTGCGACTTTGATAACCAATAGTGTTCTTGAGTCGCAAGGGGGTGCGACCTAGATCAAGCATGATATGAAGTGTGTGGACTCTGATGTTTCAAATGAATTGGATGGAGTGAAATGTACAGATCTGTTGTATGGATTTATGCTTTGCCAAACCAAGAAAATCTTGTCAGTTTAATCGAGGAGTTCATGAGGTGATTAATTACATCTTTTGGGGTGAGCTTCAGCAATGCTCTTAGAATGTGATTGTTTATGTCACCATATGCTTCTAGACCACTTTATTATTGCAACTTGGTTATTATATTGAAGATACTGTAATCTGCAGCTTAGGATTGTATTATGTGGAAGTTCAAACTTTCGGAAAACCGATAAATTGTTCTAGTATATAGTTCAAAGCTATAATTCTTGTTGTGACTTGAATTCCCAGGTAACCATTCCAATAAAACATTGTAAGATTTGTTGAGGTCTCTGAAAACATACGAACAAGCCATTATGTGCACCTAAGTCCTCAAAAAATATCACTTGATCAATGAGGAAGACTCCACTTGTGATCAAGTATTTGATGGCCAATGGAATGAATGACTGGGTCTCAAGGTTTGGGCTATGTAGTTGTAACATATGCAAAATCATTGTAGCCCGAAATAAGATTATCGCTGATGATACTGACCATAGGTTATGTTGGTGATGTAATTTTCATAGATGCACACATTGCAAGGAAGTGCTGGTGCCTTTTAACATGCAATGGTAGTTAGGAGTACCACTGACTTTCGAGTGAAAGAATGGGTATACTCTTTTCCATTTTCTAGTGTAGTTGGTAAATGGTAAATGCATCAGAAAGTAGCGATAAAACAAACAAGATCCATATGCTTACTGTTTTCCACCTTTGATCTGGATCAGCCACCGCCTTTTTGGCAGATGCTTCCAGAGTAAGAGAAACTAGGAACGTTCTATTTTCTGCTGAGGTGTGCCCATTTTTAATGTGTTTTAACTTAAGATTATTGATTTAATATTGCAGTTTGGCCGCTCTATGTTGCTGCTGTGTGTTGGAGGAATGCTTTTAAGCATTTAGCTGATCCATGGAAGATGTATTTAAAGTGTGCGTGTGTGTGTGTGATATTTCTCCAAGGCGGAGGCCTATCCGGAATATGACCCCCCATGCCTATTGTATTTTTATTTGTTAATAAGACGATCTCGCAGGGCAGCATTCATCATATCTGCAGCTCCTCTTCATATTTGTGAATGTAAACTTATTCATTGTATTTGTTTTTGTGACAAAACCGTGTTAAGTCTCTACTCATCAACTTGCTCCATCTTCTTCACACAAGGTTTCAGTTATTTAAAATACACCCTTCATTACTAGATTGCCGTCTCCGTTCATTTCAACTCAGGTATAGGGGCAAAAGACTAATCGAACCAAGATTGTCACATATCTTCATGACAAACAAGCATTTGTCACTTGCAAAATGCTTTGAGAACATCTAAAAAATGTATCCACGGAATTTAAAATTTAGAGCCAAGTCTGCAATAATCAATATAGTAAGCAACACTTAAACGAAGACATACATGGTTATCGGTTCCACAGCCAATGAACATAGGCACCAATAATTCAACATCAAAAAATATTTAAAATACATACAACAGTTCATCTAAGCAAAGTACAACTACATGACAGGGAGATATTACAATACACAGAAGATGAACATCTACAATGTCCATACAAAATCTGGTGCATCTTTCCTAGGACCAGCCAATGTTCGGTACAAATACATCTTCTCTACTTTCTGTCCATCACCGGGGCTAACCTCTGTCTGCTCATTTTCATTAATTATCTCCACATTGAGGGATGGCATCTTCTTGGCAAGTGCCTTGCAGGCTCCAAGGGTAAGTTCGCAGGACGACATCCAAAGGGATCGCATTGTTTCATACTTCCCCACGTCTGCTAGAAGTGCCACATTTCCAAAAGGGCTATCCCTAATCTCCAGCTTTTTTAGCTTCTTGCAACCATTTAACACGTACAGCATTCCCTTGTCACTGTCCCCAGCAAATGCTACCGAAAGCATTTCAAGCTGCTCAGCATACATTCCAATGTAAAGGAAGACCTGATCTGTTAAAAGACCTGATAGTGATAAACGCTTTAGACCCTTGCATGATTGAACAATTGCCCCAAAACCTTCATCCAGTGGCTGAAAGGTCACCGGATCAGGGATGGTTGGGTTAAGTGTGCACAGCCTGAAGCGAATGAAATTGGGGCAGTTTTTGGCAACTGTTATGAGTGCAGCATTTGTCACCTGCTGGCAGAAGTACAGCACAGAATTAAGCTTGGGACAACCAGCAGAAACAGCCACCAAACCCTCTTCGGTTACAGCAGAATTCCCAACCCCCCCAATGAGATCCGATGGGAAGACTCTTAATTCTTGCAGCTCCTTGCAAGTGGAAGCCACAACACCAAGCCCTTTATCTCCGATACAATCCAATATCTGCCAAAATAATATTGAACATCATTGATCTCAATCTCTACATAGAAGAAAAGCATAAATTATAGGAAGAGTTGAAATAACAAACCCATAAGCGCTGTAGCTTCCTGCAGTGACGAATTAGCTTTACGAGGTCACAACTTTGGACCCCAGGAGCGTAGCTCAAGTTCAAACCAATCAAGTTCATGCAAACCGGGTATATTGCAGGCAAGCAGCGAGGAGCAACCTCCAAGAAACCAGATAAGCTCCTAATCGACGTGCATTTCTGAAAAACATTCTTTAATTTGTCGTAGATCTCTGAATCTGGGTCATGGACATAAGATCCCGTCCCCAAGTCCACCAACTGAGGTGCTTGCACAAGAATCTTTTGTAGAGCATCAAGAGGGACTGCATGGTTTAGTCTTAAACTTTTCAGATTGCGACACCTGGCCACCAGTCTCTCAAGAGCTGGCACATTGACTTCTCCTTTAAGACAGGCGAAATTCAAGGAGATGAGTGACGTGCAAGTCTCAGGAAAGCAGCTAAGCCACTGCCCTCGACGATCCTCGACTTCATTTTCTTGCAAGTCTAGCTCCCTAAGGAACCTGAATCAAGAACAACAATATGATGAATGAATTTCCAGCGCACGTATTTGTTCTAGACATATGGCATATCAACCAGCTATTTTAAGATTTAGTTCCCTGGAATAGGTGAGCTTGGCCTCAAGTATGGGAAGCAGAACGAGTAACCTCATTGTTAATTCCTTAGATCTCTACCATCTTCCCTCCCCTTGGTTTTACTTAAAAATAACTATTTCCTACTTTCAATCAAAAGCTTATGTAGCCTCATCTTCAAATAGTCGCATAACAAGACATACGATGTAGGAAACTAACCATAAAACCAATTACAACAAATTACTTCAGACGGTATATTTATCAGTGGCATCCACTATTCCCTAACCAATGGCATCACTCAGAACTCTTTGTTTTGTAAAGGAAGCCCAGGACTATGCATCACCAAAAATCCAGTAGCTAGTTGCAAGCAATGCAATAAACCAAGAGCAGAAAATAAAAGGAAAAAAAAAGATACAAAAAATTTATCTACCTTCAAACTTAAATAGCACCTTTTGGCAGTAAACAATGAATAGCTACCAACTTTAGGCTAAACAAAGTGCTAGTGCTAGCCATATATAGAACCACTATCAACTGTTATACAGACTTAAGCACACCCCTGCAACAACACGCACGCACTCAAGCACCCCTCTCCTTACATATCCTATGAATAAGAACTAAATTTATGCAGGTAAAATTCCACCAGGTATATCACATTATCATTCTATCTGAAACTAGTTCACTTCAGACAACTAACATAGAGAGAAAATTGCAGAATAATTAACAAAGTAACAAAAACATCGAAAAAGACTGAGAAACACACATTAATTGATTAAGATAACATTTAAAATAACTTGGCTACATGAGTAATATGACGAACCAATAGAACAACCAACGAGGACCACAAACAGATATCACATACTATTAACAGTAGTAACCCAAAGTAAAGCAAGTATACATAACTAAAACAATTTTTGAGTAAACCAGGAAGGAAAATAGAGGGGAAAGTGGAAATACCTGCAATTAGAGGCTATGGCAGCCAGGCCATCAGTAGTGAACCCTTCACAGCTAACTAAAACCAAGGTCTTAAAATTGGGGAAAGACTTGGAAAGAAGCTCGAGGCATTCATCAGAAACCACCATTCTCTTCAACCTAAGCTCTTCCAGATTGATTCCAGACTTGGCCATGGCCTCGATCCAAGGAAACACAAACCCTCCCCAATCAGGGGGAACCAAATTGAAATCAGCAAAATGGGGCTTCCCTTTCAAGGTTAAGGACCTAATCCTAGGAAACCTATAAATCAACCTCTCAGGACTAATAGCATAACAGTTGCCAATAAACACCTTCTCCCTGCTAAACCTCTCCACCCTGTACCATGACTTGCACACCAAAGACACCGCATTTCTGTCTCGATGCGAAGTCAAGAAATCAAATACGTGCTCTAATACCTCCTCCGGAAAGTAATTCATTGTATACTGAGAGAAACACATTAATTTCAATTTCGTCAGAATAAAACCCACACCAAATCTGAGCTTTCTCAACGGTCGTGTCTACTCTACCATCTAAACTATCCTAAGCTCAAATTCACAAGCTTTTGAAATAAATATATCTGGAAGCTTATAATTTAAGCTGATCTTGTTACAGATCTTCATACATGCCAACTACTACATCTAAAAATTTACAGAACAAGGTAACTTTATAAAAATTTCTTATATATATTTATAATTTTCTCAAGATTAGATCTATCAAAGCAGATAAAAAAGTAAATTCTTGAGCAGAGAAAGAAAAAGTTATTTGGCTAAGATTACCTTGCGCTGAATTATCATCATCTGAAAATCAAAACGTGATGATTACCACAGGATTTTTTATTTTTTATTTTTTTAATTTTGACAGATCTGACAAACCTAGATAAATCTAAAACTTCAATTCTAAAAAGAGGAACTCTCAACTGAGGATCAATAAGGGAGGGAAAACAAAAGGAAAAATCAAACCTTCAAACCCCCTAATCTGCCCATCTAGCAACTATGTGTGTTTCTTCCCTCTGCGTATCTATCAGTCGAGAGTTTCAACTGTGTGTTTTTTGCACAGAGTGAGAGAAGAGGAGAGAGAAAAGGGTTAAGATAAAGATAACCGTAGTTGTAAACCATTGGTTAAGTTAGCTGAGGGAGGGAGAACTGAGAAGAGAGATCTGACGGTGGGTGGATAGGATTGAGGGAATCTTGACCGTTGAGTGGAGGGCGCTGGTGACATGCATGTGTCTTTATCTCTGGTTTCGATGTGGGAGAAGAGCTAAAGCTCTCTGCCAAAAGTCCTTACTAAAATCATATCAGTAAAGGGGGTGTCATTTAATTTGACCCCATTTCCTTTATAAAATTACGCAGATGCCATTTGGATGATAAGATCATTCTTTGTCCTACGCCCGCGAGTACCATACACTCGCCAGATTTAATGGAGGACATTCCCATGTGGGTTCAGTCTGGAAGCTCAGTCAGACCTATTAACCATCAGAACTCGCGGGTATACACTTTTCCTACTCTCACAAACTCACTTTTCCGCTAAATTATGATAAACCCCCTCCCGGTTAACGGATCTCACTCCTCCGTCTAAAATACCTAACGGAAAATTCCCCCTATTTTATTCACCTCTATTTTGGATTTGGTCTAAAAAAACTACTCTTCAATCCTATATAAATGTTGTTTTAAGTTTTTACTACCAAATTTTCTTAAGGGACGCCCTATACGAACCCCTAAAAATTATAAGTGTACCCCCCAAAATCTAAACTTCCTATTTGGATTAATATAATGTTTGGTCCCTGGACATGTCGAAAAACAATGTTTTGGTCCCCACACAAAAAAACAATAGAAGTTAGTCCCTGAATATGTCTTTTTGGACCAATTTGCCCCCTCCCACCGTTAGCGTTAGTTTTGCCGTCTGTTTTTATACAATATGACTAAATTACCCTTACTAAAAAGTTTCTTATGGCTGACTTTTTATGAAGAGCAAAATAGAAGGGGTTAGTTGTCAATTTTTAAATTTAACCATCTTAAGCATGCTGTGGAACTGCAACCTCTTTCCAAAACACAACCAAGTCAATTTGAATCCAGAAGCCGTACTCAAACCAACTCAAACCTAATCATCCAATCCAAGTACTAAATTCACTACGGAAACAGTAAATAGATCCCGAGTCCCCCTTTCCGAAATCAACTTAACCATCAATGAAACCTAAAACAGCTCATAATACTCTCATTGTCGAACCCATTTCCAATTTTGACCCAAACTTGAACTCTATAAACTTAACCCAGCTTTGACATTTGACACCGGTCATGAATTCCACGACCATCGGAGCCCTTCGATTGATTCTAATTCGCCGACGATTGAGGATGGTGGCTGGGCGGAGGAGAGCCAATAAATGTCAGATCTGCTATTAACGCCAGATATGGACTTGGGTTTGAGCGGGAAGAAGGCCGGTGGCTATAAAGAAGGAGACCTATGAATTTGGAGCTTGAGAGAGTGAGAGAGAGATGGCGTTCCAACTAAAACATGGAGAGAAATCGGAGTGGCGACTATGACGGGAATCGGGAGCCGAAGCGAACTGGTGAGAGAGACTGAGAGCGGAATGAGAAGTCTGGCCAGAGATGAATATGTAACGGTGTAACGACGACTGAAGATGAAGGGACCGGCTGAGCTGCTAGGGGCTCGCAATGAAGAGCTTGCCAGATCGGTTGAGGGAAGGGAGATTGAAGGTTGCTGTGGGTTTGGGGCGGCGAAGATGGCGGTTGATAAAACCTTCCATAATCAGGTCTTCGATATGGGGGAAGGCAACTGGAGAGAGAGAAAGAGAGAGAGATGGGAGATGGATGTAGATGCGGGCAAATGGTGATGGCGATGAACGGAGAAGAAAAAGGAGGCCGACTGGACTGTTTTGGTTGAGGGAGATGGCGCTGGGCGTGATGGGTGAAGGCGATGACTGTCGGGACCTTCCATAAATGGGTCTTTGATATTGGGGGAAGGCAACTAGAGAGAGAGAGAGATGTAGATCATGGTCTCCTGTTCTGTAATGTCGGGAAATGAAGAAGGGGCATTCTCGTCAATTAAAAAAACAGACGGTAAAACTAACGTTAACGGTGAGAGGGGGCAAATTGGTCCAAAAAGACATGTCCAGGGACCAACTTCTATTGTTTTTTTGTCTGAGGACCAAAACATTGTTTTTCGACATGTCTAGGGACCAAATTATTATTTAATTCCTTCCTATTTTAGACATCCCTCTAAGGCTTTAACTATACACATCCACTGATTCCCTCTAACTATACCCCTCTCACCCTCATTCCTTCTTTCTCCTTCCCCTTGTCGTCCCACCCACTACTCCCTCCTCCCATTCTCGTCCTAGTACACCCCTCCCCTCCATTCTTCTTTTTGTTTTTCAATTATTTCCTTCTTTCTTTATCTTTTTTTTTATTTCTGCCATGTGTTCCCTCTTCTCTCTCATCTCTTAATTCCATTTTTCCTTATTTCTTCCGCTTCTCCTTCTTTCTTTTTTGTTTCTCTCTTTTCTTCATCTTTCTTTTATTTCTTGCAACATGTTCGCCTTCCACCTCTCTTTTTTCTCCCTCTCCTTTTTTTTCCCTCTAAGCAACGTCAAAGCAAAATTTTGTTGGTTTTTTAGTGTTTGGCCCTGATTGGTCGAAAAACACTGGATAAGTTATTTATTTTTTATTTATTATGTTCATCTGTTCGGTCACGATCGGTAAAACAACGATTGGTCGAACACTATAAATAAATAAATAAAAGCTCTAATGGTGGTTGGAGGAAGAAAATAAGAAAAAACATAAGGAAAGGGAGATCTCAACTTTGTGTGTGTGTTTTTGTTGCTATTGTGTTGCATTATGTTGAAGGGGGATGGTGATACGCTAAAGAGAGGTAGGAGAGGATGTGGGGTTGGGTGGGGGGGGGCGTTATGTTAAAGGGGGAAGGGGGATACGCTGGAGAGGTTGGGTTAGGTGGGGGAGAGGGATCGGGGGGGTATAGTTAGAGGGGATGGATAAAATATGAAGGTTTGGGTTTGGGGGGGGTGCACACTTATAATTTTTGGAGGTCCATATATCGCGACCTTTTTCTTAATTAACTCATCACTTCTCCCAAAGTCTCAACAATTAATCATTTTATCATTAAATACTTTATCTTTTCCCGATTACTATTTACTCTTTATTTATTTTGTCAAGTACTCATGACAAAAAATAAATATAGAGAGTATTTAATAAGGATATATTTGTATGTTAAAACATGATTTGATATAAGAAAATATAAGAATATTTTTGTATTACTACTTGAAAGAAATCCAACAAGAAACTCAATATATAGGGCCGAAAAGAAAGCAGAAACTAAGAAGGATTCATAATTCAACATTTGAGTAGCCAAGTATCCTATAATGACTAAAGTGTGCAATAGCATTTCCCAATTTTGTTAACAACGTTAGCTGAGTTGCTGGATTATTAAAATAAAAGGGGTTTTTGTCTGGTATATTAGATGAGGGAGTTATTTGTCAAGCCGATGTAAAATAGGGGGTTTATATTAATATATCGTAAATATTTTCAACGAAAATGCTTGTGTGGGGAGGGGAGAGATATTCTGAATGAATATCTTCTTTTTTTTAATCAAGTTGAAAATATTGAGGATCACTGCTTTTGGGTATTTATAATGATGGACTTTTTAATGATTAGGAAATTTCAGTCAGAAAGGAAGAGAAAGAAAAATGATTTTGACAAAATCTAAGACGGTAAGAGGCGCCACGTGTAACTTTAACTTTGTTTACGAAATGGGGGGAATCATTTGCAGTTTGGACAGTCACATTTTGTTACGTGGCATTTTTTTTTTCGTTTTAAAATAATTACTCCCTTTATTTTTATTTATTTTTTTGTCTGTTTCAAAATAATTATTTTTTTTAATTTTTTTTCTTTTAAAAAATTATTTTTACCATATAGTCTTACTTTTTCTATCTACTTTAATTGTAACCGCATACTCGATAGCATTAAATAAAATCACACATTTATCAATATTTATAATATAATTAATTATTTTTTAAATAATATATCGAATCAAAGAGGATAATAATTTAAAAACGTAGGGAGTATCTATTTTTAAAATTTGTTTTTTATTTTCATCATTTTATCTTTACTTTTTCTATGTAAACCAATATTTATAATATTGTCAATTAATTTTTTTTAAATGATGTATTAAATTAAATAAGACAATTATTTGAAAACTAATGGAGTAAGATTTAAAAATTAAAATTAAAAAATAACAAAAGGGTCATTAACAACAACAAAAAATAAAATTAATCACATATACAAACACAAGTTTAAAGAGAAATCAAGTGCGGTATGGCGCACCTGCAAACTATGGCTTGTCCATTTACGTGCAATCCATCAGCTCATCAGAAGCCGTACATTTGGAATAGTTTGGATGGTGTGGACTGAGAGAGTTTCTCAGAATTTTTGACATGTCATATGATGCCATTTGAGTGCCCCTTGACTAGAGCTGTCAACTAAAGCAACGGCCAATTCGGGTTGGGTTGATCTCATTTAATTGCATAGATATTGCCATTATTTAGATTTAATTTTTGGACAAGAGCCCAGCCCATTTTTTGCCCTATTTTGAACACATGCACTCATTTCATTTTGTATTATACTCTATAGTCTCTATTACTCGGTCTCTCTCAGTCCACACTTTCTTCACCGGACCACCATTGACAGTGGCAACGGTAGCGGGCAGCAGCAGATCCCTGCTTCCTCCGCCATCTTCGTCTTTGCCATCGCCATCAAGGTGTTCGCCGTCTTTAGGCTTCCTTTTCTCCAATCGTCGTCGCCGATCCTCCATCCGGCTATCCCTGCTTCCACCTTCCAGATCCCGGCCATCCAATCTTTACTCATGGCAGTCAGTGGTCACTCCGTCTCTCTCATCTGTTCACGCGAACGGCGATTGGCGAATCACGCGAACGGAAACTGTAGGATTTTGGATGTGAGTGTGTTACTCTGTATGTGTATATGTGAGCACTACTGATGTGTTAGTGACTTAGTGTGCCCGTTAGAAGCTTTTTCGCCGGGGGAGGGGGGCTTAATAATCATGGGGACTGGTTTTACTTTTTATATACTGCTGTTTGAGTATATTTGTTTGTTATTTTTGGATTTTGTATCTTCTGCCTATGTTTAGTTTTAGTTTTATTTTACAATTTTCAATTGGGCCTTACTTGTTTCATGTATATCACATAAAAATTACAAATTAAAGTACAGGGTATGACTCATAATTTTTGTAAATTTCACTTTCAGTGTTGTTAATTTGTGTTTTGTAGTGATCTCCGGTTGATGAAAGTAAGGTTGTAAAGAAGAATCCCAAGTTTCTATTTCTATTTACAAGTAATGGAAATACGGATACCACATGTTTATTTTTTCTTTTTGGTTTGGTGTACATTCTATAAAAAAGTAAATAATCCCATTTTTTGCGGGCTAAGTTTCCGTTAAAGTGGACAATTATTTTGGGACGGATTATGTTTTCTTACAAATTTATTTTTAAAAATTATACCTCCGAAAAAGGAAAGGAGGATTTAATGTGTAGTTTCCATTAATGTCCATGTAATTGGCTATAATTAAAGTAGAGTGAAAAAGTAAGGGTAAAGTGGTAAAAATGATGTTCTAAAAAGGAGGGAGGAAAAGGAGGACGATAATTTAGAGACTATTAACTGCTTCCTTCCTCCGATTTACTCGAATAGTTCATATTTGAAAAATCTAATTATTAAGGGATATTTAACTAATATTATATAAAAATTTAGATAAGACGATTTTATAAATATTATTTGTAAGACAGATTTTTCTTACTCGACCCACCGTATGGTGAGTTGAGTTGTGAGAGAGTAGGGTTCCGTCTTACGAATTAAAACAGATCTTTCTTATCAGTTTTTTTTCGAATTTGATTGCAATAGAAACATCGTTCAATTTTTAAAACTTCATAATGAACATTGGCAGTTTGAGTGTATATATATATACACTAATTCATCTAACAATTGAAAATATGTTATAAGCATACTACTTGTGTTTTTTGTAATTATGATCAACTTTGGTGATATTAATATATCTCTTAATTATTAGACATTTTAAACTGAACTCTTCAGAACAGAAGAGTGGTATATTGATTTTAGTATTTGAAGTCAAATGTTCTAATTTTGTATCAATCGAATGGGTTAGAGACATTTATTTAGTAGGGGTGTTGTTCGGTGTAATTTAGTTTAGTAGTTGATAAAAAAAGATGGCAGATGTTAGCCATCTAGCCCATCTCCCCACCATTTTTTTAGACAAAAATAACCTAACGCATTTGGAAACGTATTTGACAGCGGCCAAGATTCCTGAAAGCATGTCAAACCTTAAATGAAAAAATGCAGTACTGTCAGTCAAAGAATACCATACACATTCTTGTGGCACGAAGATGCCCAAGTTCCAACTTATTTCAGTTGGGTATATGGAATGCATTTGTGAGCAAGACCACTCTCACTTGTCAAAGAGATACAAATAACAAATCATAACCATCAATATATATATATATATATATACAAGTCTTGGGTGTACATAACAGGTTTTTGTACACGCAATTATGTTCGCAAGCAAACTGAGAGTTGAAAAACTCATCTTAAACTTATTGTAATTTGATATGATATACCTTTATAAACTTATCTTCAGATTATTATATGAGGAATGTTTTTGCACAATCACCACATGCTTCACTCTCAATACGTAGGAGGTATTTCAGATTGCTGAATGTAAGGTTCTCAACACCTTGGAGGTCTGCATTCAAGCCTAGAGAACAAATTGACCTTGATGACTAAAATCAATTTTTGGTTAGTCTACTTTATTAGTTTATTGCTTATTGTTGGTGTATAATTATATGAATTATTTTAATGCATTTTATTTGTTTTGCAGTCATTACATTGGAGCTGATAATTTTGGTCTGTCAACATTATACTGATCTATGTCTAATGAAGGGTTTACAGAGTTATTCTTTAAAATAGGAAGTGAGGTGAGGGAGAGGGAGGAGGCGGTGTAGGAAAGATGGAGGAGACAACTTGGATAGGGGCGGGAAAAATAGGAAGTTTGGATTTTCGGGGGTCAACTTAGAGGAACGAGGGGTATAAATAGTGCGACCCTTAATTTAGTGACTTGACTATTATTAAGTTTTGGGTTAAGTATACCATTAGTCTCTAAACTTTGGTCAAACCCATCTTCAGTCCCCCCAACTTAAAAAAGTATCACCATTGACCAAAGTATATCTTTTTTGCTCATCGGAGGTCCCTAGCGGTCACATCGTCAATTGCATTGTCGTTAACGTGCACATGTGCCTCTCACGTGTGATCTATTGAGGATAAAATTGTATTTTCCATGGCAGATTACCTTTTTAAATGATGTATCAGTGGCAAACCCAGATGAAAGCTGCAATGGAGAAAGGAGAGGAGCCGCGACTGGGTTGGATGGGGACAAAGAGAAGGCAGGGCCTGAAGATGAGGATTGTGCGACTTAGCTTATGCATGAAAAGCAGAGAAAAGGGTCGGTAATGGCGGTGACCAGAACTGGTGATGAAGACCTGACGAAAACAAGGGCGGCAGTGGCTGGAGATGGGAGAACTTGGGAACCTCCATAGAAAATCCCAACCCCAATTAGTCCATCTCTCTTCTACAACAATTCTCCATAGCCACTCTCACCAAACCGCCGACCTCCATCTTCTTCATCTCCGGGTTTTTTCCATCTGCTACTCCGGCATCTGAGATCTCTCTCGCTTTCTCATCACGCCATCTACACATCTCAGTCACCAGCAACCGCACCCCATCTTAAGTCACACCATCTCCTTCTCCACGCCGCACCCCATCTCTAGTCAAACTGTCTCAATTCATCTTTGATTTCGCTCAATCACTCACAGTCTCCTATCGATTTCACCCAACTCCTGTAACAGAACCATCAGCTCCAACTATCTTTCTCATCACAACAGATTCTGCAATTGCAAGCCAAGGGCTCGAGTTTGGTAATCCCCATTCCAAATTTCAAGTTCTCTATTGTATCGCTCCGGCCGTCCCCCTCGTACTTGGTGCCAAAAGAAGGCATGGCAAGTGCATGTGGAAAAGACATATTAGCCCTCACGTGAGCAACGAATGTGTTCATTAGCAGCGATAAAGAAACGTCGTGAGGGGTGAGGGACCTTCTATGATAAAAAAAGGCCTACTTTGATCAGTAGTGATACTTTTTGAAGTTGGGAGACTGATGATGGGTTTGACCAAAGTTCAGGAACTAATGATATACTTAACCCTTAAGTTTTTGTAGGAAGCAATTCGCACAATCACAAACCCAATGTGGTATGAAGATATATCATGAAAGATACAAAAAAAATATTATAGATTATTGTTTGCGTAAAAAGTTTGTTTATGTTATCTCTAAATGACTTTTTGAACAATTTAATCTTCAAATAGCATTTTTGTTAGGAGTACTCTTTTATACTCCATGTATTCCACCAAAAAAGTTCATGTTTGAAAAGTTTACTAATTAAGACATATATAACTAGTATTAGAGTAAGTCATAATTACAATGATGTTTGGACATTATCACTAATCAGTATGTTAATACCAAATATGTAGGGTAAAGTTGAAATATTATTGAGATTGTACATAAATTTTTAAAGTAAAATTTACAAGTGAAACATCAAAAAATACGATATACTTGGTGTATGTCTTATTTCATTTGTTCCTTCGATATTTATTTATTTGATGTGTCAATAAGAGTGTTTATTTTGAAATTATAGGTACATTTTTACAAGTTTATCCCGAATTAATTATAACACAATTGAACATACCGGGGTTTTATCATGTATTCTCTCCCTTCCGGGTAAATAGTTCATTATACTCCCTCCGTTTTCAAATATCATCCCCCTTTAATTTTTCGTTCTTTCTAAAATAATTGTCATTTTTCAAAACTTTCCCTTTTAGGAAAAACACGTATACCACTTTACCCTTACTTTTTCTAATTACTTTAATTATGTCCACATGCTTAAGGACATTAAGGGAAATCATACATTTCACTAATATTTTTAATATAATTAATTATTTTTTCTTAAACGGTGTGTCAGGTCAAAGAGGACGATAATTTGAAAACTAATGATTTTGAGATGTTTCACTTTAAAAGCTCACTTTCATTAATTATGTTTACAATTTTTATAACATTTCATCTTTACTCTCCACTTGTATTGTAAATTACGTGTGCTTAAGTATTTTCATAATTATGACTAACTCCAATACCATTAATATATTTCTTTAACAACTAGACTTTTCAAATGAAGACTTTTTCTCAGACTAAAAGAGTGAGTGGCACCCACCCTCACTTCACTCATTTATCAAAAAATAGAATTAGAATTTTTGATGCAAGATTATATTACAATCATCGTCTCATTAACCGTAACATACTAGGGTAAAATACTTATTTAACACAAATGTAAATATCTTTATAGTAAACCGAATAAATTTTAGAACAAATTGCTGACCATTACCTTTTTCTAAACATTTAACCCCTCAACTTCCCCGTTTTTTTTTTTCAACCATTTAAAGTCCATTTTTGCAAAATATTTTCTAAAATGCCCGTATAAGAGAATTTACGGCTGGAATTCACACGGATGGAGAGGAAGAGAATGAGTTGGTCGGGTGTTGAAGAACAATTGTGTTTTTCACCTTGAATTCACTTAACCCACTACCCTAACTTTCTATTTTCTGTCATCCACATCTATGGATCTTCAATTTCAACGGTGTGTTCTTTTTTTCATCTATTTTTTTTCTTCTTCTTTTCCCTCGTTCGTCCGAAAAGCAAAAAAAAAAGTGGTAAGAAAGTGCCAAAGTGGGGAGTTGAGTGGTGAGGAAGAACAGTAGTTACTACGTATTGTTTTTTCGTCACTTGAAGTTTTTACTCTTCTACTAATTCATATCGTGTTGTGCTGTTGTTGTTGTTCTTCTTCTTTTCATTATTTGTGTTTGTGTTATTCAAAATAGATTTAAAATGTTTTGTGTTGCTATACTTGTAAAGCGTTCGATGAAATACCTAAATATATATTTTTTCGTTATTTGATACATTTTTGAATCTGGATGCATTAATTTTGAATCACAATGCATCATTTGTGAATCGTGATATATCGATTTTGATTTTAAGATGTAGGAAATATGCATATACATTTTGTATCATTTTGTTGATTGTGTACTGGTCTGAAGGTATTTAAGGTTTGGTAATTTAAAATTTACGCATCGCGCGGTAAAATTGGATTAAGTAATTTAAAACCGATGCATCACAGTGCAAAGACTGATGCAGCTTGGTGTAAAATTAGATTAGGTAATTAAACTGATGCATCGTGGTGTAAATATTGATACAACGTGATGCATTTAAGTGTGTGATCTGTATCGCGCCTCAGGCTCAAAAAAATATATTTATCTTTTTGCCATTAAAATGATCTTTTTCTAGTTTAAAAAAAGACGATGGCCTATTGCGATTAAAGACTTTGAGATAGGGACCGACCCAAAGTTACCCCTAATATCTACTTTTCTTTCTACCCAATATGTATGCTTATTTCATAAAATGCGGAGTAAAAAATGGTAAGATTGGGATGCGCTATAAGGCATTATTACTCTAATTTTGAATTAATGCAATCTAATGTAGAGAGTACAAAAATCGTATAAATGTAAATTGGCAAAAGTTTTTTCCAAAAAATGAAAATTTTGAAACGTGACAATTATTTTGATATAAACAAAAAAGAAAAGAAACAATTACTCTATTCATTCCGAACGAAGAGTCTACTATATTATTTGAGACATTTCACTTGAAGAGTTCACTTTTAAAAAAATATATATTTACCATCTTCATAATATTTTAACTTTTCTCTTTATATTTGATTTTAACCTATTGATTATGATAAAACATTTTTGTAATTATGATCAACATTGATGCTAGTTATATACTCCCTTCGTTTTGGGTAAAGAGTCCACTACTTCATTTTAGAATGTTTCACTTAAGGGATAATTTTATTTTTGGTACCCCAAATATAACCCAATTTCACATTTGGTACTGCTGGTACCGAAGTCATCAATGTTCATCAGCAACATTACTTATTTTAATCAGTTTTCATACTTTTCGTGTATTTTCCGTAAAATATTAACGTGGAAGCTGCTATAGCAGGTTGAAAACCAACTAACCTTTGAGGTAATTTCACTTTTGGTACCTCAAGTATAACAAAATTTCATATTTGGTATCCATGTTGCCAAAATCAACCTGTTGCTAACTTGGGATATCACATTGGCCGTTAGATTTTGACAATCAAGTGACGGAAAATACCAAAAGTGATGAAACTCAGAAGCGTCTGTGATGAACAAGGTAACAGAGATACCAAATGTGAAATTGAGTCTTTCTTGAAGTATCAAAAGTGAAATTATCCATTTCACCGAAAGATTTGATTTTTTTAAAAAAATAAAGACATAAAAATATTATTTTATTACTAATAAACTACTAAAAGTATTTTTTACTTAAAAGAAATTGACTTTGAAACATGAAGTATTTACTCGAAACGGGAAGAATATCTGTTAATAATCAAATATATGAGTTAACTAAAAAATTATTTAGGAATAGAATGAGCATTTAAGTTGATAAGTACTTTGCATGTGCGAGTATAGTAGATTAATCCAAAGTTGTTAGGCTATAGCGCATTACAATAATGGGGAATTGAGTTGAGGTTGAGGGGAAGCCTAATAAGTAATAATGCATTATCCATGAACTTGAATTACTCAAATATTAGATCATTCAGATTTCAGCCCCATGTCCAAGTCCCAACCCAACCCAACCAATTCATACCTCTTTTTTCTCTCTCACCTCTTAATTCTTATCCAGTGGTATCCGACAAGACATAATTAGTGAACTATGCCCCTACACCCTACACAACTCAAACTCAATGCCAACCATTTTTACAAAGTCAACACATATGGTTAGCCTTTACGGATGTACTGTGTAAATGAGCTGAGTTTGTTAAATAAGTTTAGTTCCATTAATTATCAGTCGAGCTCTAATAGTCTGCAATTTTGAACTAAAATATTGAACTTGGGTCGTTTGATTTACTGAAATCAAGTCTCAAGTCTCAACCCTCAAGTAGTTTAATTGACTCTCATTACATTCAGGTTTCAATTCTATATTTCTATGTCATATTTACTGTGTATGTAAGTTTAATTTCCTCTCACTTTTCTGGGTACGAGTCCATAGACATTCAACTTCCCACGACAATGAATTGGCTCATTGCCTAAGTTTCTGTGTGAAGCGATTTATTTAGTAGGATGTCGTTGTCGTCATGAATCAAAATTTTAACTATTGAACTTTTCAAATTGAATTTGCGATGCACCAAAATATGACCTTTACAAAGTGTCATTTATTTTGGAACAAAAAAACTAAATATATTTTGTCAATTCGATATGTTGAAAACAATTAATCATCATCACCAACATTTGTCTTTTTCGATATAACATAGAATCATTTAAAATTGATCGACATTCGATGACAATAACCCAATGAAAACTTTTGTGTCAGCACACAACCTCTCATGTGGATCCGCCACTAACTGTCACTAAATTGAATTTGCAATGCACCAATTGGACCTTTTATACAGAAAGTCTCAATACATAATTTGGAATTAGTAAATTCCAATGTAAAAATTAGATTTGTGATACACCAACTAGACCCCTTATGTAGAAAATCTCGATGCATAATTTGGAATTAGTAAATTCTAGTGCAAAAATTTGAATTGCTATGCATCGAACTTGAAATTGTGATGCAGTGCGCCCCTAATACATTTTCATTAAGAGTATATTGATGGGAGAGACCGATTGGGTTATCATCCTAATTTTATATTTAATTATAAATGAGCTTTACGATTAAACTGATGGAGTTAGGGGTGAGCAAAAGTTTTTGAGTGAAATTTGGGCCATACCCCTTTTATAAGTTTTTAACTGCTTAAATCCTCTATATTTTTTTAAATCGAGAAAAGGCGCTTTTGGAGCGAATAGATGAAGATACCCTTACTGAATCGAAGAAAAATCTATTTTGAATCAAATATACAATGACGAAGAAGAATAAGACAATACATGTAAAACTTAAGATCAATAGATGAATGTGAAAGAGTGGAAAGTTAAGGTGGTGAATTAATCAAATTCAAGGTAAAACACACAAGTGTTCTTCTTCACCACCCCTACCTCCCCACCCTCCTTACTCTTCATCCATGTGAATTCCAATCGTTTTTTCTCTCATGCGGACATTGGAACGATTTCATGAAAATAGACTAGCGGCTGGGAAAAAAAAAATAAGGTACTTAAGGTATTAAAAATTTGGGAAAAGGAACTGCCTCGCAATTTCTCCAAAGTTTTTCAAATACGAACCATGCCAATAAAACTAGACCAAACCAATAAAAACTAGACTTGGTTTCGATTATAAATTTTTGTAGAATCGAATAATTGATTCGGTTTCGGTCCTACTTTTGATACGAATATATGGAATTAAGAACCGGACCGGACCAATAGATTTAATATATATAAGGTAACTATGTATTTATTTAAATAAATTAACATTTTTTACTTTTCATTTTGAATATAAATCAAATTTTTTATTAATTCACGAAAAAGATAAGAGTGTGATAGTCAACCCCAAAAGTAGTGACTCGTTTGTATTAAGTTGTTAATAACCGAAGTATTAGTCGGGTTTTAGTTCTTATTTGAGTTTATTCTAAATGGATCCAAGTTAACTTGAATTTTTGAAGAAGCCGAGTATGAGTAATTTTAGTTCGTTTTTTATGTTGTGTCTAAAAATTGGCACGTGATGGTGGGGTAACTCATAAGTAGTTTGTTTATATTTGTCTTAATTGTTGTCTCCGGAGCTATTAAATGATGTAACATGGCCAATATCCCATCCCATGAATAATTTCAATCATCCTCTAACTCTATTCTTTATGCTCACGATGACGCTTTGGCCCTTGCTTCCCAAGCACATGTCTTTATCGATACTAACTTTGTTCTTCTTACGCTTTGCGTGAAGTACCTTAGCCGTCAAGGTTTTTTCTTAACTTGTGGGAATTACTTGTTGAAAGTTTCATGGATTAATCAAACCTTATCATATCATGTTATTTTATAGATGCAATATAATTTATCGAACATATTTCAAGTTTCAACACTTCTTAATTTGTGGGAATTACTTGTTGAAAGTTTCATGGATTAATCAAACCTTATCATATCATGTTATTTTATAGATGCAGTATAATTTATCGATCGTATTTCAAATTTCAACACTCTAAGACGGCTTGCATCACATCACGTCATCTTTGTAATATGGTATGATTGCTCATAAAATAACTTTCTATGGTGATTAAAAAACACATTTAATTTATGTGTCGACGAAATCCCATTCACTTTATTTTTTAAGCTCGATCTATTCTCATTAGGGGTGGTAATTGAGTATTATCGGTTAAGTTTAGATAAAACTATTATTTATCCAAATGGTTAATAGGTAATTTTGAATATTATCTAATAAAACACATTAAGCTTAGCAGTAGTTGTTGGATAACTAATTTTAAACTCATGTGTTAAACACATACATTTATCATTTTTTGTTTAAAAATAAAATAAAAACAAAGACAAAAAAATAAAATTAAAAGAATGAATTGCAATTTTTTAAATAGAAATACATCACTATATCGGTATATGATAGATTTTGAATTAATTATACACAACATTTATTGTGTTATATTGTTGGAGTTTCATATTTATTGCATATCAATATCTTCGTACCAGAACGATTTATTTTTTTGTAAAAAAATTGTGATATGCTTATGGTTGAATCATACTTCAGGAAGTGTCTTACATGCGACAATGATTGACGTTAACATTTATTAATTGTCATTACGTATGATACTACCAATGAAAGTATTATCTGGAATTTGAAAAACTATCTCACATCTGATGGAGACAATAACATTTTTGGGATAAAAACTTTGTCTCAAACATTGCTTATATTCAAAATTTTAGCTTCTAAAATGTGATGTCCAAGCTCTCTTTACTGATAAGTTGGTAAAAAAATTACAATATAATAACTAATTTTTTTTAATACAAAAAATGATTGGATTTGGAAGATCGAGCATAAAAACCGAAGAAATAACATTTTTTTTCTCAAAAAACTGGTTTGAATATGCTGGAACTTGGTTAGTTGGTTAATGTTCAATGTTCAAAGTTTTTTTGTTTACACTTACTAAAGCCCCATATCTGCCATTGAACCACCCCTTTAGGGACCGAACAATGCATATTAAACTTGTTTAGACTTTGTTTTCTTTTGTCTTACCAACTCTTAATTTCTAGTTAAATAATTACTTTATAATTATTAATAACAGTCAAATATTCTTTGAACCAAATGAAATGAAGTAGCAAATATAAAGCTAATGAAATGAAATTGAGCCAACAACTAATATAACAAAATGAAATGGAGCAGCAAATGAAGAGTACAATAAGTCGATGCAATTTCAGTGCAACTCTTTACAAAAAAAAAAAAAGCTTACATTCACTATAATTATAAATATCAACCAAATATTCTTAATCCAAAATAAAATTATAAATAACGTTCATCATAATCAACAATTTTTTTGATTACTTGTTTATATTTATATTAAACTTTCAAATTAAATTTCAAAAAGTAAACTAGCCTAGTGGTAACAAGCCTTTGTGTAAATGAATTGATTTGGGTTCAGCTCTTACTAATAGCATGTTTTATATCTATTTATGATTTTTAAGTAAATAGCATATAGTAGTGGCGGTAGATGCAACAACGTTGGTTGGTGGTGGCCGGAGGCTGGCGGTCAGAAGTGTCCGGCAGCGGTGGCTGGTGGCATTATTGGATAAACACACAGGTGGTGATGGTATTAGTGAATAAACCCAATGGATAACCAGTTAAAACTCATAATTATTCATTTTGTTATTGGTATATAATGGGTGTTAATGGATAACACTCAATAAGTCTTTTATAATTAGTATATTGGATAACCCAATGGGTTGGATAAATTTTTGCCACCCCTAATTCTCACCGTGAAAAACCATGGAAGAGCTTGGTCTCTACTGCCCATGATTAAATAGAATATCTCACAACAGCTCCATTAGACCGCGAGTATGTGCTTCAATTCTTTCTTGGCATATCCAGAAGATCACCAGAAACTCCAACTTTCAAGAAATGCGAAAATAGTTTATTACTAGAATCCACTATTCTATTTTTTGATGTTTGAGTTCATTTTCAAAAATTAAGACATAAAAATGTCATTTTATTACTAATGGACTACCAAAAATAACGGGGACTTTTTGCCAGAGCGGAGGGAGTATTAAAATATAAAAGTATCATTATAAGCATGACAAACTATAGTCAAAACTTACACATTCTCTATTCTTCTAAGAAATTGCGGTCCTAGCATATGCATGCGGGCAGCAGTCAACATGATCACATTCACAGGCATGAATGGATGAAGCTGAATTCTTCGTGGTCCTTGTTTCTGTTATATATGACTTAGTGAAATGCTGTAGCAATGTAGTCGGAAAGCATCATCGACTAAGCAAATTTAGAAAGAAAAGGTAAGAATCCAAACCTTGTCAAAAGAGTCCAGGAAGATAGCAATATGAATTAGAGATGGTCCCCGAAACTTGTTGGTGGCTTACTCTAGCTATCATAGTCTGTCAACACACTGCAGCTATATATGCTTTCATCTCTCTCTTGCATAGCATAGTTGAGGACTAAGCTTTACAATTTTCCCACAGGGAAGGTTTTAAAGCAACCATCATTGTACCTGTAGAACAAGACATTGGAAAATTTGGAGCACGGGTAAGCGACATTGTTGAGAATTTCTTTTACAGAAACATAGGAGTTGAAGAATTTGCTAGAAATTATACCCTATTAGGCAAGGAAGGGCCGCTGCAGTGCTGCTAGTCCAAGGACCACATACATTGGGGTATGTTGATGTCAGTTTCTTGCTATTTTCCTTCATGGCTGCGGTCCTGGTTGTTCATGAATCAGAGTAATCGACAACAAAACAACTCCTGCTTCCAGTTTGATTCAGTGTGGCTAGTGTTGTACGCACTCCCGAGACATCACAGTGTACACTGCTATAGACATGCAAGGCCATGATACGAAAAGTGAATTGCTAGCTAACATTTTGAAAACAAGCTCAATCATCAAACTGCTGTCAAATTTATCCACCCACACTCGAGATGGGCTAATCAGATGGCTCAAATCCAAATCCTTAAAACTGGTGAACCATTAAAGATACCATTGCATGAACCATGAAGCCATCAATATTAGCTTATCATGCTTCTGCACTATTTCAGTCTTCACTTTTTAGAAGAGATTATTTTTCTGACGTTTAATAAAATCCTACACAACCTATATCTTTTGGAATGATATTTAGCCAATCACGCCAACCGAAATAACAGCTTCCATAGGCCAATAGTCAAGTCAAATCCCCCCCGGGTCCTCACTTCCCTGCGACATTACCATGTATACATACAGAGGATGTTTAACCTACACACGTCAAAGTTATTTCGCCACACTGTACAAGAACACGTTAACAGTCAGAAAGATGATACTCCCTTCGTCCTAAATTGAGCTCCCATTTTTGCCATGTCATTTGGGGACGGAGGGATTACTACTTATAACAACGAATTCAGTGATCACAAACTCACAATGACAACGGAAAAAGCTACAAACCAGTCTGGCAGATGCTGCCAGTAACAACATCGGTATTGGAAATTTGAACCAGTAGTAGTATAAAACTATAAGAATCAAACATATATCGTGGGAAATAGTAACAGAGGACAAAAGTTAGTTGTTCTGAAAAGAATATCCTTTTCAAATGAAAGAGCAGTGCTCTGGCTCATGCTACAACTGATAATACTAACATATAGTGGTGCACTTATCTCTGTTCCAAGCAGAGAACGAATAACCAAAGTTTAATAAAACCAGTTTCTTGAATACACAATAATCTTTTGACGTGAATGGTGTGACGCACTAGCTCATAAGATCAATTACTTTCCCGTACAATAACACTTTACGAGGTCTTAGCTATCTGAAAATAGGGCTAATATTGCAGGTTATGGAGGGAAGGAGAGACGTATCCAAGCACAAGCAAATGCAAGTACCATATGTAACATATTTATCCAGCCCTACTTTCCTATTCTACTAAAAACACAATAAATAAGTTTCTTATGCAAAGAGAAATAAAATTGGTCATTAGTTCTCTTACTGGAAAAGCAAAGCATCATAGAGCTCTGTGCTTCTGTCAGCAATGAGAGAAAACAATCACAAACATTAAAAGAACATCTATAAATGACATGTAATCCGACAATGATTTATAAGTAAACATTCTGAAAATTGCATGTTAGGGTAATGCTAAGCCAAATCAAGTAAGGATAATAGCTTGTAGCTATTTTGCGTCACTCTCAGAGTTGAAGACCAGCAACGCAAATTCCTGTCATCAACTTGAAACAATCCAGAGATCTTACTGCAAACTTGACAATAACTACTTCAAGTAAAAGAGAGATGAATTGAGACAATACGCCTTAGACACAACCAGTTTGAAATTCAAACTAGCATGAATACCAAGTTGGAAGCGGTATGAATGTTAAATGACTAAGTTCAATTGAAAGGACAGATGCTTGTTGGTGGGGGGGGGGTGCGTACACAAATGAAACAAAGATAGTCAGAATAATAGAAGTTAAATTGCATTTAAGCAAAAACGAAAAAAGGTGATAAAACTTTGACGGAGTAGTTCTTTCTAGGAAATTATACTTGAAATGATAAAACAGTTGAAAGCAAGATGCATCAATCAGATTCTCTTTTAGAAGTTATTCCAAGCAAAGAAGATATCATTCTATTTTTGTAACAGCCATTGGCATGGAGTTGACAGGCTTAGCACTGTAATCCCAAGAGAAGAAGAAAGGCACATGGGAGACATCTGCAAGGAATAATGGCTTGAGTTTGAGTATCTGGCATCACCAACTTCACCATCAATAGTAGCTTATCATGCTTCTGCACTATTTCAGTCTTCACTCTTCACTTTTAAGAAGAGATTATTTTTCTGACGTTTAATGAAATCCTACACAACCTATAACTTTTGGAAGGATATTTAGCCAATCACGCCAACCAAACAGATCGGTCAAAAGGACAGGCAGCTTATCCAGGTAAACCAAAGTTCCTACTAATTGGCTCTCTCGTAGAAACTAGACTAACTAGTAGTCATATCATATCGGTGAAAAGGGATGAAGCATAACCACGATTACCTTAACACTATTTACTATAGCAAATGGCAAGTAGTGAACTTAGACAGAACAGGGGGATTTACACAAATGGCCAAGTCAAAGATGACTTGGTCATTTATAACCTCACTTAAAAAAAATATACTTTTATAGCCACTTTTATCTAAAAATGCCATCAATACCCTTTCCCTACCATTTGCATTCATGGTGCGCCGGCGACTGCGTTCATGGTGGAACAGAGGGAGAGAGCTACTGCGATGGGGATCTTGGCCAGAGATGGAGGCTAGGGCGGGATCTTGGCCGGAGATGGAGGCTGGGGATGAAGAAGACGAAGATGAAGATGAACCAGACGCCAGACGCCGAACGCCGGACAAAGAAGACTGGAGGCGGGATCAATGAACCAGACACCGGACGAAGATGAACACCATTGTCGCCGGAGACGAAGAAGACGAAGATGAAACCACAGTGGTCGACTAGACGACCACAATGGTCGACTAGACGACCACAATGGTCGACTAGACGACCACCTAGTCTACCATTGTGGTCGTCTAGTCGACCACTGTGGTCATCTAGTCGACAAGGGGCAATTTCGTCAGATCCCTTCTTTGGTTAGTCAAAGGCTATATACGTTCATCAACCGGGTCAAATGGCTGTATTTGATAAATCCCACGACAGGGGACAGAACTTGAAACTATATGTCATTAATCTACAAAACATAGGTCATAAATATCGGCTTATAATACCACGTGCTTGGAACGATGACTCAAAATTAGACCATCACCACCACAATTATAAGATAATTAGCCACAAGGATCACAACTAAAATTCTCAAATCTCAAAGCACTACACTCCATAATTAGCAGTAGACACTTCATAATTGCAACCCTCTTATCCATCGAAATTTGTAAGAATGCTTAGGAACTAACATAAAAAAATCATCTGAGAGCTACATCAAGAGTAGCAGTTAATAACCATATTTACCAGAGCCATCCCAAAGCTAGTAAACTTTCGCAAGCATGAAGCATTTCAACCACTATATCAAAACGAATTGAAAACTAAATAAGAGAAACGCCAAATGATTTCATCAGGACACAATTCTGAGATGTTACAACATGAATTCGCCAATGTTACCACATTGTTCCTAAGAAATAAATTTTTGGCATCATAATTACCTATTCAAAATACTAGTACTAACTCTTGATCCAACTACAAATTTAGCTTACTCTTCAATTTTTCTCTTTGCAACTAACCTCAGTTTGTACTAAGCATCGCTATCACCATGGTTATCCTTGGCACCATCACGGGAAATATTTAAACCAGGACGAACCACACGGCGCCGAGTCCTCGAAGGAAGAATGTTATCCAAATCGACCTCAGCGAGCGGATCATCCGACAGATCACTGTCACCATCAGATTCACTGTCAACGTTACTAGAATCCTCTGATTCTTCGATTAACTTGCCTTTACCCTTGACATCCTTCATTATTCCTTTCCCCTTGCGATCAATTTCAACTTCTCCATTCGACTCTTCGTCTTCATCATCGTCCGAGTCTTCGTCGTCGGAATCTGCATCGTCTTCGCCTTCGTAATCTTCTTCCTCATCATCATCGTCGGGGTCATCAGAAGTCTTCTCTTTGGCAGCTGAAAATTTGGTATGCGAAGAAGCTAGTTTCTGCTTTTTCGTGAGGTCGTCGTCCAAGTCATCGGCGGGGGAATTGTTGTCGACCAGCTTTCGTTTAGAAGGCAATGCATGTTCTTCTTCGTCGTTTTTGATCTCAGCCATACCTTCGATTTCTCTCCGATGTGGTTGCGCAGTTGCAAATTTTAGGGTTCAAGCAGAAGAGAATGAAAGTGCGAAGTCACCCGGTTGCATACCCCACAGTCTCAAACCCTATTTAGAGCTTTGAAGACTGGTACCGTACTTACATTGTCGTGTGCCTCGAGCGTGCGAGTGAAACTTGTTTGGACAGCAGAGAAATTAGATGGGATGGGAGGATGGGATGCGATAAGATATCTTTGTGAGTGGGGTGATACCACTTTTTATGCCCTATTTTTTGTATTAAGATGTTGTATTTTATGTTGTATATTATAGGAAATATGATATGAAGCGTAAAAAGTGATGTGTATAGTCCCACTCGGGTCGGGTGAGGTTTACATACCCACTTTCTATCTTCGCACCTCATAGTAGAAAGTAGATGGCGTGCGTCGAGAGATGCCCACATGGTTCAAAGTTTTAATAAGCAGCTCTTGTTCCGAGCACTCTTTCCAAAAACCATCCAATGCCTAACCGAACCTTCATCATACGGTTTAAGGTTTCAGTTCTGGTTCCAAACCGTGATTATCACTTTTTTGGGGTTTTTTTTTTGTTGGAAAAATTGTGTTTAAAGTGTTGGGATGGTATGGTCTAATTTGTTTCTATTTCCGACAGTGTGTGTGTGCACAGAAAGTTAAGGATCCTCGAGACACTTAAGCTCTTCACTTAAGACAAAAACTGGCACCGTAACGGAGAGGACGGGTGCTTCCAGTGAGTCTCCCAGGGTTTAGGATACTTACGTGAATGAAGAGGCCAATCCTCCAAGCTTCAATCACCGGGCGAATCACAAACACGCTGCTGTATCTCTGTAAGGGCAGAAAGGTTGTGCAGAAAAAGAGGAGAGTTTTTAGTGCCAAAATATGTGGTTTGATGCAGTATTTATGTGGCAGTTTGGGGATGGAAGTTGGGAGCAGTTGGCTGTCCGAAAACGGACACAACTGTAGCAGTTACGAGTGTCTGAAACGGACACACCGTTTCAGACATAACTGTCTGTAACTGTCAAGGCTACTGAACCTGTTTTGCAGAACAGGTTCACACTGAAAGGGTCACACGCCAATTGAACTGGTAGCAAAAAGATAAGGTTCAATCAGGCAAGCAAGCCAGCCAGCCGAGCCGAGTCGGGTCGGGACGGGCGGGCGGCGGGCGCGTGTGTTTGGACATGCACCTAGCTAGGTCTTCCCTCCTACACAAAGTGTAGTGGCCCAAGGGCCGAAAGTAAAGCCTCAAAGCTCTACTTTATAAGGTAGAGCTTGTTTCATCCTGTTCCTAATGTGGAATTCCCACTTTTCCCTTTACATGACTAGCTTATTAAAGTTAATTTGAAACCAAGTTTCCAACAATCCCCCACATTGAATGAGATATCGTGTAAGTTGATGACATATTGATATTTACAGAGATACAACTGAGAGTAATTGTACTGGAATAGGTGGCTTTTGGCTTTGAACCTTTCCTTATGATATACTATCGGGATGACTTACTAATTAGTGACTTGAGTGTCTTGAACTGATTAGTGTTTGATGTCAACCAAGACAATAGCAATCACACAACTAACCTCAAACAGGGTGTGATTCTTCGTTTGTGTTCATTTTGGCCCTGAATGATACCTGGTTCTGTGAATGTTTGTTAGAGAATTTCAGCCTCGTAATTCTCATAAGATCGGCCAGTCTTACATTCACATAGGTGATTACCTATAAGGAGTTGTTCTGTCAGAACTCTGCTTGACGAGTCAAGTCATAGGAACCATTAAAAGTAAAACTTATCCTTTACCGTGACAGATAACACTAGTGTGTTTCACCATAGGAATGGGTAGGAGTTAAGTCCCGTAGTGTTGTCTTGGAGATTAATTTAGTTGGGTTGTCCTTTTGAACCTAGACCATGGGATCTCCAATCAGCTAGGTGGGGTTTGCTGCTAAATTATCCTTTATTTCGTAGGCTTTAGGCCAATTCCCTTCGATGAGTTGCATACTTGCTCTCGAGACAGACCTTTAGTTAGTAGATCCGCTAGGTTGTCTTTCGATCGAATGTAATCGATGATGATCACTCCATTTGAGAGAAGTTGCCTAACGGTATTGTGACGCCTTCGTATGTGTCGCGATTTACCGTTATACATATTATTTTGTGCCCTTCCAATTGTGGCTTGGCTGTCATAATGGATGTATATAGTTGGCACTGGTTGTGGCCATGCTGGAAGATTTTCTAGGAAGTTGCGTAGCCATTCGGCTTCTTTCGTTGTTTTATCTAAAGCGATAAATTCTGATTCCATTGTAGATCTTGCGATGCAAGTCTGTTTGGAAGATTTCCATGCGATAACACCACCCCACAAGTGTAAATACAAATCCACTTGTGGATTTCGAGTCGTTAGTATCAGATATCCAGTTGGCGTCACTATAACCTTCTATTACTGCTGGATACTTGGAATAGTGCAACCCATAGTCTTTAGTGTATCGAAGATACCTAAGGACTCTTACAATAGCCTTCCAGTGATCGTGTCCGGGATTGTTATTAAATCTGCTCAAACAATTGACTGTTTGAGCAATATCTGGTCGCGTGCAATTCGTGAGATACATTAGACTTCCAATTACACGAGAGTATTCAATTTGAGATACACTTTCGTGTAGGTTATTTTTGATATGAAAGTTTGGGTCAATTGGAGTTTTTGCTATACTATTATCACCATTGCTAAATTTCTCCAGTAATTTCTCAATGTAATGAGATTGTGATAATATGATCTCCTCGGATGTTCTAGATATTTTAATACCTAAGATGACATCAGTTATCCCAAGGTCTTTCATGTCGAACCCGTTGGCCAACATTTTCTTGGTGTCCTTGATCATGTTGTCGTTATTGCCGATGATGAGCATGTCATCTACATAGAGGCAGATAATGGCGTAACCATGTTGTGTATTTTTGGCGTACACACATTTGTCACATTCGTTGATCTTGAACCCATTTGCAAGTACTACGTCATCAAAACGTTTATGCCATTGTTTTGGTGCTTGCTTTAATCCGTACAACGATTTGACTAATCGACATACTTTCGTTTCGTTGCCCAGAGCTATGAATCCTTCGGGTTGATTCATATATATTTCTTCTTCGAGTTCCCCATTTAGGAAAGCAGTCTTAACATCCATTTGATGTATCTTAAGACCGTGCAGAGCTGCAAAAGCAATTATTAGTCGAATTGACGTAATTCGGGTTACAGGGGCATAAGTGTCAAAATAATCAACACCTTCCTTTTGATTAAACCCTTTTGCGACTAATCGTGCTTTATACTTATTAATGGAACCATCGGATTTTAATTTTCTTTGGAAAATCCATTTACAGCCCAATGGTTTATACCCCTTGGGAAGATCAACTAATTCCCAAGTGTGGTTTTGCATAATGGAAGATATTTCGCCATTAATGGCTTCTTTCCATTGAGGAGCTTCGGGAGTAGACATTGCTTCTTTGAACGTGCGAGGTTCATTGTCCACTAGAAATGTGGTCACAAAGTCGGGTCCGAGGGTTTTAGTTATTTTTGCCAGTTTGCTCCTTCTTGGTTCATCATCCGGTGCAGCTGGATGGTCTTCTTGGACTATGTCCATGGGACCAATGTCCGTGGGGCCTCGTTCTCATATTCGCTTGTGTTCCAAGGAAATGAGCGTTTTCCATTAGTATTTTGGTTATTTTTTAATGGAAATATGTTTTCAAAAATTGTGATATTTTTGATTCTAGTATTGTATTTACTTCAATATTTGGATTGTTAGACTTGTGCACTAAGAACCTATAGGCACTACTCCGAGCTGCATATCCTATGAAGATACAATCCACGGTTTTTGGACTGATTTTCATCTTTTTAGGTAATGGTGCTGCCACTTTGGCCAGACACCCCCACACTTTGATGAATTTGTAGGAAGGTTTTCGACCAGTCCATAATCATAAGGAGTTTGCTCCAATTTCTTGTGTGGTAACTTGTTGAGCAAGTAATTTGCTGTGAGCACTGCCTCCCCCCACATTTCGTCGAGTAAGCTTGATTGAATTAGTAATGAATTCATCATTTCTTTGAGTGTCCGATTTTTCCTTTCCGCAATCCCATTGGATTGTGGAGTATAAGGAGGAGTCACTTGATGAATTATTCCATGTGCTGCACAAAAGTCTTTAAAAGGATGTACGTACTCACCTCCTCGATCAGATTTGAGAATTTTTATCTTTTTCTCAAGTTGATTTTCTACTTCGTTCTTGTACATTTTAAATGCCTCGAACGCTTCGTCTTTACTATTTAGCAAGTAAAGATGACAATAATGTGTGCTATCATCAATAAAGGTGATGAAATAATTTTTCCGCCACATGACTCTATGGATTTAAAATCACATAGGTCGCTATGAACTAATTCTAGTGGTCGAGTGTCACGTTGTATTGTTTGAAAGGACGTTCTTGTTTGTTTGGCCTCAACGCATATTTGATATTTTTCCTTAGTGTTGATTCGAGCTTTTGGAATTAATTCTATTTGCATTAATCGTCGTATAGAATCATAGTTAACATGACCTAGTCTAATATGCCAAATATTAGAGTGCTCAAGCAAGTAAGAAGAAGATGTAGATGTTGTATTATTAATACTACTACTGTTGGGTGGGGTTACCACCAGTACATTACACTTGAACATGCCCTCATTGAGGTAACCCTTGCCCATAAAAACTCCACTCTTAGTAAGTACAAATTTATCGGACTCGAAGACCAACTTGAACCCATGCTTTATTAAAAGGGAGCCGGAGATTAGGTTTTTCCTAATATCCGGGACATGGAGGACATTGGTGAGCACCAATTCCCGTCCCGTTCGCTGGTCATCTTCAATATTAATCGCCCTTTTCCTTCCACTACAGAGCCCTCCACCTCTAAAGTGGAGGAGTTGCCCATGAATAGCTTCTTGCCGGACGTCACTTTGGAGTAAGATGAGAACATCTTTGCATCGCCGCATATGTGATGTGTGGCGCCGATGTCCACATACCATTCATGACCCGTGCCGACCAAGTTTGTCTCGGAAACCACGCAGATCATGCTAATGTCTTCATCAACCACGTTGGCTTCTTTGCGGACTCGCTTCTTTCCTCGGCACTCCGCAGCTTTATGGCCTTTCTTATCACGGTTGAGGCACTTGCCTTTGAACTTGTACTTTTTCCCTTGCGTAGACGTCCCTTCACCGAGGCTTTTACGCTTCCCGTTCTTGGAGTCTTGCTCGACCATATGTACCCCTTCTATGGGGCGAAGCTGCTTTTTGTCGGCGACCTGGTTATTCTGCTCAATTCTTAGCATTAGGATCAAATCCTCCAACGACATATCTTTGCGCTTATGCTTGAGATAGTTTTTGAAGTCCTTCCACGCGGGAGGTAGCTTCTCGATCATTGCCGCAACTTGAATGCTTCTAAAATGATCATCCCTTCGGCTGCTATCTCGTGCAAAATTAGTTGGAGTTGTTCAACTTGTGTCATAACACTTTTGGAATCATTCATAAAAAATTCTAAAAACCTAGCAACTACGAATTTCTTCGAGCCGGCATCTTCGGTTTGTACTTCTTTTCCAATGATTCCCAAAGGTCTTTGGCCGTCTTAAATGGGTTGTATACATCGTATAACGAGTTATCCAGTCCATTTAAGATGTAGTTCCTGCAAAGGAAGTCGGAGTATTTCCATGACTCGACAGCGGTCACGGTAGTCCGATCCGTTTCCCCTTCTTTCAAGATAGGGGTTGTTTCCTTCAGGCACTTTGACAGGTTCAATGTCGTAAGGTAGAAGAGCATCTTTTGTTGCCATCGTTTGAATTCTTTGCCAACAAACTTTTCCGGGCATTCACCATGGGTGTGAACGGTGGCATGCATCATTTGCGTTTCTGCCATGGGCTGTTGTACAGCAGCGGGTTCCTTTCCAGAGTTGGAAGCCATGCTGCACACAAAATAGGATTATGCTAAGTTATATGAAACACTATTGTTTCTATACAATTAGCAACCAGATTTTAATAGACTTTCATGTGCAGTCTATGTTGTTTTATTTCTGTGAAACAGATTAAAACTATTTGCAATTAAGACAGTTTAAACATTGTTACAGTTAATACAATGAAGTATAAGTTGTAAGCAGACTAAACTGAATATGTAATAAGGATACAACAAACTGATTTAGGAATACAAACAGCCTTAATCAAATTCTAGAACAAATTGATTTAAATGACAAGGATAAAAACAACCTTAATTAAATTTTAGAACAGACTGAGTGCACTTCCAGACTAATCAGTGTATGATATTTAAACAGAAGGATGGTATGAATCTGTAACATAAACATATTATAGCATATGGTCTGAATTTGTTAAATGCATAGTTCTGAATTTCTGTGCAAAAACAGGTGAATGCAAACAGAATTTCTGTGTAGAGACAAATGAATTTATGTGCAGAAAGAGATGAATTTCTGTGCAGAAATAGATGAATGCAAACAAAATTTCTGTGCAGAAACAAAATTTGTAATATAAACCAATTATAAGCTGAAGCTGAATCTGTAATATAAACAGATTAATATGGTCTGAGTCTGTACCCTGATTTATAAATTCTGTAACATAAACAAATTAATGCAGGTTTCAGAAGTTTTGAGCAAAAACAAATGAGTGCAGTAATGCAGTAAGCAGGTCTGAATCTGTAACAAAACAGATTAGTGTTGTGGCCTGAATATGTAACAAAACAGATTGATATATGGTATGTTTAATGCAGATTTCTGAATTTCTGTTAAACACAAACATATTAAAATGCAGTTAATATGAATGTCCAGAAACAGGTTGCCAGGCTTGATGAAAAACTGACTGAAACAGTGATAAGTTTTTCAAAAACAGGCTGAATCTGTAACACAAATTTGAATATCCAGTCCAGCAGGTTCTCTAACACAGATTTTAATAATATTGAAGCAGAAACAGAAACAGGATCTGATCAGTGTATAAGAAACAGACTGGTATGAATATATAATATAAACAGATTATAACCTAAGGCATGAATCTGTAATTGAAGCACAAACAGATTAAAACTGAAGCAGAATGAGAGAATCATAATCTGTTAAACACAAGCAGCATGCAGAATCAGAAACTAGAAGAAGAAGAGGATCTGTCCTGTTGCTGGAAACGAAAACACCAAGCCAAAATTTTTTGTCTTAAGATTGTTGGGATGGTATGACCTGATTTGTTTCTATTTCCGGCAGTGTGTGTGTGCACAGAAAGTTAAGGATCCTCGAGACACTTAAGCTTTTCCCTTAAGACAAAAACTGGCACCGTAACGGAGAGGACGGGTGCTGCCAGTGAGTCTCCCAGGGTTTAGGATACTTACGTGAATGAAGAGGTCAATCCTCCAAGCTTCAATCACCGGGCGAATCACAAACACGCTGCTGTATCTCTGTAAGGGCGGAAAGGTTGTGCAGAAAAGAGGAGAGTTTTTAGTGCCAAAATTTGTGGTTTGATGCAGTATTTATGTGGCAGTTTGGGGATGGAAGTTGGGAGCAGTTGGCTGTCCGAAAACGGACACAACTGACACAACTGTAGCAAAAAGATAAGGTTCAGTCAGGCAAACAAGCCAGCCAGCTAGCCGAGCCGAGTCGGGTCGGGACTCGCGGGCGGCGGCAGCGCGCGTGTGTTTGGACCTGCATTAAGCTAGGTCTTCCCTCATACACAAAAGTGTAGTGGCCCAAGGGCCGAAAGTAAAGCCTCAAAGCTCAACTTTATAAGGTAGAGCTTGTTTCATCTTGTTCCCAATGTGGGATTCCCACTTTTCCCTTTACATGACTAGCTTATTCAAGTTAGTTTGAAACCAAGTTTCCAACATAAAGAATGAAATTGTGCAATCTTGTGGTACAGATTTCTTCACATGTCGTTTGTGTAATGACAAGGGTAATTGTAGAATCGTGTTTTACTCCGTGAGAACATCGAAATCATATATTTGTTTGTCCAACTTGATGTTTGGATGAATAAAATATGATTGATTAAAGGGTGGTTGTTGGAAGTGGGTTTATCCCACATTGAAAGATTAACAAAAACTTGAGTGGTTTATATACAAGTGCCCAGGGTTGGTCCTGTGAAATCTAGGGCCTAAGGCTGATCAACTCGAACGGGGGTCTTCCTTTGTAACAAAATTTTTTATATGTTTTTTGAATAACTAAAGAAACAATCAAACAAACATAAAAAACAATAAAAAAAACACTTCATTTCACTCAAAAAACAAACAAACAATTTTTCATGTACAATTTCTCCTTTTTAGTATATAATTATAGTAGATGTACAATTTTCCATTAACATAAATTAATAATTAATCTCAATTTCTCAATTTTAAAATTATAGTATATGTTCAAATAATCAAATTTCAATTACAATACCACCAATTACCAACAAGTCACTCATTCACACACTTAAATGACTAAAAAATTCAATTAGATTATCAAAATACCAACAAGCCAAAAACGAAAAAACCATAAAAATTGAGGCAAACCGCAAATGATTCACTGATCACTGAATACTAATTAATAAGCTATAAGCTATAACTATTAACTATAAGCTAGGGCAAATGAAAGAAATCAAGAAACAAATGTGAAATTGTGAAATAAAATAATAATAATTTAATCATAGGTAGGTTTTTTAATATTTTAGGGCCCAAAAAATTGGGTTTTTTTGGGGGGGGGGGGCCTAAGGCCATGGCCTCATTTGGCTTATGGCAGGGCTGGCTCTGCAAGTGCCTTATATGGTAAGGGTAAGCTTGTGTAGAATATATGCTCTTTCTTCCGCACCCCTGCGCAGGGGAGGTGCAATCATGGTCCAATTTAGCCTTCGAGGTACCGTACTCATGTGCGAGCGCGTCCTGCGGACACGAATGTCAGACCAAATTTACGTGTTCAGACACCAACCCACGTTTTGTTAATTATTCTATTGTTTTTGTAACTCCAACATTTATAACAAACTTCATGGGCTGTTATTACCAGCTTTAATGAGAGATGTTATTTACCTATTGATGATGGATTTATTTCATCATCAATGTGGTCTTTAATCAATCTCAACTTTCTACTATATAAGGAGATTACTTCCACAATTGAAAGATACATTTTTACGCAACCTCATTTTTCCTCTTCAAATCGTTGAATGTATTTCATTGGCCTCATGCTTTCTTTTTGGTGATAGAGTCAGGTATAGATTTAGTTCACCGGAAACCTTTGTGCTAAAGATCTCTCCGGTGTCTCTGTTGCATCCTGCGAGACAAACGTCCAGTACAACTTCCAGGCACATACGGGAAGGGGCGAATCTGTTTTAAGGAAACTGTGTGGGACACAGGCCTCAGAGCTGAAGTTTTTGTTCGTCAGGTAGATATTAGCTCTTCAGCAGCAGACATTGTGTGAAGCACTAGCAGACCTCGCCTAGGTTCACCAGCAAACTTGTAGTCTACCAGCAGACTTGAAGTCTACCTGCAGACTTGGTATTCAAAGCAGTAACTTCTTCAATTGTTTTCAATTCTGTAATTTGTTTTAATTACTGATTTTCCCTGTACTACTTCTAACATTTTTTGAAATTTTGTTTGATCTACAAAGCTAGGCGTGGCGCCCCCTGTCGTGTTTTAACATATAACATGTATTGATGTTGCACGAATTCAAAGTGCGAAATGGCGCTATGGCAGGACACGACTCGATGACGTTATGTTTTTCAATAAGTTATGGAAATGATGCAGACGTGCCACAGAGTTAGAAGCGGGCATGTCACGTTTGGGTTTTGCGTTCAACGTGTACTGTCATTACGCAAAGGCACAATACAAAATGGTGCAACATCGTGACATGTCGCGAAGACATGCGAGGTGGCGTTTCATTTCCAGTGAGTTCATGAAACAACACAAATAAGCTACAAAGCTAGACACAAGCTAGGCAGAAATGGCTTGAACATGGGGATAGGAACTCTGCATTCTTTCATGCTCGCATCAAGGACAGATTTCGTTCAAATAGGGTTAAAATTCGAATGCCTAATGGGTCTCTTAGCGATAATCCTCGGGATATTGGTCCTATGGCTGTGGATTATTTCACTGATATTTTTTCTACCAAGCCGCATGTTATCCATGATAATTTATTCGACAGTTTCCCTGCGAAGGTGACAGATATGGATAATGCGCGCCTTCATCAAATCCCTTCTGAAGAGGAAGTCTTTGCTGCTATCTCCGAACTTAACCCTAATAGTTCTCCTGGTACTGATGGATTTACTGGCTGGTTTTTTCATGGATGTTGGTCTATCATAAAGACGGATGTTTTGGCGGCCATTACTTCATATTTTTTGGGCCAGCATCTTCCTAGGGGTATGACGACCACGACTTTGGTTTTGATTCCGAAGGTTGACAATCCGGAGGTTTTGGGGGACTTACGGTCGATTAGCTTGTGTAACTTTACTTGTAAAATCATTTCCCGTATTCTTGCTTCTCGTCTTGCCTCTTTATTACCGAATCTTATCTCGTCAGAACAGGCTGCCTTTGTGAAGGGCTGTAGCATCTAGGAAAATATTTTGTTGGCTAGTGAGTTAGTTCATCGTTTGGAGTCGAAGACTAGAGGGGGCAATGTTATTTTCAAGTTTGACATGTCTAAAGCATATGATAGGCTTGAATGGGATTTTATTCGTCGGTCTCTGCAGGCTTTTGGATTCAGTCAGGACGTGCAAGGGTTATTTCATCGGCTTATTAATAATATTTGGTATTCGTTTCGGATAAATGGGGAGTCTCATGGTTTCTTTCATTCCACAAGGGGGGTTAGACAAGGCGACCCCTTATCGACATTGCTTTTCATTCTAGCTCAAGACATTTTGTCTTTTAATCTCAACAAAGGTATAGTGGAAGGTGCCTTTCGTCCTTATCATCATGGTCGGGGTGGTCTTCAGATTTCACATCTATTATATGCTGATGATATGCTTGTCTTTAGTAATGCTAGTAAGTCTTCAATCTTGGGTTTACGGTCCATTCTGCATCAGTACGAACAAAGTTCAGGGAAGCTCATTAATCTTCGAAAAAACGGCTTCTATGTGCCTAAGGCTTGCTCTTCTCGTCGCAATCATCTGATCAGTGGTTGGTTTGGTTGCCGTCATAATATGTTGCCCATGAAATATCTTGGTATTCCTCTCTTTACGGGCAGGGTGAAACGGCGATATTTTGAGGAGCTTGAATCCAAGATTTTGAAGAGAATCAGCGGTTGGCATGCTAAGCTCTTGTCCTTTGGCGCTCGGCTCACGTTGATCAAGGCAGTCCTTTGTAGCATTCCTATATACACGATGTCCACTATTTCTATCCCTAAGTCAGTTCTGATCCGAATTGAAAGAGCTATGGCTGAATTTTTTTGAAGTATTAATGGAGATCATAGGGCTCACTAGGTGGCTTGGCACGTAATTTGTCGCCCTCTTAAGGAAGGAGGTCTCGGTATTCGTTCGTTCCAGCATGTAATGGTTTCGGCTCATGCTAAATTGGCGTGGAGTGTGCTTATGGGTAAAAGTTTGTGGGCTCGGTTTTGTAATCTCAAATATGGAGGTGTGGATGGTCTGCATGAATCTGTGTCTTCGTCTATGACTTGGAAGGCAATTCTTTCCCAGCTTGGCATTGTCCAAACTTGCAGTCGGTGGATCGTTGGGGCGGGTAATCTTTCTTTTTGGAATGATAATTGGTGTGGTACTCGGCTCCAATGTCCCCTTCCCCTGGACATTAATCTTTCTGTCAAGGATGCGTTTCCAATTTTTCATGAGCTTTGTCATCTTGTCCCAGTTGAGTTGCATGAGTAGATTAGGAAAATTCGCTGCAACGAGTATACCGACGATCGTCGTGTTTTTACCTTATCTACTTCGGGTGAGTTCCAGTCCTCGGCGTTTTGGAATTATATCCGATCTTCTAGTCCTATTCTCTCTTGGGCTGTCAAGATCTGACAGCCTTGGATTCCGACAACAATAACTATCTTTGTTTGGAGACTTACGCAAGGAGCTCTTCCGGTGGATAATTGTCTTCAGGGCCGTTTTATTCAGTTGGCTTTGAGGTGCGTCTGTTGCTTTTCCCAGCCAGCTTGTGAATCTGTGGAGCACCTATTTCTGTATTCTGCAGTGGCTAAGGAGATTTGGTCTCGGTTGGCCCGCCCGTTTCGTAAAATCAGTCATTATAGTGATCTTCCTCACCTGTTTCGTTCTTGGTCTGGAACCTCTATCCGCCAATAGCTGGGGGCCTGTCACTTGGGTGTTTTTGTATTTGGTTGCTGGGAGATATGGAAGGCGAGATGTGCAGCCGTCTATGAGAATGTGCCTATGCACACGGAGTCGATTCACTGTAAAATTCTTTATTATCTTCAGGATTCTGCTAGGCTCTTCTGCCCTTGGTCAGTTTGTGGTTTTGGAAGAGTTGTAGCGCTCCAATCGTTGCATATGCCTATCCAGGTGGTGGGAGTTCGGGGCTGAAATGGTGTCTTCCGGGTGTCAACTACTTGAAGCTCAATACTGATGGTTCTTGTGTGGCGGGTAATTGCTCTGGGGGAGGTGTCATTCGTAATTCTCAGGGGGAATTGGTGGTTGCGTTTTCAAACTTTTTATGGTAACGACTTGAATATGTATGCTGAAATCATGGCCCTTCAAGATGGTCTTCGACTTTGTCGAGATCTAGCTTTGGATCATGTCTTGGTAGAGTCTAACTCTTTAACTGCGGTTAATTTAATCGAAGGACTTCATCTTACTCGTGGCTTTATGAGTATGAGTTACGGGAGTGTCGTAGGGTGCTCTTGTCTTATAGTCTGAAACATGTGTTCCGGGAACAGAATTTTGTTGCTGATCGTCTGGCTGCAGAAGCTTACCGTCATCACACGCGACAGCTTTTCTACGCCATTCAGTATTTACCTAGAGATGCTCTTTTTGCTTATAAAAGTGACTTGTATGGTTTCTTGAACTTTCGTCGTTGATTTTTGTCTGATTTGTATTTCTTGTTCGAGGTCAGGCCCCTTTGTCCCCCCTCTTTGGGTAAGGCTGGTTGTCCCCTTCAAGTTTGTTCTATTTTATTTTTAATAAATCTCTCGCAGGTGCCGCCCTGCTTTCTCAAAAAAAAAAAAACATCTATCAAAGAATAGAGGTGAGACTGTATCTCAGATAGAATACTCAAGAGTTATAGGAAGTCTGATGTACTTAATGAGTTGTACAAGGCCAGACATTGCCTATGTAGTGAGTAAACTGAGTAGATACACGAGTAATCCTGGGACTGATCACTGGAAAGCGATAGTTAAAGTACTAAGATACTTGAGATGTACTCGTGATTATGGACTGCACTATACAAGAGATCCAACAATGATAGAAGGATACTGTGATACAAATTGGATCTCAGATATTAAAGACTCAAGGTCTACTAGTAGATTTGTATTCACTCTGGCAGGTGCAGCCATATCATGGAAATCTTCTAAGCAAGCTGTCATAGATAGATCCACGATAAAGTCTGAGTTTATAGCTCTAGACAAAAGTGGTGAAGAGGCTGAATGGCTACGTCAATTTTTAGAAGATGTTCCCAGATGGACAAAACATGTGCCTGCAATCTGTATATATTGTGATAGTCAATCGGTAATTGGTAGGGCACATAGTAATATGTATACTGGTAAGTCCAGACATCTACATCATAGACATAATACCATTAGACAACTACTCTCAAATGAAACTATTTCTATTGACTATGTGAAGTCAAAAGATAATTTAGCGGATCCATTAACTAAAGGGTTAAATAGAGAGTTAGTTCATAAGTCTTCTAAAGGAATGAGACTTAAGCCTCTAGATATGAGTTGATACAATGGAAACTCAACCTTGTTGACTGGAGATTCCAAGATCTTGGTTCAAAGGGACAACCTAATTGTAAAACGACTCTTAGCTTCACTGTGGGGGTCATCCATTATAATAGTGATGCTCGTGTGTAAGAGGATAAGCATATGGCTTTTAATGATTCTTAAGTAAGAATCACCTATGTGAGAGAGAAGTGGGGTCGCTTCAAGGAGAATTATGTGAGGCTCAATTCTTAGACCCTCTCACAGAACCAAACGTATGTTCAAGGTCATGAATGAACATAGCTATGAGAACTGAATTGTGTTAGGAAGATTCCTGTGTAAAGTATATGATCGTTTACACTAACGGCATAACAGTTCAACGACATCATGTCCACTGATCAGCTAGTAAAGTAAATATGCTTTTTCGAGGGAAGGTTCAAAGGGTAACACCTACCTATCCTATGCAGGTTTCGACTGCTGGACTTTATCACCAAATTCGTCAATTTCCTTCTTGTGGGGGATTGTTGAAAAAATTGTGTTTGAAGAATAAAATTGTGCAATCTTGTAGATAAATTTCTTCACATGTCGTTTGTGTAATGACAAGGGTAATTATGGAATCGTATTCTACTCCGTGAGAACATCGAAATCATACATTTGTTTGTCCAATTTGATGTTTAGATGAATAAGTTATGATTGATTAAAGTGTGGTTGTTGGATGTGGGTTTATCCCACATTGGAAGATTAACAAAAACTTGAGTTGTTTATATACAAGTGTCTTATGTGGTAAGGGTAAGCTTGTATAGAATATAGGCTCTCTCTCGTGCATGCCTGCGTAGGGGGGGTATAAATCATGGTCCAATTTAGCCTTTGGGGTATCGTACTCATGTGCGAGCGCGTCCCGCGGACACGAATGTCATACCAAATTTTCCTGCTCAGACCAACCCACATTTTGTTAATTATTCTTTTGTTTTTGTAACTCCAACATTTATAACTGTAAGGGTAATTTAGGCATTGCCTAATTTATCTTGTTCTCACTCTCTTGGTTAGGATTTAATTTGACGATTAGATTTAGGTGATATTTTTAGTAACTAAATCCTTGCATAAGCTTTAATGAGTAGATCCTTGGAGTCTATTTACCTATAAAAAGATGAAAAGTCGATAAAGATATAGATGATAGATTTGATTTTCATCAACACCTCATATACATCGATCGTGGTCCGTGAACATTAATCTCTTGATTCTCTCATATAAGTATACGTTTGGTTTAGATGTGGGTTTTGTGATTCTCCAAGATTCTATATCTTGTGACAGTGTTATTTTGATTTTAAGTTGCCTTGAGGCTTGATCTACAAGATTGATTCTTGTACGCTTACTAAGTGTGTTTGATTTCAAATCATTTTTTCTGTGAAACACTTTTAGTTCACATTGTTACATCCATTGTTGCAACATTCGCAACATTGGCGTATTTCTCGCGTTGACTTTCCTTTAATGAGCCCATTGATGATAGATTTATTTCATCATCAATGTGGTCTTTAATCGGGGAGATTACATCCAGAAAGATACATTTTTACGCAATCTCGTTTAGCGTATTTCTTTGGCCTCCTACTTTCTTTTTGGTGATAGAGTCAAGCATAGATTCAGTTCGCTGGAAACCTTTGTGCTAAAGATCTCTCCGGTATCTCCGTTGTATCCTGGGAGACAGACGTCTAGTACAACTTCCAAGCACATACGCGAAGGGGCGAATCTGTTTTAAGGAAGTTGTGTGCGACACATGCCTTGGAACTAAAGTTTTTGTTCATCAGGTAGATCTCAGCTCTTTAGCAGCAGACGTTGTGTGAAACACCAGCAGACCTTACCTAGGCTCACCAGCAGACTTGTAGTCTACCAACAGACTTGAAGCCTACCAGCAGACTTAAAGTCTACCTGCAAACTTGGAATTTAAAGCAATAACTTTTTCAATTGGGTTTTGCGCTCAACGTGTACTGTCATTACGCAAAGGCACAATACAAAATGGTGCAACATCGTGACATGTAGCGAAGACATGCGAGGTGGCGCTTCATTTCTAGTGAGTTCGTGAAACAACACAAATAAGCTACAAAGCTAGGCACAAGTGTGTCTACACAACGAGCATTGCAAGGGAATGCAAAAAGGCACGATAGCGCGACATGGCGCAATGGTGCTGCCTTTTAACCAGTAAGTTATGGAAATGATAGTCTTTCCAAGAAGCTAAGTGTGGGCGCTTCCTGTCTGGTATGCAAAGGTGTTGTGCAATACTACAATATGTCGCGTCACGTTTGGGTTTTGCACACGCGTATTGTCGTTACGCAAAGGCACAATACAAAATGGTGCAACATCGTGAAATGTTACAAAGACAGGCGAGGTGGCATTTCATTTCTAGTGAGTTCATGAAACAACACAAATAAGCTACAAAGCTAGGCATAAGCGTGTCTACACAACGTGCATTGCAAGGGAATGCAAAAAGGCACGATAACGCGACATGGCGCAATGGTGCTGCCTTTTTCCAGTAAGTTATGGAAATGATAGTCTCTCCAAGAAGCTAAGTGTGGGCACTTCCTGTCGGGTATGCAAAGGTGTTGTGCAATACTACAATATGGCGCATTAACACAACATAAAGCAATGGCGTTGCATTTTCCAGTAAGTTTCGAAAATGGCGCAAACGTGCCACATAGTAGAAGTAGGCGTGTCCCGTCAGGTTTTCGCACACAAACTTTATGTGAAGGCGGAGTGCAAAATGGTGTGGCATGGCGTGATGGCACTGTGTCTACTAGTTAATTCTAAAAATGGCACATATGCACTACAAAACTAGGCGTAGACACACCCCCATCAAGTTTTTCACACACAACGTGTATTGCTTTTATACGAAGGCAAAATACAAAATGGGACGATGACATGAAATGGCCTAGGCAGACGAAATGGCCCTGCGTTTCAAGTATGCTATGGAAATGGCTAGGACACGCCACACAGTTGGGGCGGGTGTGCCTTGCGGGTTTTCTCACACATTATGTAGCCGGTTCGTGAAAGTAGGGTGCAAGATGGTGCATGGCGCGAAGATGAGTGCGATGACACTACGTTTTTCGTTTAGTTATTGAAATGGTACCGACGCGTGCCTCTTTTCAATGTTTTTGTCCACTAAGGATCCTAATTAACATTGAATAATAAATGTCTAATTATCCCCCCCAAAGAAAATGTTTAGAAGATAAACAAACCAATTATTGTAATGAGTAATACTCTTTCCATCTAATTTCATCAGCCTAATTTTAATGTCAAAATTTTGATCACTTAAAATTTTCTGAGTAAGTTTCCTGTGAAACTGTCTTATTAGACAATACATTTAAAAGAGGTCATAAATACTTGTGGTTTTCGCTTAGAGTCGTTAAAGCACATGAAATAAATGATCAATGGGGAGCAAAGTTTTGATTCTTCAAAACAATGGGAGGACAATACACTTGGTAGTAAAATAGGAAAAGGTAATTGGGGAGCATATAATGCTACCAGATCTTAGTGGAGCTTCGCAAGCCAAAAATTATTTTTCTCCAGTTTTGGTCATTTTTCACTCAATTTTTTTTACAGTACATTTTTTCTCTATGAATAGAGGGTTGGTTTTCTTCATTTGAACTTCAAATTAATTTTTTACAATTGCATATATAAAATAATTTATTGATATAAAATGTGCTAACATTAAAAGTGTTTTTTTTGTAGCTTAGGGTAACTAAGGATATATTTTTATTTATTTTAAATTAATAGGTAACTTAGGATATTGTACACGATCTTATATATGAAATGAAGTCAGTGTCACTAAAATTAATACTTGGGTGAGTCGCGCTATTCGGACCCTCGGATCCTATGTGTCGACCCCCCCCCCCAAATCCAAACTTCCTATTTTACCTTCCCAAATCCAAACACCCCATCCCTCCCATCGTCTTCCTTCTTCGTCCTCTCTCCTTCACCCAACGTCTTCTTCCCTTTTCCCTCCCCCACCCATCAACATATTCTTCCCTTCTTCCGTCCCCCAACCCATTGGGTCTTTTTCCCCTACCCACTACCTTATCCTTCTTCCCCACCCACTCCATCCTATTCCCTTCCAATTTTTCCACCTACTTCGTCATCTTCCTTTCTCCCACTCCGTCTCTTCCATTCTCCCTTCCTCATCCAGTGAACACACTCCCCAACTTCCCTTCTTTCATCGTCTCATTTATTCTTTTTTTTTTCCCATTTAACTAAGGTTGTTCGGCCATGGTTGACCGAACAATCTTGTGATGTTCGGCCATTTTCGGCTGAACAATCACTGTAGCCGAACAACACACGGTTGTTCGGTCGACCATGGCCGAACAACCCCTAAATTGAATTTGTTAAAAAATGGAGGATACGGGGAAGAAAAGAGGTGGAATGGGTATTATATTGTGATGGGGGAGAGGGAGGGAGGAGGTGGATGGAGGAGGGAGGACGCAGGGGCTGTTGGGGGAGGGAGGACACACTCGCTGTTGGGGGTGGGGGAGGATGCGGTGAAGGGGAGGTGAGTTTGCATTAGGGAGGGTAAATTAGGAAGTTTGGGTTTCGGGGGGGTCGACTCATAGGATTCGGGGGTTCGAATAGTGCGTGGGTGAGACAAAATGCAATAGTTTCATAAGAGATATGATACAAAAGTTTCAACATGAGTAGGTGATTGTTGAAAACAATAACTAGGTGCTTAAAGTATGCCTATCAAGTACACCTTACTCAAATTCTTCAAAGAAATACACTTGTATTTGTATCCGTATAGGTGGTTGTTCGTGATGTTCTTAGAATTATAAAACTTTTGGGTTAATCTCATCATTATTTTGGTCGATTCCAGCTTTAGTCCTTTAAGATATATTTTTTTGTAATAATTGGGTCCTTAAAATTTCAAATTTTCACAGTCTCAATCCTTTTGAAGGATGCTGTTAAAAAAATACCGTTAAGTTGCTCATGTGTCTCCCACGTCCATTTAGTAAGGACTTGTGAGTGCCCCGTTTTTTGACCTCTCCCCCGCTGCATGAGAAGCAGGTGGTTTTTGGAAAAGAAAAACCTTTCAAGTGCGTGGAGTACGCCTGGCCTCAATTGTGGACTCAAAATGTAATCAACAAAGTCGTCATCTTTATTTTAAGGATAAACAAATAAAAACAAAAAATAACCATATTTGTAAAGGGTTTGGAGGCTAAGTTACGAGTTACGAAGGGGTTAGGCACCCAACTCGCCCTTTCGGACTCAAAATACGTTTTTTGGCTAAATATGTTCTTTTATAAAATTAACAGCTTAAATAAAGTATTTAAAATATATATTTGCATATATAAATGATAGAAATACAAACTTACAATAGTCTCACTTTTAGAGTTACAGATACATTTATAAAAATTTGGCCATAATAACGGGTCTTTTTAGTGCTATCTGTTATAGAATTTCGGGCAGCATAATTGCTTATTTTGTTACATAGGACTATTTTAAATATCACTTTTCTAAATATAAAAAGTAAATAAAACTTTAAGGTACTTACCTCTTGAAGCGTGGGGGTTTTATCCCGTACCAAGCTTCTTTCGGTAGGCCTTAGGGTGTGCTTGCTATGTTCTTCAGGGAGAGGGAGTCTTTTGATTTTTGTTGTTGCGATGATTTGGGTAGCGTGATTGCTCATTTTAGTTGTTTTTCACCTCGGGATTCGGGCGGCACAACTACTTGCATTTGTTTGATCGCGTGCTTGCTGGCATCAGAAATTGGGCAGAGCAACTGCTTGTTTTTTGCTAATCTGACGTCTAGAATTGGGCAGGGCAACTGCTCTTTTTGGTTCTTTTGAACCGATGAAGTAGGGCGGAAACCTAGCAGGGTAACTAGGGTTCACTTTGGCCGGAGGGTTTAAGTGTTTGGGGAAGATTTGGTAGAGCTTCGGGGCTGGAGAGGAAATAACCTCGACGTTCTCTTGGGAGAGCGCTCACAAACTGCGCGGTGAAAGTTTTCTCACTACGTGAACTCTATGAAATTATGAAGCCGGATGCCTCTATTTATAGGTTGGGATGAAGGATTCCTTCGCGGTTAAGTATCATCCACTGAGCTTCAACGGCTTGTACCGTGCACTAAAAAGGTTGCACCTTAGGCTAACTGCACCAATATCCTTGGGAGTTGTGGGCGCCGCCTATAGGGCTTGTGGGAGGCGCCCACAGCCTTTTCTCTGGTTATTTTTGGCACTTTGGCCCCCTGCAATTCACTGTTTATGTATTATTATTTTTCTTTTGCATTTTTTACTGTACATTGACATTCGTTAGTCCTTTTAACAGGTTTTGATATTTTATGATATGTCATATACCAAGAGTACGAAATTGGGGTGTCTACAGAGCCACTCAACGATGGAGTTTACGGGTAAACCGAAACCTACCAAGTAAACGAACATCGTTGATAAGAAATAGACTCCCAAATTTCATGGAAATTATTATGGGGAGGAATGCAGTATGCAGCATTTTATGATGCAACAGTTTAGGATGCATCAGTTAATCTTATACCCTAAACACTTTTGTTGATTCCTAATTCTAGATTTGGTTGAGTCATCTTCTGATTCTATTGTCATCTTCGATTCTATTGTAAGTTCAAGAATCAAAGTTGTTTAGTGTGGCAACTGCCTTAGTCAAAGTTGTTTAGAACTTAGTTTAGTTAGTTTAGGCGCGTTTTGCAAGCCTCTTCACAGCCTTGAAGAACAAAGATTTTGAAGTCTGCTCAAAGAGCGAAAAATTCAAAATAGCCAAATCACGAAATTATGACACGTGTAGACCTATCCAGATATTTTTTAATATCCAGTCATAATATCTTCATCAGATTCCACTTTTAAAGAAGTCAACTCTACATGCTGACAACTGTCTAGACTGTCTCCTGAAACCTGAAGTCTGAAGACATTACCCTTTTTGGCTAAGAAGACTTTCTAAGCTGCAGCGCTTGCAATCTGAAATCTTACTCTATTTGGGAATGTCTTCTCTGCACACACTGCATCTCTGATGACTGTGGCTCTTACATCTCCCAAAGCGCCGAATTGCATTCAATGCAATAGAACGTTGGACACAACCCTCTCTGCCTCAGTCCAACGGTCCAAAAGATCTCTCTGGTATTTATTCAAGTTTTGAAGATCTGAAGACATAACTCTTGCGCATTAAACTCTCAAGCTTCATCTTTAACTCTCAAGCATTCAAGAGATCAAAGGACAAGAACTAACACTTCAACAAACTTCCTGAAGCTGCAGATCTGCCAGTCGTTTATTTGTTTCAGCTTCATTTAGTTTGTAACTTTTAAACTGTTCTTTACTTAAGCACGTGTGAGAACAATTATTCCTTGATTGTTTCTCTCACCATCATACACTCGGTTAAAAACTGATTTTGTACACGATCCATTAGAGATCTTACTATTAAACCTAGTGGATAAACAAGTGCACTTTTAAAATCCAAAGCTAACCACTTTGGAAGTGGACATAGTACTATTCACAGTACGAACCACTTCAAATCGTTGTCTTCTGTTTTTAAATATGTTCCTATAATTTCTACTGCTTATTGATCTATAACTTCTTCTGAATCTGTACATCTTTAGCAGACTTCCAGACAGTCTATTAGCTCTTTAGTTTCCGCTGCTTTAACTCTTCTAGTATAATACTTTAAAAGCTCATTAAGAAGTGTTTTTCGAAAAAGTTTTATAATTGCATATCTAGGCTATTCAACACCCCCCCCTTCTAGCCTAGATTGAGCCTATTTCGGGACCAACAATTGGTATCAGAGCTTGATTCTTTGAAAATTCATTTTTTTCAAGCTTAACCTCTTGTGAATAGATCCTATGACTCACTATATGCTGCCTACTTCGAATACCAGCCACGTCCCAATATTGGACGAAGGCCACTTTGAAGTATGGAAAGATAAAGTTATGAGATATATGAACTCTATTGACAATCGGTTGTGGCAATGTGTTCTAACAGGTCCTTATATTCCAATGAAACCCAACCTACTTGCCGAAGTAGCTAGTGGACCCCCAGAGATACCCAAATCCATGAACGAATGGACAGATGAAGAAAGAAGGCTTGTTGAACTCGACAAAGAAAGCTATTCACATCATATACGCCTTGCCGACACAAGCACATATCAACGATCATCGATGCAAAACGCCAAGGAAATGGGAAGCCTTGGTGGAATATCTTGAAGGAGATCTGCCCACCGAGACAACAACAGAAGTATAACTACATTCAACAATTCGACTCCTTCCTAAAAGATCCTAAGGAGACTCTACGACAAGCCTACGCATTTTGTGAGGTAGTAAATAGTTGTTATTCCTTAGAAAAGAATATAGTGTTAAGGAAGTAAATATGAGATTTTTAGCCTCTCTAGGAAGTTTGTGGCATGTTAAAACCATCGCTATAAAAGAGTCCAAAGACTTGAACTCCACGCACCTCGAAGTTTGTATGCGAAGTTTAACTGCCTATGAGCAAGAATTACTTCAAGCTCAAGAACAGATAAACATTTTAAACTTCCTTCCTTTTTCGCTATTTCTCAGAAATTCCCGCCCAAGAAAATAAACCATCTACTTCTTCAAATGAGAATGAAATCCTTTCTCGACGAGCAATTTGCCATGTTCGTTAAGAAATTTCAAAAGTTCTCAAAATTTAACAAAAGAAGGAAGCAAACCAAATAGACTTTCGTAAAGTCTCGCCGAAAACTCACACAACAATGAGTTAGTTTGCTACAATTGCAGAAGCTCGGTCACTTTGCTTCTAAATGTCCTAAGCCAAAATATGAAGCCTACAAAAGAAGACCATCTAAATCATTTTCTAAACATAGAGGTCTACCGGGCCGAGGACTTAGAAGAAAACCATGTATCCACTTGGTTTGAAACATTCTCGATGAGGATGATAGTGATGACTCACCCGAGCAGCACACATTTGCCTCGTTGCTCTAGAGTCACCTCCCACCTATGACTCGTATAGTGAAGTTAAATACTCTCCTTTCCAAGCTAACATTGAACACCCATCAAGAGCCTTCAAAAGAAGAAATCCTCAAGGATGCTCAAGACATGCTAGAGGAATTCAATGAATTTAGAAAGGCCTATGTTAAGTTAGCTAAAAGTCATGAGAAGTCTGAATCGAGAAATCCATGCCGAAGCCGAGTTAAAAACTCTCCATGGAGTCCAAAGAGAAAGTATCAAGCTAAAAGAAGAGAACAAGTTTCTCAATGAAAAGGTTGCTTGCCTTATTGATCATGCCAAAGAGATATTCTGCCGAGAAAGATGAGTTGCAAAAACCATCAACTCATGGAATAACTCAACGGCAGCTTTGATCAAATTCTGGAGATCGAAGCCCCAACGTATAAATTGGCTAGATTCTCTTAAAGCACTTTTGGTGCAACCTCTGAACAGGAAAATGAACATTTTACAGTGAATAGCAATGTTCCTGCACAATATCAGAAACCTAACAAGGGTAAAGAAGGAATTGGTTATACTGCTACTCCTTATAAATACCCTAAGGTTCAAATTATCAAAAACAGTGAAGCTTTGAAAGCAAAACAATCATTTGCCGAGAGAAACCTCGCTAAAGGTGGTGCAGACTCAACGCCCTCCACCAAAGACTTCGTGAAAGCAAAGGCCGTCAAGCTTGTGGCCTACGAAAAGTCCGCTCAAACCTATCGATTCATCAACAAAGACAACAGATGGTGCCTCGCTATGTTGATACCAAGCTTAAAGGCAAATGTATGAGGTATCGAAATCTAGTGCCAGCAAGTACTCTTCTACTAACGCAAAGACTGTTGTGTACAGACTCAAGAAACCCCACACAGATGTCCCAAAGCTTGCTGTTAACAAGACTGCTAAATCAAAAGTTGCTGTCAAGGAAAATGTTCAAAAATCTTCCAATACCCAGCTTGATCAAAAAGATTTCTGTAATTTCCATCACTGTACATTTTGCAAATGTTTTGGCCACTTGGTCCATGAATGTCTGCTGAAATCCATCATAAAGCCCGCCGGATCCCCTATTCCAAAATCGCAAGTATGGGTTCCAAAAATACGCTAACCATTCGGACCCATAAGAAAAATAAAAGGGGACCATGATTTTCTTACATTTACATCTCAGGTGTGCTTCGTAGCTGTTTCAAGTACATAAAAGAAAGATGTATGGTATCTGGACAAGCCAAGACATATGACCGGAGAATCTTGCCTTCTCTAACATCTCTCAAGCGTAAGGTCCTCCACTATCTGGAGACAATGCTAAAGGAAGAACAATTGGCTACGGATCCATCATTCGAGGAAATCTCTCCATTGAAAAGTCTCTTTAGTAGAAGGCTTGAAACATAATCTTCTCGAGTATTTCACTCTCGTGATAAAGGACTTATCTCAATTCTCCTCAAACAGATGTGATATCAAGGATCCGCCTCCGCTCAACCTTGTCAATGGACATAGACAAGGGAATGTCTATGTGATAGATTTGAATGCTTATGGCAAAGCTGCTAGTCTATGTCTTGTGGCAAACTCTGCTCAAGACAAGAGCTGGTTATGGCATAAAAGACTCAGCCATTTGAATTTCAAATATCTATCTAAGCTATCCAAAGAAGGTCTAGTCAAAGGATTGCCAAAGGTCTCTCGCCGATCATGATCGTGTTGCAAAGCTTGTCAACCGGGAAAGCTCTCAAAACCGTCTTTTCAAGAAGCAAACCAGAATCTCCACATCAAGACCTCCGCAACTACTCCACATGGATCTCTTCGACTCGGCCACTACTATTAGCTATGGCGGTCACAGATACACGCTAGTAGTAGTGGATGATTATACAAGATACACTTGGACAGAGATGATGTCTTCTAAAGACCACACATACGATCTTCTTACAGCCTTGTTCAGAAGACTGCAAACGCAGAAACTAGATGAAATCGCTGACGCTTCGACGACAATGGTACCGAAGTTCACCAATAATGGAATAGCAAAGTACTGTGATGATCACGACATTAGTCACAACTTCTTTGCAAGGTGACACACACAGAATGGCGTAGCGTAAAGGAAAAACAACCCTTATCGAAGCCTAAAACCATGCTCGCAGCAAAGTTGCCCAAACACTTCAAGGCGTGGCCGCCAACACAACCCGCTTCACTCGTAACCCGATCTTTGATCAACAAATTCCACTGGTAAAACACCCTATGAACTTTGGAGAGGTAAAGCCCCAAACATTGGATTTTTCAAAATCTTCGGCTGTAAATGTTTTGTAGTCTACAATGGTAATGACTACAGAAGCAAATTTGATAACAAAGTTGATGAAGGTGTATTTCTACTCTACACTCCAAGATTGTGGTTTTCAACAAAAGATCATTGAAAATAATTGAATATGTTCATGTTTCATTTGATGAATTTGATTTATTAGAGCCACACGTGGCTCCAAATGTTTCGCCGATTTTGTTAATGTCGAGACAGGTACCTCCCAACCATCATCCTCTTATACACCTGATCCATCTCCAGCAACTCAATCAAATATCCCTGACCATTATTTCCTATCAAATGGGTCACCGTAAGACTTCAACCCCTGCTCAAGAGAACTCAAACCCTTAACCCTATGTTTCGAACACGAAAATCCTCTTCCTCAACTAACCTTTGAACCAAATTACAAAATACTCATCCGCATTATTACCGATCTTCCTTCTAGTCCTCCTTCGAACTCGTCATGAAGAAACAACAAAGAAATCATCACATTCCTCTGGCCACAAGAACATGTAAAGACCATCACAATCTCTCAAATCATTGTGACATTCATGTTGGAGTACTGACTAGAAGATCTTCCAAAAATGAATGTATGTTCTGTGTCGTGTCATCGCATTCGCTTTAAGATGAACCAAAAGATCGATGAAGCTCTTCAAGATCCAAGTTGGCCGGAAGCCATGCAAAGAAGAACTTCAAAGAATTTGAACGATGCCAAGTATGGAAGCTAGTCCCAAACCCGCCGATCATACCCGTCATTACACAAAATGGGTGTTCGTGAACAAGAAGGATGAGGACGGGAACATCATTAGAAACAAAGCAAGACTTGTTGCACAAGGATATCGCCAAGAAGAAGGAATCTGACTACGATGAAACGCTTGCTCCAGAGCAAGATTGAAGCTATCGTAATCTTCTTAGCCTATGCTACATACAAGGACTTTGTGCTATATCAAATGGACGCCAAGAGCGCATTTCTAAATGGTGATCTTCAAGAAACGGTCTATGTTGCTCAACCTCCAGCTTCGTGGAAAAAGAAGAGACTCATGTCTAGCTAAGAAGGCCCCTCTATGGTCTTAAGCAAGCTCCTCCTCGCCCTGTATGAAACGCTATCCAAATTTTAGTAGAACAAGGATTTGTGCGAGGAAAGATCGACACCACTTCATTCTCAAGCATAAAGGACACTACCCTCGCTAGTACAAATCTATGTCGATGACATCATCTTCTGATCTACAAATGAGAAGTTGCAAGTTTTATTCGAAACGCCATGATCGGTAAATTTCAAATGAGTATGATGAGAACTCACATTCTTCTTGTCTTCAAATTCAGCAATCTAACAAAGAAATATTCATCGCCCAATCCAGCATGCTAAAGAACTTGTCAAAAAGTTCTGATTGAAATGGCAAACACCTTCGACACACCAATGGTCGCTTAAATGCAAACTTACAAAAGACTTACAAGGAAAGAAAGTTGATATCCCCCATTATAGGGAATAATCGGATCTCTCGCT
>CM028381.1:5647754-5849324 GCA_013146195.2 Codonopsis lanceolata | reverse complement strand
TTCAGCCAAGATCAGCCATTTTTGATCAACATAACCAGAGAACTTCAGAGACTTAGCTCAAATCTCGTCCATGGAGGTCACACCAACTTGAGAGACCATTTCCCGAGATCCGTGGTCCGATCGCCGAACCGAGCCCCGCCAAATCAAGCCTCGATCTTCTTACAACAATCCTTGCTCTAATCAACCTTTTCCTCCATTAATCTTAGGACCAAGGTACGTTGAGAAATCCTCTGAAATTTTCATGTTCAATAAAAATGACATGACCCCTTCATTATAGTTGCTCTATTGATGATTATGAAACATCTGCTGAAGACAAATCCTCCAATTCAACCTTTGAAACATGTAGGATTTTATGAATTCTATGAAGTTGTGATTTTGACATTTTATAAAGCATGAATGTTGTTTATAATGAGCTTAGGAATAACTCTTGTGAAGGAATATGTTTCAATTCAAGGTTTAACAAAATCTCCGATTCTAGGGTTTGAAACTCCTGATTGTGTTTAAGGCTAGTTTAAGATCATGAATCGACCTAGTTATCGAGTTCTAAATGAAAGGAGAACTTAGGAAAGGGCAATGTAATGCATATATTATCAATGCTCTATTTGGTTGAATTTTAGTAAAACTCACCTGAGTTGAGATTAGGGAGTTATTGAACAATACCGACTCCACATTCAATCCCAACGATGTTTGGAAGTATGCTAGACTAATATATTAGCCTACGTGACTTTGAGATGGATTGAAGGGCATGTTTGATATGAGTGATTATAAGACTCCAATCGAAGTTCTTATGTGATTTATGTGATTGTGTGAAGCAAATGCACAATTGAGAGCATGTTGTAGAATGATGTATCTACTTGACAAAGTTGAATTGCTTTGCTCGATTCCTACTTGATTCCTTAATGAGTAAAAACACCTACTCTTGTCAATAATGAATTTGAGGACTATTCTATGAGAAGATTTGATTGGGGCTTTCTTAGTACTCTATACATGGAGTCTACTTGTATAAGTCGCTAGGATGACCATGTTGTTATCTATGACTCACCTAAGATAGTTGACCTTACGGGTTATTACCGATCTAGTGTTGCTTAAGTCTTTGACTACCATCGACTTTTGTGTTATTGAATGAGTTACTACTCTAGGAAGAGTTTAGTAAATGGCTTCATGATCCGAGACTAATGTAGTCTTTGATAGTACTTAATGGACTGGTTAAGTTGTGATCTGTTGAATTTCACAGTGAATGTGGAATACCGTGTATATTTTATATTATGACTAAATGCATGATTTCCTACCTTGTCAAGAATTGATTCTTCTATGTGTTTCTAATGATATGACTTATGAGCATATTGAATGTATTTTGCCTTCGTGCTCCCGATCCGTTTCTACGTTAATGAATTGTGGTGAACTTGGATTCTACTATTAAGTGGAATTATGAATCAAAATTGAACTAAGCTTGATTTCATAATCAACTCATGGGCGCCCTTATATATAATTGACTTGGGACTTGAACTAAGATTCCTAAATGGAATGAGAACCTTGCAATGCCTCAACGAGAACATAGAAAAGAGTCTTGGAACACATATAGTGTTCAAATTCTATTTGGTTGAATTGTAGTAAAGACTCTCAACGGAGTCGAGTTAAAGAACAATTGAACCTTACGAGGATCGTGGTGAGATCTTTATGATAATTATATTCCATTTGACTATATTACTAGCTTTGGGACTTGAATCAAGAGAGTGAACAAACTTGGCACTTATGATTTAGAGACTCAAATGAGTTCCTATTGTGGTTTTGTGATTTATGTAACAATGTGCATAATCGTATGAGTTTAGTAGGTCATTATATCTACTTGAGAATTAGCAAGTAAACATCTACTGCAGTTGCATATAAGTCCAACCGGCATTACTTCGAGTTTTCATGATGATGGTGGGACGATGATTGCCTCAATGAATTATGGGATTCGTGATTGTAATGTATCGCCTCATTCTGATTCGGGTTTCACACACACCTCCACTCCTAGCTACGGTGGGGAAGTAGCCCCTTTGTCAGAACCAATCGAGCACATTGGCTAGTGCTATTTTCCCGAGTAGAACTTCCGGACCGAGAAGAGCTCGGTTTCGCACTTTGATACTTTTATTACCCGAACACGTATCATTGGCACGATATGATTAACGATTGTGATTGCAGGAGCAATACGAATTTACGTTGATTTGGTATCTTCTCATCCCCTTATGTGGCCTCACTATGGGCACTTATGTGACAACAAGTGTTAGTTGAACATGAGATCTTATTGACCATGTTTGTATTGGTCGATGATAAATGAGAGATTTGATATGTATATATAGAGATATGCATACTTGTATTTGAGATATATATGAAAGACTTGATGTTGTATATATATATAGATATACACACTTATATTTGATGATTTTATGGGAGATTTGATATGTATATTTAGAGATATACATACCGATATAGGTGTATATATATAAACATGCACCCTACACGTGGTAACAGCTGAATAGCTTGATTCGTATATATAATGATATGTATACTTGCATATGATGTTTTGTGGGAACTACCTTCTAATTCATTTGATTTGTGTATCCGAACAGGAATTACACCTCGGTTCATTTGGACGGTTTAGTAAGTAGAAGAAGTGGATATCTTGTGGAGTATCGAAGCGATCGGCATTTCACGGGTTTTTACGTCATTTATAAATGACACTATGGTTATGTTTATGTTACATAATTATATGTTGCATATATATTGTGGTAGCGCATCGGGTCATTATGACTCATCTCGCACTTGTTTTTAGTTGCGATGATCGCCGATCACGCACCGAGGTCGAAGTAGATCGCGGATCGTTTAGCGGCAAATGGTCGATAGATCGAGGTTAGACCGCTGTGGTTCGTGTTTAGCGGACTTTTCCGAGTAGCGAGCTTGTGGAGTCTTGTTCCTTTTTAGCATTGTCATTGATTTAATGTACTTTGCTATTCTTGTGAGATCGACATTTTGTAAAGTTAATTAGACTTTACAGTTGGGTAGTAATACTTGGGTATTTGTATTGGGTTTTCTTGGCCGACGTGTTGTGTCGTGCCTTGTTTGTGGTTTTAGTATTTATTTCAGTTGTCTCCGCACGTAAACTTTGGGAATTTCCTTATTCTAGTTTTTATAGATGTTGGTTGACCCGGTATGCTTTAGCCGTTGGGTAATTGTTATATCGTTGGTTCTCTGTTGAAACGCCCAGGCTACCCCGAGTGCCGATGGTTTGATTAGCGTCTGCATTGTTGCAGGCACGCGAGTTTTGTTTTCCTCCTTTGAGAGATAATGTCTTTTTTGGTTTCATTGTCGTTGGTTTCGAGCTTCATAGATTGGGACTTCTTTCCTATATTGCTTCCGCTGATTCGATTTTTGAAATACCGTATTTTAGTGCGGTGTTATGTTCATGTTTAGAGCGAGTTTGCTCGACTGTTTGACTAGCACTACTGTTTAACAAGTGTTTGTCCTCTTCTTAAGTTAGTTCCAGCGGCACGACCTTGGGATTTCGTGTTGGAATCCGGGTCGGGTCGTCACATAGACCATAGTCCTGGCAATCACAACTTAAAACCCGTTATCTCATTCTATCCTATCTGAAAATTATTCGATTCAATCCAACCCGTTAATATTTTTGGGTCGAAATGGGTGACTCGTTTTAACCAAAAAAATATATTAACGGGTTGTGTTAGGATCATGTTAAAGCGAGTCAACCCCGTTACCCATTTTGACCCAATAATTTTCACGTTATAAATGTATGGTTTCTTGGGGAAAAAGCCGTGCTAAGACACGCCGTCCTACTCCGATTCAACATGACTCATTTCGACCCTGCAATGTATTCAGATTCAACTGTGGAAAGGGCAACACAATTTTGCTTTTTACTAAACCAAGAGATCAAGTTGTTACTCAAATAAAAACATCCACCAGATGTACTTCTCATGTCATCAACATTACCTGCCCAGTCAGCATCACTAAAACCAACAAGGTTGATATTAGTGTGTTCTGTATACCACAAACTCATAGCACAAGTCTCACCAACATTCTTTTGACAGCTCTCAAATGAGAGACTTTAGGATTTGCTTGGTATCTAGCACACAAACACACACTATACATGATGTCTAGACAGGTGGCAGTCAAATATAACAGACTTCCTATCATGCTTCTATACATTGTATGGTCAACACTTTCAGATTTCTCATTTTTGCAAAGCTTATTGGATGTACCCATAGGGGCTTTCTTTTTCTTTCCATCCTCAAGACTGAATTTCTTCACCAAGTTAAGTGCATACTTGGCTTGAGATGAGCATCCATTCATGCATTTGCTTTATTTGAATCCGTAGAAAAAATGTTAATTCTCCTATCATGTTCATTTCAAAGGTAGATGTCATGCAATACACAAATTCTTTTTCTAAGGACTTAGAAGTGGATCCAAACACAATATCATCAACATAAATTTGTACAGTCAAAATGTGTTTGTCTTTTCTTTGAATAAAGAGTGTTTTGTCCACTTCTCCCCTTTTAAAATCGCTTTTCAAAAGATGGTCTGTAAGTCTCCCATACCAAGCTCTAGGAGCTTGCTTGAGACCATACAAGGTCTTCTTTAATTTAAAAACATGGTTAGGCTTATGAGGGTCCTCAAATCCCTTTGGTTGTTCAACAAAACTTCTTCCTCAAAAATATCATTTAAAAAACACTCTTCACATCCATTTGTTGAAGAGTAATGTCAAGAAAGCATGCAATGGCAAGAAGAAGACGTATGGACTCAATGCGGGCAACAGGAGCAAATGTTTCATCAAAATCCACCCCCTCAACCTGTGTGTACCCTTGAGCCACAAGTCTTGCTTTATTTCTCATTATCTCTCCCACTTCATTTGATTTGTTTTTGAAAATCCACTTAGTTCCAATAACATTCACAGAAGTGGGTCTAGGTACGAGGAACCAAACATCATTTTTATCAAATTGATCAAGTTCTTCTTGCATGACATTGATCCAACACTCATCTTTTAGGGCTTCATGCATATTTTTCGGTTCAATAGTAGACACAAAACATGAAGTATGAAATTCTTCACACTCAAGTGAAGACAAACAGGCCAGTTTTCTGTAGTCTACCTTACCTTTCTTCTTTGTTGACATTCCATCATGTACATTACCTATGAGTTGTGAAGAAGGATGCACTTTCTGAATGCGACTGGGATTGTCATGGCTGCGATCGCTAGACAGGGCCGAGATTCGGACTGCTCAGATTTGCTTACTAGCAGCAGGCTTTCGACCAATGTAGCTTCCGATGCAGCTTCTGATGCAGCTGCATTCGGAGCTACATCCTGAGTCTCATTCACTGAATTTCCAAAAGGTACACTGTTTGCAGTTGCAGGTTCTGAAGATTGTGTAGGTGACCCTTGATCTCCAAAGTCTAGTAAACCAGAAACATCATCCTCAACGATTTTGTGGCCAAGATCAGTTAGATCATCAAACACAATATTCATAGACTCCATAATAGTTTTTGTCCTAAGATTAAATACTCTATAAGCACGACTATTAGTGGAGTATCTCATTAAAACACACTTATCACTTTTGAGTCAAATTTTGAAAGATGATCTCTATCATTGAGCAGATAACACACACCCAAAAACATGAAAATATTTCAATGTAAGCTTTTTCCCTAATAAAATTTCATAGGGTGTTATGGTGCTACCTGGTCTCAAGAATACTCTATTTCCTATATGACAAGCAGTGTTTAAGGCTTTTACCCAAAATCTTTTTGACAAATTCTTGGAACTTAACATGACCCTAGCCATTTCCTGAAGTGTCCTATTATTCCTTTCTGCCACTCCATTTTGTTGTGGAGTTTTAGAAGCTGGGAATTCATGGGTTATGCCATTTGAGGCAAAATAGCTAGAAAAAGATGAATTTTTATATTTCGTGCCATGATCTGATCTAATTCTAGTAAGCTTTAGATCATATAAGTTCATAACACGGGTGTACCATATTTTAAAAGCCTCAAAGGTTTCTGATTTTTCTTTCAAGAAAACGACCCAAGAATACCTAGAGAAATCATCAACACATACAAAGGTATACTTTTTCTTCCCTAGACTCTCTACTTCAATAGGACCCATGAGATCTGTGTGGATCATTCAAGGCATCTAGATGTGGAACACTAAGATGTGGGAAGATGAGAGGCCTTGGTTTTCTTACCTTTTTGACATGGACCACATACCTTTGTGAAGTTCTTATTCAGACTAGGCAAACCCTTCACTGCATCATGCTTCACTAGTTCATGAAGTTTACGAAAACTCATGTGCCCTAATTTTTTATGCCATAGATCTGTGATATCAATACTAACACTATGACAGGTTTGAGCATTATTAAACATATAGCAATTGTCAAACGATCTAGTACCTGTCAAAAGACACTTGTTAGATTCATCAAAAACTTCACAAGAATTCTTATCAAACTTCACTTGTAGGTCATCATCACACAACTTACTAATGCTAATGAGGTTGGTCTTAAGACCTTCAACATAGTAGACATTTGTAAGCTTAGGAAGTCCATCTATATTCAAAGTTCCTTTGCCAATTATCTTACCTTTGGCTCCTCGTCCATAAGTCACAGACCCACCATTGACACTCACATAGTCTTCAAGTTCTCAATAGAACCTGTCATGTGTCTAGAACACCCACTATCAAAGTACCATGAACCATCTATGTGAGACTTTAAAGATGTGAAGGTTACATTGCATTGTTCTTCATCAGACCATTTTGCACCGGGACATATGTCAAAAGGCTCACGGTATTTGGCTTTATCATTCTTGTAACTGCCTTTGGGAACCCACGCCTTTTTGAAGGTCTTTGACTGATGTTTCTTAGGATGTAACTTCTAATGCTGCTTCGGATGTAGCTTCTGATGTTACTGTATTGGATGCTACATTGGGTGATGCATCCGTTGATGCATCTGATGTTATACCTGATTACGAACTAAATAAGCTTGCCTAACCTCTTCCTTATAGACAACCTTTTTGAGGAAGCAAAAGGGTTGAATATGTTCAGGCTTGTGACAATAGTGACACAAAATTTCTCTTTCTTGTTTTGGGTTTTTCAAAGAAGTTTGAATTTTGAAAATTTTGAGTGGACTGTTTTGGTTCATAAGAAGTATCTTCACCTTCTTTAACAAACGTCTTTGGCCTGAAACCAATCCCTGACTTACCAGAATTCCCAGAATTTAACATGTCATTCATTTTATGTTGGCTTGAATTCCATTTTGCCATGGTTTCATTGGCTTTGAGCAGTTCTTGTTTCAGTTCTGCAATCTCCATATCTTTCTTACTCAGCAAACATTCCAGCCTTGTGATACACTCTTTTGATCTTCATTTACCTTATTTAGTGTATCATTTGTTTTTCCAAGCAATGTAACTTGATGTGTCCTCTTCTGCCAATCCTTGTACAACTCTTTGTAAGCTTCCAATAGATCTGATTCTGATTCTCCACCATCTTTTGTAACAAAGGAGTTAAAACAACAAAAATCATCCCAGCTTCTATCCAATGTAGCTTCTGATGTAGTTTCAGAAAAAGCTATATTCGGAGGTACATTGGCCGAAGGACCTGCACAATCAAGTTCAGAGTCGTATGCAACAGTGAGAGTGATGAGATCTCATGGATCTTCATCATCACTATCACTCAAGGTTGCAGAAAAGTTTAAAACCTTCGTTCTCAAGGTATTTGCACATTGATTTGCATAGTGGCCAAATCCTTGACACTCCTTACGCTGAATGGAATCAATATTCTTTCCACTGTAAGAAGGTTTTGAAACAAAAGGATTAGTAAAAGGTTTTTCTGGTGTTTGAAAAGAATTTTCCTTATGAGCAAATTTACCATAATCAGGCTTAAACAAGATTTTGGAGTTTAATGATGGAGTTCTATTTTGATCCTTGGCTTTCAAAATGTTTTTAAACTTAGTGGTCAAAAGAGCCATGAGAATCTTATCCAAAATCAGACTCATCAATTTCCTTTTGTAAAGCAAGCAAATCAGAAGAGACATCAACAACAGTAGGCAAAGCAATGTTTTTCACAAGATGAGTAGAGATGATGCACCTTTGCCTTTTTGCTTGATTTGTTCATTTAGGTTTAGTTCAAAATTTTGAAGAATATCAGCCAATCTATCAAAACTCATTTATCAATATCATGTGCTTCCTCAATAACACAAATTTTTGAATTAAACCTTTCTGGCAAAGTCCGCATCATCTTGCTAACAAGACGATCATTGGTGATAGGATCACCCAAAGCAAGAGCAGAGTTAGACATATCAAGAAGTCTACCATAATATGACATGATATCCTCGGATTCATTCATTCTTATGTTTTCAAATTGTGTGGTAAACAATTTTAATTTAAAAGCATGAACACTGGCAGGTCCTTCACACAAGATTTGAAGGGTCTCCCATACATCTTTAGCAGACTCATAATTAACTATTACCCTAAAGGTATTGGCATCTAAGGCTTTGTATATGGTAGATAAAGCCTTTGAATTGAAGGAGGCAGTGTTTCTATCGTCATTAGACCAATATGCTTCTTTGATGATCTTAACATCACCATCATTATTAGTCGTTTTTGGAGGAGTCCAACCATTTAGAACAGCAAGCCACGCTCTTTCATCAATTGATTTGATGAAGATACGCATCTTCACTTTCCAAATAGAATAATTTGCATTAGTCAAAGTTGGAGGACGAACAACATTATCATATTGAGAATCCATCACGGCTACAACCAGAATCTTCTCTTAGCGTCATCAAGAGGAGGCTCTGATACCAATTGTAAGAACAACAGTAGCTAGGATTCACCAAACTGTCAATGCAGTTCCCAATGTAGCTTGTGCAGAAGCTACACTGGAAGGTGCATTGGTCAGAAAATTAATAAACAACGAAAGACTTTAATTATAAAGCAGGAAATAAGCACAAACGTTTACTAAAATAATCTACAAGCCTATACTTGTAGATCTAGCCTCATGGCCAAAAAAATTTCACTAAAAATGATGAATTGTTTTACAAAAATTATGTGAAATCACCAAATCAAACACTCTCACAAGACAACAAGTCTTGGAGAGCAAAAACCCATAGAAATACAAGTAAAGAAAACGTGGGAAGAAAAAACAGCTTCCTAGAAACCCTAGAAAGACAAACTATTCCAGCATCCTCAATGTAATTCCGAATGTTATAACATTAGGAGCTGCATTCAAATTCTGCCAAAGCTGGAATTCTAAACTCTGAATGTGCTGCCTTCTTCTCTGCTTTGCTCTCTCTGATTATGGACGTCTTCAGCCTCTGCCCATGTCTCTCTATTTATACTATGAAGGAGATCTATTCATAAAGAAGGAAACAAACTCTAATATGAAAAAATGATTAGAATTAGTAATTAAATACACTACCATAATTACTAGATTCTATTTACAAATGGACATGGAACTCTAGGACACGGTTTGAGGAAATATTTTTGCACAGATTTTATTTCTCAAAATTACTCCAAAATTTTAGGACTAAGAAACCCAAAAATATAATGAGTATTATGTTTCCAAAAATGTCAAAAACTTAAGGACCAAGAAAGGAAAAACAAAACCAAAATAGGTCATACCTATTTTACCCTTACAGACCTTGTTGGCAATTTTATTTTATTTTTTAATTTTTTTTGGGGGGGGGGGTGTTCTAACGGGTGCCGACCCGTTTCGCCAGGTTACACATCTCAACCCGACATAACTCACTCAATAGCCAGACATACTCCCTCATATTGATGCTTGTGGATCATTTGAAATATTTCCTTCTAAGGTAAGAACAGATTTAGATGCTAATAAGGTTACAAACTAGTTTGTTTTGCACGAAATCAAACCACATGTACAAGTTGATACGAATGGAGGACCAAGCAGAATGTTCAGAAACTAATGAAAAACATGCACCTGGTAAGAGCAAATCAGAAGGTTGAAAACATAATTGAAAATAATGTCAATGATGCTCTAGCTCAAGATATAACATACAGTTAAACTTCGTGCATCCAAAATCGTGATGGAGAATCAACCCAATTAGAAAACGATTATTTAAAAGCTCAAAATAACTTGATAACATAGCTTCTTTTACTCCGAAATGCAAGGAAGAGAGTAATACCACCACTAATGTGGTCTATAGGATTGGCCTGATCTACAATTCTGCTCTATTTCCTCAACAGTAATGCCTTCCCTTTAACAAACTACAAGACAGCATAGATACACTTCTCACATGTCTCTAGGTGTTAACAGCAACACTGAAGCTAAATTGCACCATGGTACCCAGCCAAGTCCAGAAGTACTGCTTTGATCTGCTCGGGCGGCACCTCCTGCTCTTCCCTACATTGCTGGTAAACAACAACAAGAAGTATGGGTGGTTCACTCTACAGCATTGAGATTAAGTTATAAAGAATTAGAGACAAATAATCATCCCGGCTATAGACCACAACAAATGTAAGGTGAAAGTAGAAGTGGAAGTCCACTTTGCGCCTAAATTCTGAGTATTATCAGCATTTTTCCACAGGGCATTATAGATCAGATGCAGCATCTATGAAATATAATTGGATTTTCTATTGGCTGGTGCTTCACCTAAATGTTTGGAATATATACAGTTCAGGAAACCCATTTCAGCTGAACATTACTCCTTAGAAGCCACTAAGCATCACCATCCCACATTAATGCAGAATGGCCCAGCACGAAAATGGCTGCACCAACCTTAATGTCTCTTTCCTTTTCAGATGCCCACTCTAGAGTGTCCCTACTGGAAGTGAATATTAAAAGATCAACAAACTCTGTGCATCATAAATTAAACGAACAAGCTGCACATTTTCAAGGATTTTGGTCTACATTCCAGTCAAAACTGGACCTCTTCCAGCCGGAGCGGAAGAGGATTCGCCAAGAAAAAACTCTTTCATATATATGATGGTCTGGGAGGGAAGATGAAAAGTAGGTGGACTATGCTGGTGTTTTTTTGGCCAAAGAGTTGGTACAAAAGTACTACTATCTCAAATTTATACTCCCTCCATTCCACCCAAAGAGTATGTTTGAAGTCTAATTATTAATATATATATATATCATTAGAGTTGATCATAATTACAAATATAATCGAGTATAGTCAATATCCTTATACCACATGCGGAGGGTAAAAATGAAATGTTAAGAAGATTGTAGGCTTAATTTTTTAAAGTCGACTCTTTAAGTGTAATATCCCAAAATAGAATAGTAGACTCTTGGCGTCGAACAATGGGAGTAGTTTAGTACTCCCTCCATTCCAAAATAATAATCCAACTTTCCTTTTTTGTTCGTTCCAAAATAATTGTCCTCTTTCAAAACATTTTTTTTTGAGAAAACACGTATACCACTTTACCCTTACTTTCTACTTTATTTATCACAGGCATAAGGGTATTAAAGGAAACCACACATTACACAAATATTTATAATATTAGTCAATTACTTTTTCTTAAACGGTGTACTGGGTCAAAGAAAACGATTATTTAGGAACAGAGGGAGTATAATCATACATGAGTTTGAAGAAAGCACTAGACTCTGGGCATTTCCTTCAATACCCTCAACATTTCCGGTTGTGTCAAATCAATTGTACCAAATCAATGACACCCGTTTCTTTTTCTCTCTCACAGCTAAAAATCCTTAGACAATTGGTTAGAAAATCTTACTAGAAAAGGATAGGGGACTTCCTAAAATGGGATTGGGGACTTATATATATGGGATGGAGGGAGTACAAAAAAAGAAAAAGGACAGCCCAATGCACAAGGCTCCACCCATTGCCACGTCTAACAAGGGTCTAATTAGAGTATTACCCTATACAAGCAGTTTGAATCGGTGACATCCATGTCACAAAGGAGCAATCTTACGGTTGCACCAATAAAATCCATCATAATTCCCTAGTATTTTCTTCGTCCCTAAAAAAAGTCCATTTTGACCCGGCAGAAGATTAAGAACAGCTAATTGACTATTATAAATATTTAGGATAGTGTAATTTCCATAAAATGCCCATAAGAGAGTAGGCCCAACCCGTTAGTGTAGTAATTAAATCAAGGGTTAAATTGTAAAATTAACATCCAAAAACGGAAAGTTGACATTTTTTTAGAACGGCCTAAAAAGAAATATAGGCTCTTTCTAGGAACACATCCCCCACCAGTAGGAATGTGTTCAGATGCTAGTAAGGCTCGAGGACATATTAGATCATAGATTGCTAATCTTTTATTGTGTTATTCCTTGATTTCCTAATAATGATTTTTATGGAAGCTAGTGCAGCTTGGAAAATAATAGCCAACAAGGAATCATACCTCAGCTCGGAATACATCCAGACCAAACCCATTGAAACAGCTGATGACAGCTTGCTGAATGTCCAGCCCAAGGTTGTCCAGGGCCCTCAATGTGGAAAGCAACAGACCTGGCCTGCGGGCACAGAACATGTGGATGTTAACAGCCCTCCCTTCTCTTGCACGTACCTCCACCTACAAAACACAAAGGAGATGGTTTTTGTAGAGTTCATAAATATCCCAATTTTTATTGACATTATAAATCCAAAGTATAGTATTACTACTTCAGCTCGCAATAAAAAATGCTCAAGGCACTGTCTTAGGGGATGAAATTGCAAAGAATCCTGCTTTCTAATCACTGGATAGAAAATATACAGAGTGATTAAGTATCAAATTAACTCGAATTATAGTTTGAGATCCATGAACTTTAGTTATGAAATGATTAAACAACTAACTACCTAACTCACTCCAAAAAAAAAAAAAAACTCACTCCAACTAGATATCATAATTGAGCATTCACAGTTCAGGAGATGAGTCCTTGCAACAAAAAAGGTAAAGAACAAGAACGGTATAACCCATTCACTGGAAGTAATTAAATGCCAAAGTTAGTTAAACCAGTTGCTGCTTTAGCTCCAAACCTCACTTTGTCAAGTTAACCCCAAAATAAGACACTGTACTCCATTCAACCATATTACTTTACTAGAAGTATCAAACAAAATCTAATAATACAACTTTTTTCCAAGTATGACAATGCACATGCTTTGCTAGCAAGTGACAAATACACCTTTGTAGTACATTGCTTTTTTGACATTGAATGCTATTATTTTAAGCTATTATATACTCTCTCTGTTCCACCCAAAGAGTATGTTTGAAGAGTAATAATTAACGGATGTAAAACTAGCATTAGAGTTGCTCATAATTACAATAATGTTTGAACATAATTAATATGTTAATATTAAATGTGGAGGGTAAAGTTGAAATGCTATGGAGAATATAAACATAATTTTTTAATGTGGTCTCTTAATGAGAGACATCCCAAAATAATATGGAGAACTCTTTGCGTGGAACAGACGAGTACAAAGAATGATGTGGTATCATTTCACACAGCTTAGGAAGCCCTTTCATTAATCAAATTTACTCTTTTATATGAACCTTTTTACTTGGAGCAATATGAAATCGTTAGCAAATAGAAATAAGCTATGTCAAATAAAAAGGATAAAGCAACTCTCGTAATCTTAACTTTCAGCATCGACCAAATCAACAAAACAATAATTTATTTCACTTTTTATCCAAAGCAACAGAATGAAGAAAATTACCCTTGCCGGATGGTTTTTGGGGCTAGGCAATGTGGTAGGGCACAGTTCTTCTTTGATGCAGTGTGAAAGGGTAGGGGCAGTAGGTGTTAATGGATGAAAGCTTGATGAAGTCGGCATTGAAGTCCCTGGACCTGTTGTCTCAAGTTCATTATGGAGATCATTGATCCTTTGCAAAAGCTCCTTCAAGTAATCAATAGCATCTCCAAGTATTGAAGCTCTATCCATCTGCAAACACAATGTACCAAGGCTAAGTAGAAAGACAGGCCATGCAATGTCTAATTCAAGATGATTTTAAGACATGGTTGCTATATTAATTAGTGAACAAAATCTTTTTTGATCTCCATAGATTCACTTGCTTTGAGTAATCTACTAATCTTACATTACCTTTCTATGACAAGAGAACACTCAAAATGAAACACGGATATAGAAAAGCAACAAAAAACATTCAATTCACACAAACAAAGATGATTGCAGAAGATATAACAACAAAAATATAAACTACTTCCATACTGTGAATCCAATATCCACATTAGGAATTGAAGAGACACATTACGAATGAAACATGGGCACGGAGTTCAATACCTTGCTGATTTTGGGGACAACAGACCGGAGCATGTAAAGCCTATCATTAAGCTTCTTCCTCCTGCGCCTCTCAGCCATCAGATTTTTGGCAGGGAGCCCCTTCTTCTTCCCTTTCTGATCACCACCCGTGAGACAACTGTTGTTGGCGTTTGAATTGTTCCCATTTTCCCCATCATTATAGGCATTTTCACTAGTAGGTTCATCCTCGGAATCATAATTCAAACCGGACATGTCCATTGTCCCTTCTTCACCGTCAACCTCGTCGTACCGCTTCCTCTTCCGGTCCATTTCGCCCACATTGTCCCTATTTCCCCAATTCCCAATTCCCAATTTATCAGAGCACTGTCGGAGAGCCGCTCTCTTCTGGAAGAGAGTGGGCTGGGCACCAAGTGGTGGTGACATATCAAGTGGCCTCAAAACCTTAGACCTGTTTGGGAGCAGAGCATTGTTAGATGAACCTTCGAATCCAATCGGGATAAACCCGCCGCCACCGCCTCCGCCTCCTCCGAGGTCGTTATTGTCTGCCGGAATGGAATGCAAACGGGAAGCTGCGAACTCGGAACTCGAGCTCAGTTCCGAAATACCCAACTGAATTTGGGAGGTCATTCCATTAAACCCCATCAAAACAGAAGAATTCGAACTCTGATTAGCTAAGAAGTTAGTATCGCAGCCCAAATCGAAGGAATTGTCAAAAGGGTTAACGTTAAAGAGGGAAGAGAAGCAGGATTTAGGAGGGAAGAAGGAATGCGACTGCGACAGGTCGACGGTGAAAGCAGGTGACGGCGAACAAGAGGAGGACGAGTCCATAGGAGCTTGTAAAAAGAGATTGTTAATGTCCTTGAGGAAATCTTGTTGGTGATTTGGGAATGATTGAAGATGAGGTGAGACGGGATTCTGGGGAAGGTACCAGTCAGCGTCGAGCATGGACTTTAAGGTGGAGAGAGAAGCATTCATATCATCATGGCCATGGTCTTCTTTACATGTCTCATCGCGGACTTGGTTGTTGTCGTTGCTCGTCCATGAAACCGCTTCGTCGTCTCCGGCTCCTTCCATCCAACCGCCGCCACCGTCGGACGCCGGTAGCATTTCCTGGTCTGTTTTGTCTGCGGTGAGGTCAGTCTATTCGAGGTGGAGGTGGGGGGTGGATTTTTAATTTAAATTTAATTTTATTGGGAGGTACTGTAAGAAATAAGAAAGTAAGAGTGAAGGGAGACCACTGAGGGGTTATCTGCTGCGGGAGGCTGCTGCTCACTGTCCAGTATCCAGTACATTTGTGCTTCCCAAATTTCGTACAAAAGATGCAACTCTGTCTGTCGTTGCTCAAAAGCCACCTCAACATGAAGTAATTAAACTTCCTTTAGGATTACCTTTTGTGGCATCTTTTACTCATCAGTTCAGCGGTGAGCCAAAAAAAAAACCGACCCGGACCAAACCCAAAAAAATTAGACCCAATCAATTTGTTAATTCGGTTCTCTTTCTGAGTTGTAGTATAATTAGACTAGTCTTTGTGAATAGGGGAAGAAGGGGAGGATGCCAGTACTGGAGGGTGTCAATATTTAAATAAATCAAATATGTTTTAATCATGTTTCAAAAAAGTCTAAAATAACAAATTGAAAATAAAGACCTCTCGATAATCAATTAAAACATTATGATCATTCAACAGTGGAGAAAAAAATTAAAACTTTTATTTGTAATTTTATTTAAGAAAACAGAGGCGATACCTTGTTAAATTTTATTAATAGAAATAAAATTACAAATTTGAAGAGGACAACCAGCTTTGTCCTTATACAATTAATAATCTTTCGTTAAACTATAAACTTTTTTTAACATATACACAAAGGGTATTAATTTTTTAACTGTTTTTTTAACCGCATAACCTGAGAGAGAGAGGTAGTTTTTCAACCGTGAATACTGAATAGTGGGGGGAGTTGGAGAGAGATACCAAGGGTAGTTTTTCAACCGCCGTTCACACATGTGAACTTGGACAGTGATTATGACCGTAAGATCTTCGTAAATGAATTGATCTAAGTCACTCTTTATCCTAAGTCAATTGCGAACATGTTTCCCAAGTTATATTATAATATAGATAATTGGTTTGGTCACTGTTTTAATATATATAATTATATATTACTAAATTAATATTAACCTAACTCTAAATATAAATAGTATATTGATATTTCTTTCTTTCTCGGTCGTTAACATTATTATTAATTATGAGTTTTGCATGAATATATCCCATCTAATCTTGTGGGAAAATATCATCTCTAAGTATGTTGTTTTCTTATATTTTTATTTTAGTACAAATAAAATTAATTTTATAAAAAAAATTATAGTTAGGGGTGTGCTGGATTTTTTCATAACCGGACCGAACCAATAGAATCGGACCAAACCAATCAAAACTGGACCGGACCAATACTTTGGTTTGGTCTTGGATCTGAATTTTCATAAAATCGGACATTTGGGTTGGTCCCGGTTCTTGAACTAAAAAAACACGGAACCGGACCGAACCGAACTAATATGTTGTTTATTTATTTATTTTATTATATATATATATAGTATTATTATATAAGTATATATATATTATATATATTAATTCCTAATACTTTCTTTGTTCTACTTTTTAGTTGGTACTCTGTTATTATTTTGTTTCCACCGGTTTGTTATGCTATGAGTTTATAAGTTCGATATTTTTAATTGTTGAATGTACTTTTATCGAAAGTTTTTAAATTTTTTTATGAAGTTTCAGCCTTAAAATTTTTATTATGTATTTGTATTAAATAGTTAAAAAGTAAAAAAATCATAGTATTGGTACGGTCCTGGTTCTCATACATCTTTAATTGATTCTGGACCGGACCAATGTTTTGGTTCTCATACATATTGAGTTGATTCCGATTCTAATTTTTTTGAGAACCAGACTATTGGTTTGGTTCCGATTTTCTCTTTTTTTCTAAAAAATTGGATCGAACCAGACCAAGCTCACCCCTAGATATGGTTGTATTATTAACTACAAATCTACCTAAACTCATTGAATACGAACTGTTGAATAACTATTGACCGCTACATTTTAAATTCCATTAAGCTTCTAACAATAACCCTTTTGAAATTTGAGGATTACAAACAATATAAAGTCTGCAATCCGAAGTTGTGTTTTTTATTGGCGACATACTCCGTAATTATATTCACTTATTACCTATATATTTTAATTATTTGTTTAATTTTCATAAATTGTAGTCACTAAAAAATTAATATTTTTTATAGATTCCGTAAATGGTACGGGTGGATTATATAAATAAGTTTTTACACCCCGTGTTCTATCCCCACCGAATAATTCTCCAAAAATTACATCCATTCATACAAATTTTGAAGGTTAAGTACCGTTTTAAAAAAAAGACAGCTCTACTTATTTTCATGGTTTTTTTAAAATGTAAAAAAACTATTTCTTAGAAGAAAAAAAATAGTTGAATCTTTAGCATTACTCCTTATTATACAAATGTACGTGAGTCAAAAAATACTACTCCCTCCGTTTTGGGCAAAGAGCTTCCTTTTGAAAGTCAATATTTAAAAAATAATAATAATAACACTTTTAGTAGCTCATTAGTAACAAAATAACACTTTAATGCCTTAATTTTTAGCCAAAATATGTTTTTATCCCCCCAAAGTATACACCAATATTCACTTAGCCCCCAAAATCCGAAAACATGCCAAAAACACATCCAATGTTCTATTTCATCCCACATAACCCCTTGTGATTGATGTCCGTTACAACTCGAATGTTAGTTTGCACGTGCTCCTTCACGTGATGGGCATTTTAGTAATTGCTCACTTAGCCGAATCCTTCCTATACAGACAAGTACGACTCGACTCCAATCGTCAAAATCAGAAGAAATTAGGGCTCAGTTTCTCCTCCACTAGCCCCACATACAGATTCATTCAATTGGATCAACCATGGAGGAAATTTACCAAGTTATAACGAAATTCCTTGACAAAAAACATGAAACCCTAAATTTCACAACCCCAACAATCCCAATTCTATCAACCAAAGCATGAATCCAAGAACTGACCGTCATCCCCATCGTTGACCAGCTTCTCCTATCCAACGAAAAACCCTTCAACAATACCCAACTCCTAGCCTGATCCGGCAAAACCCATCAGTTCCCCATCGTACACATGCTGCTACGTCTCTAGGGCGATAAGGGAGGATTCTGTTCTCTCTTCCGTGGGGCTGATACAAAGGCAGGTCAAAAAAGACGAATAATTTCGATGCCTGCCGAGATATGAATGGGTGGAGGCTGAGGCATGTGAATACGGGAAAGGAGCTGGAGGAGTGGAACACGGAGAAAAGTGGTGGCAAATTCTGCTCACACCCATATGCCCGTCCAGACCGTCCACTAAAATATGGATATGTGCATACTTAACTTTTAATATGAGTACAAATGGGCATGTCCACTTAGACCATTAAGTTTTATGGGCATAATATGGGCACAAATGGGCGCCCACATTTTCACCTCTCACTCTCACGATCAATTTTTTTTTTCTGTATACCTGATAATTCAAAGTTGTTTCTCTCTATATATTTACATTTCTATCAATAATCATTCATTAAGACAGAGAGAGTGTGGGGATAGAGAGAGATGCATGGTTGCTACTTGTTCTTCGGGCTTAGTTTTCATAACCAAAAAAATATCAGCAATGGTGAGAGTAACTGTTATTTTTTAAGAATAAAAAATTGACCTATTTTTTTATTTTTTTTCGATATCATATTACTTTTTATATACGGTCAATTACTTATTTTTTTTGTTATGAAAAAAAATCAGATTTCCATTTAAAAATAATCAATTTGACGTAAAAATTAAGGAACTAAGAGAGTATTTTATTTCAATTAACATACGGAAAAAGTGAAAATATGTTCTTTTTTTTATATTATTAGTGGTTCTGCCAACACTAACACGTCATGTAAAGTTTTTGAGTTCTTTTTAGAAATTTGGTTGCATTGTAAATGGTGATAGAGGTTAAAATGTTACAAAAAATATTGACATTTTCCAATTATTGTGGTTGTAATTATATATATATATATATATATATATATATATATATATATATATATATATATATATATATATATATCCTCCTGCATTTTCCGCCTCCTCCTGCTAAGATCAATAGATATCCTTCTCCGTCGGGGTAGTTTTTTGAGAACTCGATCTTGTTTCGTGATTGCATTTTGTGTGATAGTATGAAATTCCTTGCTATGTATTTTTTATTTGTATCTTTACTTTTTGTTTAATTTTAACTTTAATTGGTGGATTCAAAAGATTCAAATCTGGGTTTGATCTGAGTTTGTTATTGATTTTTGTTTGAGATCTGTGTTTGATTTCTGATAGTGATGAACATGAGGGCAAAATAGGTATTTAACCTAAGTTAATGTCTATCCAAAAAAGGGGTTAACGTACAAAATAAGTCTGTTGCAGTAATTATCCCAAAAAATTTAACGTTTTAGGGGCTAATTACAATTTTTGAAAAAATATATTGACCCAAATATGCATTTTGCCTTTTATTGATGAGTCTCCCTCAGCATTGACAATGTTGGAAAATTTGAAACATACAACGAATTTTACTTTAAAAAAACGTGGGAGGGTCGAGGGTTTAGAATGATGTCTTGTAATGCGTTTTTATTATCTTAATTAGTATATGTAACTTACTAAATACACTACCAACTTTATCTACTCCTTCAAAATTAACAACTCAAATCTACAATAAGACAAATTAAATGAAAAAATAGTTACTTTGATTTATAAAAAAAATAAAAATATAATTAAATAAATAGTTATGTAAACCACTAATAACTAGTTTGTAATAAAATCAATCATTATATGATTTTTTAAATGTGTATAGAGTAAAAAGAATCTCTATTAGGATCAAAGGGATTAACTTTATATGCAAATGGTAAAAAGATGTTGCTTTTTTGTTTCTAGGATGGATCGTGCTCAGCGGATCTGGATGGTCAGAATCGCATTAGTACTATTTTCCCTTTACTACTCACTATCGTCATTTAAACGACTCTTCAAGATCGTTTAAACAATTCTTCTTAGTAGTTTACATAATTAATGATCATTTTAACAACTCTCAAAAGTCGATTAAATGACTCACCTTAATAGTTTATATAATTTGGGATCGTTTAAACGACTCACCTTAGTATTTACACAAATCATGATTGTTTAAACGATCATCTAAGATCGTTTAAACAACTCAGCTTGATAGTTGATGTATCCAAATTATGCAGATACACTAGGCTTAATTAAAATGATATCTGGACTTTAAATTTGTGTGGCTCAAACATGTTAAGAACGTCAAAATCAAACGTTAACTAGGTAGGAGTTTTCTCTACAAAAACACTCTGGCGTGATAATCAGACAACCAACAACTGCATATATATTTTGACAGAGTTTTGACTTGTATATTTGTAAACGTACCTTCCCTCTTCTATTTGATGAGTTTATATAGGTCTGGCCATGAAGGCTCAGGCGTGGACCTTAACTGCGCGAGCGGAAAAGACAGACATGATCAAGGCCACGTCCGAAACATGGGGGTTGATTTCTCAGCATTAACTCTCCACGTTCTGTACGACCGTTATCTATACCCTCGAGCAGGTTAACTATGCTCGTTATGGTGTCCTGTTCGCTACACATTTGGCCCCAGACGAGAATAGATCTCTGCTCGCTGGAAAATCATGCTTGCAGCCGAAGATAGGCACGTACCATGTCCATGATAAGGTGATCACATGTTGAGCACGTGACCGCTGCTCGAACCATTTGGGTCGAGCAGCTCAATAGTTAACACAAACTATGATGGTTTAAACGACTCACTTTAATAGTTTACAAAAATCTGATCGTTAAAACGTGGATAGTCGTTTACACTATTCATTAATTAAGGATTATTCATTTTCACCATGGTAAATTGACGAAAATACTTTTAAAAAAATATCTTTTTTGCGCAAAACTTTGATTTCATGGCACATATTAGTACTCCCTCTATTTTCAAATAATAATCCTTATTTCCCTTTTTTGTTTGTTTTAAAATAATTGATTTTTTTCAAAACTTTTCCTTTTAATTATGATTATATGTTCAAAGGTATTAAAGAAAATCACATATTATATTAATATTTATAATATAGTTAATTATTTTTTTAAAAATGATATATCAGATAAAAAAGACAATTGATTATTTGAAAACTTAACTGTTTAATATATTTTTGGAGTGAAGTGATGATTGATGCTTACGCAAACTCCCAAGATTCTCGTGACTCTCGACTTCCTTTCACCACACCACACCTACCTATTTCCTTCTTGTTAAAATTAAGTTTGCTTCAAAATTTTCAAACTCTGCCTGCTCGTGTCGTGGTGGATCTGCTAAGTGCTGACCCACTATTATTCCCAGTACTCAATATTATTTTGACTTCTTTTGGCCAGCTACGCGTACGTGGACTCATCTGGGACTGGGAGCGTCTCTCTTTTCACGTGATTCTCCCATCCCATTTATCGGATTTCGAACCTCGGAAATGAAACGTATGATACTGCATTATTCTGAATTCCTATAAATTTTGATACTTAATTACTATTTGATACGCGTAACACCTACAAAATCACAGCCACGTCCTTTGTACGTGTTTATAAAGACAAGTTTAATTGGAGGAGTCAAAATCAAATTTTAATATCTATATAAAAGTATTAAGTTTTTCAATGATTAAAGTAAAATATATCAAAATTAAGTGTGGTACTAGAGAAGGTACCAAATTTGATATCTCCCTTAGTACCTCATCTAATTTTAATACCTTTTATTTTTGATACATATGGTTCGAGATGATCATTTGATACTCATAAATAATAACCAATAGATATCAAAAGTTGGTTTTGATATCTATAGGCAAATACCACAATTGGACTTGCCCTAAAAACAATACTATTATTGCCTTCTTATCCTTCTTTCAATTAAAAAGATATAATTTATCCACCATTGTGCATTTTCTTAATTAACACATAGGAGAGAGGAAAAAAATTATTTCTAAATAAGAAGAAGACTTTTGGGAAGAGAGTGGGGGCGACGGGTGTCACTTTGTGTTTATGGTATGTGTATTGGGGGGGAGGGTTTTGTATTTATATGAGATAGTGTTAAATTTAATATTTTTTATGTAAGAATATTATACAATGAGAATATATATTCTTAATTAAGTAAGAAGGTAAAAATATGTAGGCGACAGTGGGACTCAGCTAAGAAGATGTATAGGGAGATTTACACAATGAGGATGCTCTAAACTTAACCGGTGATGCTCCCATGTGTTGCACGATTTGTACATTGGTATAAAATTATATATTCAATTAAAGTTGAAGAATATACAATTAAAAAGTTCAATATGAAAAAAAATAAAAAATTAATAAAAAGTAAAATTAAAGATAGATCACATAAATTTGAAAAAGTAATTATAAATTTATTTAGATATATTTCCTTATTCAGAAAGGGAGGATTAGATAGAATTCAACAATCTTCGTCATTCGTTAAGTCAACAATTGATAATAGACATGCGTCTCTAAATGACAAATTTTGATAGAGATAATAGTTTCCGATATTTCGTACTAATGTAGTAGCTATAAAAAAACGTTGGTTATTGAAAATATAAACATATAAAAATACATTTTATATCCTCACATTATCTTCCTTCTTCATACCCCATTCTTCTTCTTCTTTATTTTGTATTTGTGTGTATGATTCAAAATAAATTTACTTTTGTGTTTGTGTTACTATGCATATACTGTTTGATGAAAGGTCTAAATAGAAATTTGTTCGTTTTTAAATACGCTTTTTAAAACTTAAGGCATCAATTTTGAATCACAATATATCATTTGTAAATTGTGATGCATCGACTTAGATGTGTGATGTAGGTAAGAGGCATTAATTTTGAATCATATGTTGATTTTGTACATGAAATAAGAGAGATAGAGGTTTGGTACACTATGATTTGAGGCGCGATGCATAAATTAGATTATGTGATTTAAATTGATGAATTGATTAAGTAATCCGTAGCGCGCCTTCGGTTCATTAAAAGTCGTAGTCTTTTCGCTCTAAATGTGTCATTTTTAGTTAAAAAAACATTTAAAAAAAAACTGTAGCGGTTGAAAATTTTACATAATGGATGAACCCGAATTTCTCCCTAAAACAAACAACAAAAATGACTAAAAAAACTCAAAATTTCACGTTAAATAGATTTCTCAATTGATTCCATCCAAATTATTATTACTTTAATGAACAACAAATATTACTCCAATTATAACCAATATGGCCCAAAAAAAATCTCAAGCACTTGTCATATAGATAAAGTGTTTCTCACTCTCTAACCTAAAAACCCCACTCGCGCTCACTCTAACATATATACACATCGCCTCATTCTCACTCTTACTCAATTAAATCGTCTAAAACGTCACATTTTTTTTATTTTTATAACATTAAACCTACGAAATTCCTTCAGTGAATATGAGGCAATAACTCTTCATCTCTTTAAATCTTTCGTTTCAAAAATTCATCCGCCAACTTTTCCCAACCAAAATAGAATCAGATCAAACCATTTCGTAGCAAGGTACGTTAGATTTTTTTTATAAAGTATTCAACTTTGTATTTCGATTTTTTTTAAAATCTTAGAGCTTAATTTTACTTAATGAACTGAAAAAAATGGCTTATAATAAGATCCAAGTATTTATGTTTCTTTACCTAATTATTTTTTTTAAATACTGTTTAAATAAGTCGAGACTTTTTTATATTTTCAATATTTAACGTTATACCCGAATTTTTTTATATTTTGAGTATAGAAAAAATATAGATTTCAAATTTTTAGATTTGTATTTTGAAGATCTATTTTTTTTTTAACATTTTTATAATTAAAATACATCTATTTTAAACCACTTGTATCTAATGTAGTTGTTCACTTCAAATTTGGCCTCTTTATAGTCACTAACTTATTTGTTTTTCGTCTCTACATTTCAAATTCTTTTGATTTAATTAGATTTTATTTATAAATATTCATTATTCTGATTTGATAAAACCAAAATTGAGAAATTTGTAGTCACAGTGCATATTAATAAATAAATATAAATATATATTGGTTACCAATAAATCTGTATCAGTTTGAAGATCATTAAATTGTATTAAATTTAGCATATACACTTAAACATGAAGTTTATTAAATTATCGTAATTCATTCCCTACATCTTTAATCCTAGGCATTGCATATGGTTAAGCTATTTATTGATTACAAAGGCACCCTGAGAATTTAATAATTTCGCATATATAACTGTTTTTAGTTTATTGTAGCTCCATGATCTCTAGAAAAAAAGAGAGGACCAAGTACATAAAATCCTAAGCAATCGAAATAAAAAGAATACAGTAAGTATTATAGGTTTGAAAGATACATTTACATTGTAAAATATACAGTTTGCACGAAAAACCGTTGAGTTATATAGGCTTACCCTTGGTCTAGCTGATGCCTCTAAGAAAAATGAGAGATGGAGGCATTTTATATAGTCTTCTTCTATATTGATGTGTTATCCTCAGTTGTTTTTAGCAATGATGTTCAGCAAACAAAATTGTAACAAATTTATAGTGGTTTTATCTTTGAAAACTGCTTGAGAAGAGAAAAACTAAGGAACTGTCTAACTACCTTAGGCGTCCAATTACAACCGAAGAAATTAATCTTCAATGATAATTCATGTAATTGTTTTGGTAATTTATTCATTTATCATTCAATTGATAAGCGATTATTAAATTCAATAAATGAAATAAATAATTATTTATTAACTTATTGAAATTTCAATATAGTTAAAAAAATCATAACTATTTTTTATATTACCGGATGTGAATGAGGTTGAAATAGTTTGGTATATATAGTTGTTAATTGTCTCAAGTCAAAAAAAGAATGTCAAAAGTTTTTGGATTTATTTATCTAATTAATTTTGATTACAAATTCGTTTAATTTCTCAATGCATTAATGACACATGTACAATGTAGAAGTGTTGTCATTTTTGGAAAGTACATTTTGACAGGAACTTTTCAAAAATCGCACCTCTCCCTTTATATATGTATTGATTTTCTTTCATCCGTTCTGCGTCACATGTGATCACTTCTTGGCGAATCATATGCATATTTTATTTATTTATTTTTTTTGTGAAAAACAAGTGATCACTACTTGGCTAATCATATGAGTATATTATATTTTGATTAATCAAAATTTTCTATATAATAAAATATAAAATTATACAAAGAGTTGGATAATTGATTATTTGTAAATGGCAAAAGATAATATATATTTTTAGAATAACTGCTTAATAGTACTCCACATACATGAGCTTTAAAGGAAACTACACATTAAACCAATATAAATAATCAAGTCAATTGTTTTTTCTTAATCTGTGCGCCGGGTCAACTAGGACAATAAATTAAGGACTGAGGGAGTATATCATAAAAAATATTTTAAGCAAGATAAAATCATTATTTCTTAACTATTAAAATATCTCTTTAAGCTGTATATAATCAGGGGATGGATGTTAGAGAATAATATATTTATTATTCTTGTTTATTTGTAATTATCAGTTTTAGTAATTTAACTTGTATAGTTTTTTTCTTATGTCGTTACTTTCCTCATATAAGTTTCTTATACCCTACTCCAAGTGTAATCCTAATTATAACTCTCCATATAAATATGTGATTTAATCAATAGAAAGGCTATGCTATTATTATTAAACTTTATTTGTTTCTACATGGTATCAACGCTCTGCTCCTAAAACCCTCTTCCCTTCCTGTCGCCGCCTCCCACAACAATCCCGCCTCCATGGCTAACGATAATCAAACCCTCACCATCAAAAACCCCGTTGATCCAACCCAAACATTCGATCTCATAAATATTTCCCGCCACAACATCATCAAACTTACCTCTACCAACTACATAGTTTGGAAACTCCAAGTCGAGGCAACCCTCATTGGCTATGACCTCTACAAGTTTGTAGACGGCTCACATTCATGTCTGTCTCCCACTGTCTTCGCCAAGGATGCTCAAACATCCAAGGATGTACCAACACCCAACCCGCACTACCAACCTTGGATCCAGCAAGACAAACTTCTGTTTGGTGCTCTTGCCGGCTTCTTGTCTACTCCCTTAGTCCCCTTGATCCAACAGGCCGCCACTACTCGTGATGCTTGGCAAACCCTTGCCCACACTTATGCTCGCCTAACTCGTGGTCACATCAAACAGATCAAGGACTATCTCAAACGTGCTTCCAAGGGCACTCAGTCAATCTCTGACTTTATGCAATCCGTCAAAGGGAGTGCTGATGAACTCGCTGCTCTTGGCAAACCTCTTGATCATCATGAGAATCTTATTGAGATCATGCTAGGGGGTTTGGACAATGACTACCGCCACATTGTTGATGTGGTCGAAGGCCGAGACACACCTATCTCGTTTGATGAGTTTCACGAAAAACTCATCAACCGCGAGCTGCTTCTCAAACAGGCATAAGTCATGTCCTCGCATCCTATCTCGACGAATCCTCCTGCCCCGAGGTTTAATAGCTTGTCTACCCGGCAACCATCCTCGTAAGCCCGACAACAGTCCCAACCTCGGTCGCCTTCCCAGTCTTTGGCATCTGCTCATCGCCAACAGCGACCATATTAGGGCAAGTGTCAAGGATGTCGCCAACAGGGCCATACGGTTGCTCGCTGCCCTAACTTTCAGCTGGTCGCCACCGCATCTTTGCCTGCTACTCCTACCACGACAAATGGCCCCAAGTGGCAACCGCGGGCACACCTCTCAACCACAACAGACCTAGGGACACCAAGCTGGCTACTTAATAATGGTGCTTCTCACCATGTCACTAGCAACCTTGGCAACCTATCTCTACACTCCCCCTACACGGGCACAAACGACATGGTCATTAGTGATGGTACAGGGTTATCTATCTCCAAAACTGGTTCCTCCTTGCTTTCTACACCAACACACCTTTGCCCTGCATAATGTTCTCTTTGTACCTGACATGAAAACGAATCTTATATCCATATCTCAGTTTTGCATCTCTAATAATACTTTTATTGAGTTCTTACCAACTTCTTTTCATGTGAAGGATCTACGGACAGGGAGCATTCTGCTGACCGGACAATCTAACGATGGTGTGTATGAATGGCTGACCATAGCTCCTTCTACACGACCCTCTGCTTGTGTCGGTTCCAAAGTCTCTCATCACGACTGGCATCATCGCCTTGACCATCTTTCTTGACACGACCCGACCCCAAATCTCTATACGAAATCTGGCACCAAGCAGGTCATTAATCGGTGCTCTCATTCCTTTATCCTTGAAGAAGTTCTTCCAAATGCCGGTGAACAAGTAAGAAGAGTTTCCCTCTATCCTCTGAGTGAAACATTCAGAACAGATTTTCAACAGCATTGAAGCTCTTACAAGTAGACAAAAATGGCAAGGAGCAAAAGGATTGACCAATTTCAGATCCAAAGAGACCACGTTGCTGTTGTTTTCGATGCAAGCATCAGAGGTTTCAATTCGAGCATCAACAATTCTCGTGTTGGAATCTCTTTTTTCTTCGTCTTCCTGCATTACCTACTATCATGTTCTCCTTGTCGAAACCCATGTCTTAGCTGTAATTTAGGGATAAAATTTGATATATACCCCGCCCATCTTGCGCCGAACTCCACTGAGGTAGAACTTTCAAAACAATGAAATGGTAAAGGTCAGGCAGGAAGAGCTCCCGGAGGGGTAGGAAGATCCTATTTCAGATAAAACTTTAGATATTAAACCAAGGAATACTTTATGCGGTACTTGACAATCCATTTTCGATAGGACGCGCAGTACTCCTTATTAGAGAATAATATCTTTATAATTTATTTTTGTCTATTTGTAATTATTAGTTAGTGGTAATTACCTTGTATAGTTCTTTCCTTATTATGTTACCTTCCTTGTTTAGATTTCTTGTTCCCTACTCCAAGTGTAACCCTAATTGTAACTCTCCCTATAAATAGGTGGTTCAATCAATGGAAAAGCTATGCCATTATTCCTAAATTTTATCAGTTTCTACATGGTATCAGAGTCTTGCTCCTAAACCTTCTTCTTCTTCCTCTAGCCGCCGCCCTAACCACCCTCCACCATGGCTAACGAAAACCACTCCCTCACCATTAAAAACCCTCTTGATCCCACTTGAACTTTCGACCTCATCAACATCTCCCACCACAACATCACCAAACTCACTTCCACTAACTACACAGCTTGGAAACTCCAAGTTGAGGCCACCCTCATCAGCTATGATCTCTACAAGTTTATAGACGGATTACACCCTTGCCCGCCTCACGTAGTCCTAACCAAGGATGCTCAATCATCCAAGGACGTCCCCACCCAAACCCTCACTACAGTCATGGATTCGCCAAGACAAACTCATGTTTGGGGCTCTTGTTGGCTTCTTGTCAGCTCCCCTGGTTCCTATGATCAAATAGGCCACCACTGCTTGTGAAGCCTGGGACATCCTGGCTCACACCTATGCTCGCCTAACTCGCGGCCACATCAAACAGATCAAAGATTACCTCAAACGAGCAACCAATGGAACTCGGTCAATTTTTGACTACATGCAGTTTGTCAAAAGTCGGGCTGATGAACTCGCGGGTATGGGCAAACCGCTTGACCACGAGGACCTCATTGAGATCCTCATAGGTGGGTTGGATGATGACTACTGTCACATAGTGGATGTGGTTGAATGACGCGATACCCCCATCTAGTCACTGCCAATCCTGAAACAATCTCAGCCCGCGTCCTTCTCCCATCTAATCACCGACCAATCCTGCTACTCTGAGGAACAACAACTCACATGCTCGGCACTCTTCCTCGCATGCTCGCCAAACTTCCTCTCAACCTTGGCATCCTTCACAGCAGGCTCCGGCACCAGCTCCTTGGCAACAACGTCCATATCTTGGTAAGTGTCAAGGCTACCGTCAACAAGGTCACACATTTGCTCGCTGTCCGACCTACCTACCGGGTTGCCGCAACCCGAATAAGATATCACTTCTCATCGCCAGTGGACACCGGCGGGCAATCTAGCGACTTCAACAGCACACTGGACTCCGGCAAGCTTGACAAGGGTGGTGCTTCTCACCATGTTACCAACGACTTTGGCAATCTCCACCTTCACACCTCCTACACGGGCACAGATGACATGGTCATTGGTGATGGTATCAGACTTCCTATCTCCAAACTGGTTCTCTTCACTTCATACACCATCACACACTTTTGCCTTGCATAATGTTCTCTTTGTTCCTGACATGAAAAAGAACCTTATTTTCATATCTCAATTTTGTCTCTCTAATAATACTTCTATTGAGTTCTTACCAACTTCTTTTCATGTGAAGGATCAACGGACAGAGACCATTCTACTGACCGGGTAATCTAACGATGGTGTGTATGAATGGCCGACTACAGCTCCTCCTACTCGCCCATCTGCTTGTGTAGGTTCTAAAGTCTCTCACCATGACTGGTATCATCGTCTTGGTCATCCCTCTGAACCCATCCAACGTCAGATTCTATATAGTTCAGGCGTAGCGTTAGACACTATTCGCATCAAACAAAAACATTGTAATGATTGTTTATGCAATAAAAGACACAAAATTACCTTTTCACAATCTAGTTTAGTGTCTTCTTTCCCGCTCCAAATTATTTACTATGATGTCTGGACCTCTCCCATTCCGTCTGCTGATGGTTTTAAATACTATGTCTTATTTGTTGATCATTACACTCACTACATATGACTCTACCCGCTCAGACGGAAGTCTGAGGTCGCGACTTTCTTTCCTCGCTTCAAAGCCCTAGTCAAAAATTATTTTAAAACAACCATTGTCATTCTTTACTCGGACAATGGTGGCGAGTGCATGGGACTTGCCTGGGACACTGGCTTGGTTGCCTACTTGTCCGCTCATGGCATCTCTTATCTCACCTCACCTCCTCACACTCCGGAACACAATGGGTTCTCGAAACGTCGTCATCGGCACGTTGTTGAAACCAGTCTCTCTCTCCTCTCTCGCGCATCTCTTTCGCTGCCTTTCTGGTCGTTTGCCATCCAAACCGCCACCTACCTTATAAAACGTCTACCAACACCCACCCTAACTCACCTATCTCCCTACCACAAACTGTTTGGATTTTCGCCCAAGTAATCCAAACTCTGTGTCTTTGGTTGGCTTTGCTACCCTTGACTTTGCCCCTACTCCGCCCATAAACTGGCTGCTCGTTCCACCCCATGTGTCTTCCTAGGCTGCTCGCTCACTCATAGTGCCTATCTGTGTTACAATCTGAGCACCACCAAGCTCTTCGTTTCACATCATGTTCGCTTTGTTGAGTCTGCCTTTCCCATGTCTACCTCGGCCACTCATTCTGTTCGCCCGGCTATCTACACCTGTGCCCCATGGTTCCTTCCTCACGAGCCGCTCTCTGATTCATACACACCGTCTGTTGCTCGCCTCGGTACCTCTCCGTCCGTGGCTCCTAACACTAATCAGAATTTGGTTGATCTCAGCTCGCCCACACACCACCCTCACACACCGGCTACTATGACCGAGGATTGCACTGTATATGTTGCTCAGCCCTCCTCGATAACCAGTACCATGCCCGAGGATCACACAGTGCCTGCTAGTCTTGTGCCTGCTGCATTGGTTCCCATTCCCGCTGGCCCAGTTCATGTGCCTGTTGGTACCTCCTCCATAGTTACTCGCTCTAAGAACAACATCTTCAAACTAAAGATCAAAATGAGTCTCTCGGCTAAACTAACAGCGGACAGTGAACCGACATGTGTCACTCAAGCTCTAAAGGATGTCAAGTGGAGCCAAGCCATGTCCGAAGAGTATGATTCTTTGGCTTGCAATGGTACTTGGGATCTGGTTCCCTCAACGAGTGCTTGTAATATTGTTGGCTGCGAATGGATTTTCCGAATCGAACGACACGTGAATGGCTCCATTGACCGCTACAAAGCTCGTCTTGTGGCCAAGGGGTTTCACCAGCGACCAAGGGTGGATTATCATGAGACTTTTAGCCAGGTGGTCAAACCGACCACTGTTCGTCTTGTTCTCTCGCTAGCCGTTTATCAAGGCTGGGCTCTTCGCCAACTGGATGTCAACAAAGCCTTTCTTCAGGGTAAACTGTCCGAAGAAGTATTCATGGCCCAACCACCTGGTTTCACAGACAAGGACAAACCTCAACATGTGTATCGGCTTCGCAAGGCTATTTATGGTCTCAAGCAGGCTCCCCGAGCATGGTACAATAAGCTGCGTTAGTTTCTCCTTACCTCCGGCTTCAAAAACTCGGTAGCCGACGCATCACTGTTCATTCTTCGTACTGCGGGCAACATCATCTATCTCATTGTCTATGTGGATGACATCATCATCACTGGGAACCATCCTGCTGCAGTTCAAAATTTCATCTCCTTGCTCGCTAATCGCTTCTCGCTCAAAGACCTTGGTGATCTTCACTATTTCCTTGGGGTTGAAGTTGTTAAGCGTCCAAGTGGTCTTCTACTCTTCCAGTACGAAGACATTGCTAATCTCCTTGTTCGTACTGGCATGACCGATGCCCGCCCAGTATCTACGCCCCTTGCTACCTCGCCTACCTTGACTCTTTATACAGGCACTGCTCTCATAGATCCGACAGAGTTTCGAGCAATGGTCGGGAGTCTTCAATATCTATCTCTTACTCGGCCTGGTGTTGCCTTTGCTGTCAACAAACTCTATCAGTTCATGCATAGACCGACCACTTAGCATTGGAATGTAGTCAAGCAAGTTCTTCAGTATCTTTGTGGCTCTATTAATACATGCATCCTTCTTCATCGCCAGTCTCCTCCTGCTCTCCATGCCTTCACTGATGCAATTTTGGAAGCAACCCGATCTCTTGGAGCTCCAAGAAACAGCGCACTGTTGCTCGCTCCTCGACTAAAGCTGAATACCGAGCAGTGGCTGCCATAGCGGCTGAAGTCAGGTGGATTGTGTCTCTTCTTGGCGAACTCGAGCTACCTTCCTCGACTCAACCAGTCATTTACTATGACAATGTGGGCGCCACGAGTCTTTGCTCGAACCCGGTCTTTCATACTCGCATGAAGCATGTGGCCCTGGACTTTTATTTCATTCGACAATAAGTCCAGGATGGGCTTATGCATGTTTGCCATGTCTCCTCGGCTGATCAGCTGGCCGATGCCATGACCAAGCCTCTTGGTCGCCAGCGTTTTCATCAATTACTTCACAAGATTGGTCTCTCCTCTCGGACGTCCATCTTGCGGGCGCATATTAGAGAATAATATCTTTATTATTATTTATTCTTGTCTATTTGTAATTATTAGGTAATGATAATTACCTTGTATAGTTATTTACTTATTATGTTACATTCCTTGTTAAGGTTTCTTGTTCACTACCCCAAGTGTAATCCTAATTGTAACTCTCCCTATAAATAAGTGATTCAATCAATGGAAAGACTATGTCATTATTCCTAATCTTTATCAGTTTCTGCACTCCTATCATTAGCTGCCTTTAGTTACTGCGTGACTGATGACACTCACCAAAAAAGGAATTGGAGAACTTCGAAATTACATGTGTAGAAGAAACGGAGAGTTCGATCCTTCAGTAGTTTTCATAATGGGTCAGCGTGAAGTTTACCACTTTAAAAATGCTGGTGAGAGGGAAAGAGAGAGAGAGAGAAAGAAAGTGGGTGGACTTGATTTTGTTAACCGCGATGCACAATTGTTGCATCCCGGTGCACAATTACGATGCACAATTTGGAAGTAGAATATAAAATTAAATCCCGATACACAATTTTTATTTTTCGATGCACAAGAGTGGTTTTTCGATGCAGCGTGCTTAATTTAATTTCTTTAGGAGTATCTTCTTCATTTTGACCCACAAAATGTAGTTTACCAATTAAATAATAGGGAGAATTTCAAGTGGGTACAATTTTGAAAACATGTTTTCATAGAGGACCATTAATTTTTTGCACATTTCATAAAACTACAAATTGCTTGCCAAATGACAAAAATGCCATTAATGAAAACTCTGATGCCAAAAATCAACCTGATGCCAGGCATCAGAAAACAACCTGATGCCAAAAATCAACCTGATGCCAGGCATCAGAAATCAGATCTTGGCATCAGATCTGATGACAAAGGCGAGCATTAATACCACCCAATCGCAAACACATCTCTCAAACCAGTGAAACCACTCCCATCTCCGGCAAATCCTCATCCAAACCAAACTCAGATTCACGCTCTGCGGCTTCATGGATCGAAGAGCTTCGTTCTCACACCCGTTCCAATCATTTCCACGAATCCGTTTCTATGTACATCGATATGACAAAGCGGCATCAAACCTGCCGCGGTCGACTCCGTTCTCCGTCGTGCGGGTTGCGCCAGATCTGAGGATGGAAGAGAGAAAGTGTGAGACTAAGAGTCTCAGAGAGCCAGATCGAGATGACAAAGGCGAGCATTAATACCACCCAATCGCAAACACATCTCTCAAACCACTCCCATCTCCGGCAAATCCTCATCTAAACCCAACTCAGATTCACGCTCTACGGCTTCATGGATCGAAGAGCTTCGTTCTCACACCCGTTCCAATCATTTCCACGAATCCGTTTCTATGTACATCGATATGACAAAGGCCAGTATCTAACCCAACAATTTTGCCTTCCCGGCAGTTTTAAAGGCCGTAGTTGGTCTCCAAGATTTGAATGTTGGTAGACAATTACATGCTGCAGCAGTCAGACTTGGATATGGATCATCTTTCGTCGCTGTTGCGAATACCATTTTGAATATGTACGCGAAATGTGGAGAGTGGAGAGTTCGGTGATCGTCGTAAGAAACAGAAACAAAGGGGCAGTGATGTACTTTCACACAAAAAATGTACCTAAAAGATATGTTTAAAAAATAGCTGGATTGATTTGAAAACATGTTTTGAAAAATGTACCGGCTTGTAATTATTTCTAAATAATATTATGTATCGCGGTTCAAACATTGATATATCACAGTGTAAAAATAGACTATGCAACTAAACTGATGAAACGAGATGCAAAAATTAATGCAATAACATTGATGCATTTCGGTTAAATAGTGAATGCACCACGATTCATTTTTCGTAGCGCTTCTCATGTTCATTAAGGGTATCATAGTATTTTTGCCTCAAAAGTGTCATTTTTCGATTTGGGAAAAAAATGGAACTGAAGTGATTGAAGTTTTGAAAAAATGGACTGGCCCGCAATTATTTCTTATAACATCTCCAAAATGTACCGGCCCGATTATCACTCCCGAAAATATCATAAATGGGACCGGTCAGGTTATGTCCTTTTTCACCCTTACAATATCTTAAATGGTGGGCACACGAGTCAAACATAAGTAGCTAGGACAGTATGTTGGATCCTCTAATGGATCCAGTGTTTCTAAAGCCCAGGGCCCGCTACTAAGCCTGTATTCAGGCCCGGTTTTGGAGGGGTTCAAAGTGATCGATCGAACAGGGCCCCCAATGTAAGAGGGCCCAATTTTATATATGTGTAGGCTAGTTTTATAGATATAGTATAAATAATGTAACAATAGTGAACAATTTGTCTTTTGACTCAATGGATTTGGTAATTGTGTATGTGATAAGTGTAACCATTAAGTCCAAGGTTCAAGCCCCTTCATTGTCATTTTTGTATTTTTTTTTTTATTTTGGGTCTATGGTCAATTACTATTAGTATTATTTTATATGCATATTATATCATATACTCCCCCGATTTAGTTAAATAATCCCTTATATTATTTTGATAGGTTTTACGTAAATAATCAACTTTTAAAAAATATGCTTATAATTTCACAATATTTCATCTTATCCTCCACTTGTATTGTAAATATAATTGTCGTAGTTAAGTATTTTTTATTTTTTATTATCAACTTCAAATCTACTTATATATGTTTTAATTACTCCGGAATCTAATGAATAAAGAGTTACTATATAAAGATAAATAATTTATATTTTGTTTTAGTAGAGTTATTCAACCTTAATTTTATTTTGTGTTCGCTAAATTTACTTATAAAAAAAAGTTAGTTGACTATCAAATTTTTTATCTGGGTTATAAAAAATAACATTTGATTGGGCATATAATATCAATATTTCAAGCAAAAATCAAATTTTATTGTTATGTTACTATCATTTTTAATTATTTCTTATGTTTATTTAATTATTTGTTTTGTTAGTTGATTGTTTTTTAACTTGAATTTATAGTGCACAATACATGTTACAAAAAAATCCATCTAGAAGTCAAAACATAAATAAAAGAAAAAATTTGATTAAGTATATTATTTTTATTGTAAATTATTTTAACGAATGAAAAAGTTTTCAGTAATTATTTAATACTTATTTTCTTATATGTTTGGGTATTATCCATTTTCAATACTTCAAATGATGAAAAGTCAAATAAATTATTCGTCTAAAATTCATATGTTTATATATTTTTAAGGGCCTTATTTTCTTTTTTTCTGACAAAGTTCGGGGCCGGCCGTATTGGTAGCAAACCGAAACATCTCCATTATCTTCCCATGCCAAAGCTACTTAGCTTCGTTCATTCCTAATGTTTAGTTCATGGATTTTGAGAGGGAAGAAAAAAGGGAGAAAACAAACTAGAATAAGAGTAAGGGCTCGTTTGGTGCAGTGTTTTGAAAACGCAGCTTTATTTTTATAAACGCGTTTGGAAAATTATTTCAAAATGCTATTTTTCATAAACAGACTAATTGAAAACGTAGCATACTTTTAAAACGCTACAAATTGGAGGCGTTTCAAAACGCCTTTTTAAACGATGCGTTTAAAAGCATTAAAACACTTTTAAAGAAAGCGTTTTTCTTTAAAAACGCTTCTACCAAACAAGCACTAAATTGGAAACTCTTGAATTTAATGACTGAAAAAACAAATCTAGACCTGGTTAGTGGTTACCCAAGCTCGAATACAACAACTAATAACCCTAAGCGTAATTAATTTAGAAAAAAAAACTGTACAAAATTAATCAACCAACATTGGATAATCATCTCATCTCATTCATTTGTAATTTTTATTTCAAACTTGATCATGTGTTGGGAACTTGAGGTTTTTAAAGCTCGTGAACCCTCCGTCCACGACAAGGTTATGACCCGTTACATACTTAGCTTCATCCGATGCCAAGTACAGAGCAGCCTTTGCCACATCTATCTCTTCACACTTTGCCCCTTTCAGCTCCCCAAGCTCATTCACTATCTTCATTATTTGTTCTTTTGTTGCGCCGGGGAAAAACTGACTGATTTGATCAATAACCATTGGTGTCGGGACTGGACACGGGGAGATGCAATTGATTCGGACACCTCGTTGACATAGCTCACTGGCCACAGATTTCACAATACCTTGTATTGTAAATTTTGAAATGGTATACGGATGTGGGCCAAGCCCACCCATGAGCCCACTTATACTAGACGTACAGAGAATGGAGCCCGAGCCTAACGGGATCATTACTCGGCTCGCATGCTTAATACCAGCCACGATACCCCGGACGTTGATTCGCATGACCCTGTCAAAGTCTTCGAGGTCAAGGTCAGCAATGCTTGGTGGGATTGTTGGGCCTGTTATACCGGCATTGTTGTACATTATATCAAGTTTTCCATGGTGGGCCACGGCGGCATCCACGGCTTCTGCTAATTGGGACTCAATCGCTACATCACAATGAACAAATTGGGCACAAGGGCCAAGATGTTTGGCGACTAATGGGCCAAGGTGGGTGTCAATGTCAGCAATGATAACCTTGGCTCCATGCTGGATGAACTCCGACGCAGTGGCCTTACCAAGCCCGCTTGCACCCCCGGTTATTAGGGCAATCTTGCCTTCCAGCCTTAATTAATTTAAGTAAATATATCTATTAATCAATATATATACACTGGATGAACTAAAAATTAAAACAAAAAATTGCCTGTTCATAAATACAAGCGAAGAGACGATGATTTGCAAGTAAATATACCTTAAGGAGGTGCCGTCATGGCCATGATCATGGGCTGTAGATGTGGAAGGTGAAGAAGAATAACTGGTGGCCAATCTAGCATCCAAAAGTGAGTTCAAGTACTTGTGGTCTCTGTAGAACAAAAATCAAAACATTAATGAATGCATTCTGATTAAAATGAAGCAGCAGGCAGTAGATCGATCATAATAGGTACCTGGCGAGAAATCTAAGCATGATCGATGTACGGTTGTCTTGTGGCCGATCGATCCAGTTTTGGATAATTAATGAAAACAGAATTGAATGAGCCCTCGCCAGTCCAGCTAGCTTCCCAATTTAACTTGCCCAGTTTCTAATTTCCAGCTGACACACACTGACACACACACTTATATAAAAAGATCGAGAGGCCCAGAGTTGAAGTTGTGTGTGAGCCCCATGCATTGGCATATATAATACTCACTGTATATACTTATATACTACTCCCTCCGTCCCTAATTTATTGTCCTGTTTGACCCGGCACACCGTTTAAGAAAATCTATTTGACTGGATTATTAATATTGGTTTAATGTGTAGTTTCCTTTAAAGCCCCATATGTATGTGGCCAATAATTAAAGTAGGATGAAAAAGTAAGGATAAAGTGGTAAAAGTAATGTTCTAAAAAGGTAAGTTTCAAAATAGACAATTATTTTGGGACGGACGAAAAAATGAAAGGAGACGATAATTTAGGGACGGAGGGAGTAATAAATAATGTTTCCTACACTTAATAATATAGTATATGGTTTCATATTAAATATCTTATTTGATCTATTTACAAGAGATTAAAGATATAAATATAATAATTGAAATAATTAAAAAAAATTCAAAATTTTATACACCAATGAGTACAATGCATTTGAAGTTTCTTACGCATACTATACGATTCTTTTGTTCGAATACAATTAATGAAAGGATTTTTTTTTCCAATTATTCGTTCATCTATTATATAAAACAGATCGGTCGGTTATTAAAAGTTAATTACCGGCCAGGATTTGTTTTAACAAAGCTATTCACCGGCCATGATTAACTCATATCAAAAGCTATTTACCGGCCAAGATTTATTTTTACGAAACACAATCAACGGCTATGATTCCATTTTATCTATAACCGTTTTTAACACGTTTTCTTTTTTCCCACAACCGGTTTTTTTACACGATCCTTATCTCTTCCACTATCTCTTTCTCTCTCATCCTAATCTCTCATCCATTTCTTTTTGTTCTTTCTCTTTCATCCCAAGGGATCCATTATGGGATTTGGCAGTTCAATAGGGCCTCGCCATCTCATCATCTCCTCTGTTTATTCCCTTTCTTCAGTTCATCCGTCCTCCTCCCTCTCTCCTCTGTCCGAGCGTCAGCCAGTCTCCGGCGGCTTTACCTCCTCCTCCACCTCCTGTTCCCAGTGCTGGAGCCGTCGCTGCCGCGCCTCTGGATGATCCCACCGAACATAGCCCAAATTAGACGCTTCCGCGCGCGTCTTCTTCTTACTCTGCGGTGAAGCTTGAATGCGAGAAAGCCCTAACTGCGCTCCGGCGGGGTAACCACAAGAAAGCCCTAAGACTGATGAAAGACATGTGTGCTAAAAATGACAACTCTCCTCACTTGGCTTTGATTCATGCAATTGAGTCTGCTAAGAAGGTTGTTTCTTTGGCTCCTAATTCGATCGAGTTTGCGCATTTTTATGCTAATTTGTTGTACGAGGCAGCCAGTGACGGGAAGGAGTATGAGGAGGTGCTGCATGAGTGTGAGTGCGCCTTGGCCATTAAGAATCAATTGATCCAGGAAGGAGAATTTGCGGGACGAGAGCCGAGAAGATATCCACTATGATGCTCGGATTGGTAATGTGCAAAATGGTGAGGTCGTGATTCAAAAGTCTAACATTGCTTCGATTTCTAGCTGGATGAAGAATCTTGGAAATAGTGAGGAGAAGTTTAGGCTTATTCCACTGAGGAGGGTTCCTGAGGACCCAATGGTTTTTGAGTATCTTGGCTTCAAACCGTTCTTCCTTCTTTCTTTGATTTTGTATGATTGATTTTGTATGTATATAAAATCAATAACTGATTTAAAAATATTTAATGGTATCAAAACATTACAAAGCCTTTTGATGGAGATGATAAATTATAAATAAAACAGATTGATTAATAACTGATTTTGTTATTTAAATTAATTGGTAAAAGTCAATTTTGGCCATATTTATTTTCCGATCAGATTTAATTACTGGTAAAAGTTAATTTATTTAAATTAATTATTTAAAAGTTAATTACGGGTAAAAATCATTATTACATTTTGTTAATTACGGGTAAAAGTTAATTATGCTCGATAGTTGGTAAAAGTTAATTACCGGTAAAAGTTAATTACACCCGATAACATGTTTTGTTATTTAAATTAATCTCTATTTTTCACAGGTAAAAGTTAATTAGGAAACGTTGCATTATTACTAGGTCAGGATATACTTTTAAATTAATTGGTAAAAGTTAATTAAGGGTTAAAATTTATATTTACATTTTTTTAATTAAAATATTACTTTAAGATAAATAAAAAAGAAAAGTATGACAATTTTGTAAGGATGGATCGGAGGGAATGTGATTACTTTAAGACAAATAAAAAAGAAAAGTATGACAATTTTGTAAGGATAGATTGGAGGGAATGTGTACATAGTTATTTAAAAAAACAATATATTTCTACATGTTAATTTTTTTTAATAACAATATTTGATGATTGATTTTTCTTACAAAAGTAATTTTTTTAATTTTTATTCTACTGTTGGATGATCATATTATTTTAATTGATTACCGAAATGTGTTAATTTTAAATTGGTTATTTTGTACGTTTGAGTTTTCTTTGTTGAACATATTCATAAACACTTTGGACTAGAGTACCTGTATGTAGTATGCCAAATTTTATTTATTTAAATATTGATACCCTCCAATATTAACATCCTCCCCTACTCACGCCGTGCCATGGGCACAAGCACAAATACTAGTAAGTATATTATACGCGAACTTACTTAAATATGGTTTAAGGTCTATATCTAAAACCCATTTGAGAGGTGTGACACATAGCCTTTATTAATTATTTGTGAGATTATTAATTTATTCTTTAGAGTTAGTTGGTACCAACAAATTACCTTAGGAACTACCCAATCTATTCTATACAAAGATTTCATAATTCTTGGTACGGAGTATTAAATTTTAATCTTCTACTTAAAGAGTTTATTTTTAAAATTATATAGTAATTCAATCTCCATAGTTTATCAACTTTATGTATCATAATCATCAAGAGTATGATTTACAACTTTGTAACTATGATCAACTTTAATGTTATTAATAGTTACTCTGATTATCAGACTTTTAACAGAAGACATTAAATTTTCTTTGGTAGAAGAGAGAGTAAATCATAAAAAATAGTTCATTGGTTTCAAATTATTGTCTTTTTTTTTCATCCATTCTTAAAAAATATTTTATGAGTCACATGAACACAAAATTTAATGAAAAATATACATTATACAAATATTAATAATCAATTTAATTATTTTTCATATTTTGATGTTAAATCAAACAAAACAATAAATTTGAGGTAGATGAGAGTTAACCAGCAACGAGGTATGTATGTATGTATATATCAAAGGGGTGACAATTCGTGTTATCGTGTCGTATTTATGTCTCATTATCGTGTTTTTATATTATTTATCTTATTTGATCATAAATATAGCAATAAATATTATTTTAAATATATTAACAATTTCGTGTTTTTTGTGCCGTATTTCGTATCGTATCGTGTCGTGTTGGACTTATCGTATCATTTATCTCTATCATTGTGTTTTATAATCGTATCGTACTGATTCGTGATATCGTGTCGTACTAGTCATTGTCACTTCTATAATATAAGTGCGTATGTATGTATGTTAGCCGGAAATTTGGGTACTTTTGGAAAGGCTAAATATAGAAATAATAAATAGGAGTATTACCCGCAGCATAATTAGCGGGATCATCATTAATTCATTAATTATCATCATGCCTAGAACAAGATGGAGTGGTAGTAATATTTTGACAATGACTTTCACCAAACCAACGCTTTGAAAGGGAATAATTAATACTAATAATTACTTCTATCCTCACAACTGTAAACTGTTTGCTGTCCGATGTTGATCCATTCGCCTTTTACCTTCTTTCCATCACTTCATAATTTTCACATTATCATTACATCCGATTTTGACATCATTAAAAACTAACCAAGTTGTTACACATTTGTCCTAAAATTACTGTCATGTTTAATCTGATATATGATTAAAAAAATAATGAACTTAATTATTAATATTGAAATATTATGTGATTTCCTTTAAAATCTATGAATATATAATCAAAAATTAAAGTAAGAAGAAAAAAATAAGAATAAAGTTGTAAAAGTGATATCCAAAAAAACAACTTTCAAACAAAATAATTATTTTTTGACGGACAAAAAATGAAAAGAAAACAATAATTTTAAGACGAATGGAGTATTACATAAGTATTCATTTTTGTTCTTTATTACTACTGTATCTACGTTTATCTTTTTCAATTATCATTTCCCAATTTACACATATAATGTTACAAGGCCAACGTAAGACAACTAAAATGGTATGAATGTCAACTTTCTAAATTTATTTGAAAACGTTAAAATCAAGCTTTTATTTTGGAACTGAGGGAGTACTACGTACATTCTGAGGTTAGTTTAAGAAATAATTAATTTATAATTTGGTCCATAAATCCTACATGGGTGCCATGTGGATCGCATCTGACCAACATACGACAATTTATGGGCATTGTGTAAAGGGCGAGCATCACCACAGGTTGCCGCCATAGATCCCCGCATCCAAATAAAGGAATATGACCAGCATCATTGGTCCTCGAAGCTCGTCAATTAGCAAGTATGTCCGTCAACCATCGTTATGATGGCCGCACGTTGGACTTTGTCCACAATAATGTTTGCCGACCAGATATCTAGGAAGGCTACCAGAGGAGTGAAAATAACAAGGAAGTTGTTCGATCATCGTCGAATGATTGGCTGCACATCAATCCCATCACCATTAATGCAAAGCCCATTTTGCCTGACAACCGCTGAAGCAGTTTCATCATGTACCTATCCATCGCTATAAATGTTAAATCTCCTATTTCTGACACCCACCGAGAAAGCTTTGTCGAATAACCATCACATCACCTTAATGTTGGCAGAGTCGAGCTCAAGCCTTGTCTCCCATGATTCCCACTATAAAAGACCCCCAAAACTTTTCATGCTAAGTTAGACTCTCTCTTGACTCCTAAAACCCTTGCACTCGTGCAATCCCTCCTTGCTTCCATAAATTTTGGCTTTGATCTTTCCCCCACATGTGAAATTAAATTAAATACGATTGATCTATACGCATTCTCACACAAAGGGTTATTGGTTGGGCTAATCCCCAACCCTTTCACGTGTTTCAAGTGATTTCAAATTTGCAAGGAGTTCAAGGAGTTCTTCGAGTTCATGCAGTCCATCATCAAAGCAATCTTTGGTTTGGTTTGTGGTTTATATAAATTAATTTTAAACAACTTAACCAACATTAACAATAACAATAAAAATAAGATTTTAATTTGGAATTAATATCAAACATTAGAAAAATAACCTACTAAAAAAATTAGGGAAAAATACCAAAAAGTCCCATTAAAAAATGTTCATATCCAAAAAGTCTCAAAATAATTATTCTATCTAAAAAGTTACAAAGTTAAACTCTTAATACCAAAAAGTTCAAAACTTAACGCTTCTACTAACATCGTTAGAGTATGAGGTTTTATTTGAAACTAAACTTATTTTTAACTTCAATGATTTTAATGATTCAATATTTTAGATGAAATAATAATAATAATAATAATAATAACTAACAACAACAAAAACAAATAACTTACTATTAATAATAACAATAACATAAAAGAATTTTCTATTAATATGATTATTGTTAATAATAATAATATTATTAATTAATAAAATTATTATTATTATTATTATTATTATTATTATTATTATTATTATTATTATTACTACTACTACTAATATTCCTACCACAATGTTATAAAAGTGTAAAGGTTAATTTTTGAATTTTTAGTATGAAAAGACTAATTTTAGATTATATGGCTGGAATAATTATTTTGGGATAATTGGGAAATGGTTTTTTAAATAAACTTTTGGTATTTAATAGTAATAATGTTAATGCAAATAATAATATCACTATTATAATAACACTATTATAATAGTAATAATGTTAATGCAAATAATAATATCACTATTATAATAATAGTATTATTGTTATGATAATAATGAAAAAATGCAATACAATTCTTATTATCATTGTCATAAATGAAAAGAAAAAAAAAATGAATTTTCGTCCAAATAAAGGCTTTGAACATAACGACGTTTGTAGATACATTAAGTTTTGGACTTTTTGGTATGAAAAATATGATTTCGGGATTTTTTGGATATAAGAATTATTTGTAGGACTTTTTGGATATGAGAATTTTTTGGTGGGACTTTTGGTATTTTAAATAAAACAAGGATGCTTAATGTTTCATTCACACAATCAATCTTTTCTTGCAAATTCGAAAATAGACAAACAATGAAATAAAAATAAATAAAAATAAAAAATAAAAATAAAAAATAATAAAATATATATATATATATATATATATATATATATATATATATTAGAAGGTAATTTGCAGAACATATATAGGCTGTTTATGGGCTGGACTGCATCCCTGGACTCGCTGAAAAATTGAGATAGATGCGAGTGGACTCAAAAAATCAACCAAGAGAAAAAAAAAAAATCTAGCCATATATTGCTAGATCGCTCTTTTAATTGATCGTTGCTTCTTATACTATGAGTGCATCAAATTAAGGAAAATAGCTTTTGTAAAAGACTACTTCCCTATTACCTACATTCTTTGCAATTTGGTAGCTGCTGACCTATTTAATTTATTCACTAGCTAGCTAGCTTATACTAATATAATATAATATAATATAATTATTATTTATTTTATAATATAATACACTTAAAAGTGTAGGGTCTTATATGATTCTTCATTTTCCCTCTTTTTATAAATATCTATTTATAGATAGCAAAAACTTAGATATTCGGGTTTGAAAGTATTTTATGTAAAACGAATCAACTTGATTTGATTCATCGTGTGTTGGATTGTGAGAGAGTGATACTATGTTTTACAAATTAAGATGTGTAAAATCATCTCACATAAAACCTACTAATTATAGATAGCTTATAATTAATAAATTTAAAAGTGTAGGGTCTTATAATACACCTATTTATTTTGATGCAAATTAATAGTCAAGATTTAGGAATTAGGATGAATCAAAGACAAAAAGCTCACGAGGGTAGCCATAGTGGCATCCACACTTAGAGTTGTCAAACAGTTGGCCCGACCCGACCCTACAAGGTTTCACTTAGCAATGTACTGGGCTGGGCCTAAACAGTAAAGGAGTTCATGAAACTTAAGTCTAGCCCATATGCACTTCGGGCCTATGACCCAAAAAAATAACTATTTTTTTAATTCCAAAATTCACAAATTAGCTAATAAAAGTTATAGAACACATTAACACATCAAAACACACTTAATTACTAGTCTAACTTACACAATTACAAAGCAAAAGTGTAAAAAACACATCAAGAATTCACGAATATATATGTTCTTAACCACAAATTTATTAAATGGTTCTTAAGTCTTAACCAAAAGAAATTAACTATATAGTTTTTAACACAAATTTTTTAAAACTAAAAAGTGGGATTAAAAAAAATGCTTAATAGGGATTGAGTTGAAACCAGTCCAAATGGAGGTGTTGGGTTTGGGACTGCCACCAGCCCATTCCCATTTGCCCAGCCCCAACCCAGCTGCCACCAGCCCAGTCTCATTCACCCAGCCCCAACCCAACCCTCTTTTGGATTGCTACCTAAGCAGTCTCAAACCCAACACCCCCATTTGGACTGGTTTCAACCCAATCCCTATTAAGAATTTTTTAAATCTCAATTTGATTTTAAATTAATAATTAAATTAAAATAAAAAATTAACATTAATTTAAATTTAATAAAAAACAAAACATTAATTTAAATTTAACAAAAAAACAAAAAAAATGAATTTACGTAAAGGGTATTTTGGAAAAAGTATTTTCAAAAGTGATGTATTAAGCATTTTATATGTGATGTATTAAGTGTCGCTGAAAAGTAAATAGTTTATCGAACACAATTACAAATAGTCTAAGATTAAATGTCAAACACTCATTTTGTCATTTACTCATCAATCTTCAATCAACATCAAGAACATTGGAATTTTCCTTTGAGAATTATATCTCTTCAACTTCTTATGCAATTGAATGTGCAAAAAAAAGAAAAATAGATAAATAAATATGGAAGAAAAGTAAAATCAATAACTAAAATTAAATATAAATTTCCTAAATGTCCAACTTCTTGGAATCCATGTAACCAACTACGAGTACAAATGAGGGCTTGCACATTTTCGGGGAGTAAGCAACTTCTATACTTGTGCAAGATACAACCACAAATACTAAGACTCCGTTTGTTTAACGGAAAATCATTTTCAGAAAATAATTTATGGAAAATGATTTCCTGAAAATCAAAAGATTTCATTTTCAGGTGTTTGGTAAATCTTTTGAAAATATGTCAGAAAACATTTACGGGTGTTTGGAAAACACACGAAAAATGTTACGGAAAACAATATATGAATAAATGCAAAAATAAAAATAGAAAATGAACAATATTTAGATGTCCCTAGAAAATCAATAAGGACCATCTTTTTTAATAAGGTCCATCTTTTTTTAATCTCACAATTACAAATAAATTTTTTGATGATTGATATGAAAAAAAAACGTTTTAAAATAAAAAATAGACAATGTTTAGGATGTCCTTACAAAATGTTACGGAAAACTATGTATGAATAAATACAAAAAAAAAACATGTTCTAATATTAAAGCACATATTGAATATAAAATAGTGTTGAACTTTAAATAATTTTTCTTTAGTAACCCTCAATTTATCATTAGTGGTGTCAAATCAATGTCTATCTTTTTTCAATCTCACAATTACAAATAAAAAAGTTGATAATTGATATGAAAAAAAACGTTTTAAAATAGAAAATTGATAATGGTTAGGATGTCCCTAAATAATATAGTTGACACTAATTTTAGAACGTAGTAGGCATTTTTTAAAATTATAATTCATAAAGAGTGTGCACAAACTTTATTTATATTTCTAAACAATTTATTTGTTGAGTGAAATATTGTGTGTGTAAGTAAATATGTGCAATTGTGAAAGAGGGTGGAGGGTGCTTGAACATTTGGAAAATGACTTACGGAAAATGAATCTGTAAGTTATTTTTCGGAAAAGAAGCCTTCATTTTCGGTTGACTTCGGAAAACCTTTTACATTGACTGCATTTTCCTAATATTACCAAACACTGGAAAATGTGGAAAACGTTTTCCGGAAGTAATTTTCCATGAAACAAACGGAGCCTAAATGAGGATTCTGAAGCCACCATTGTGATTAGAATGCCTAAAATGTCTTTAAAGTAAGATAAGTATTTTTAACCCGACCCACCATATATTAATAGATTGAGTTGTGAGAAAATAAAATTCCATCTTACAAATTAAGATACGATCTTACATGAAAACTACTCAATTGTCGATCCATAATTTGAACCATGTTACAAGCTAATACTTAGGTTATGGTTAAAGTACATGATCCAGTCCCAAATGTGAAAGAAATCATTTAACATTAAGTGGGCGTAGGAATTAATGAATACCCTTAAAATTTGAAATATAATATATATAATCCATTCGTTTTGGATAAAAAGTTTATGTTTAAAGGTCTAATAATTAAAAAAATGATATTTTTAATAACTCATCAGTAATAAAATGATACTTTTGTGACTTAATTTTTAAAAGGAAACTGTTTAAATAAAATATCTAAAAATGGAATAATAAATTCTTTACCAGATAAGTACATATTTGGTTTTGCAATAAATAAACACTAGATCTTTGTGGCCGTGCCTATGGCACGGTGCCAATTTATCTAATTTTGCCAATTGAAATGGTAACATCTAAATAGAAGGTGCGATTTTAAAAAGTATTACAGTTGAGTTATATGTAACTGATCTATGAACATTTGATTTTGTGACGGAATCAACTCTCATGGTCAGATAGTCTCAATCAATTGAACTCTATTGTGATATTATATTAATGTAAAGTTGATGTTTTATAAGAGGTAATGGTTTAAAAAATTAATCTCAAGGTGTGATTGCTCATAATATTAATTGTAAGGTATGACTGCTCATAATATATAACAGTGAATGGTTTTCAATCGTATTGGTGGATGAATGGGAAAACACGGTTGGGGTCTGTGGGGGTCTGTGGAGAGTGGAGAGTGGAGAGTGGAGAGTGGAGAGAGATGATGAGTGATGATTAATGAATGACATGGCTGAAATTAGTATGTTAGTTATACCGACGATGACAACCCTTTACAACACACACACACAAGAAAACAAACAAAAGCGGACCAGACCACTAGATCTACTTCCCCAGATCTCCTTCATTTCCCCTCACCTCATTTCAAAAAAAGGACCGCGAATCATCTTTCCTAAACCCAACCCTAATTCAATCAATCAATCGCATTCCTGAATTTCCCCTGCTCAATTATAATGTCTCCTAATCCCATGGATAGATAATTGTAATTTGCCATTAGATCCGAGGGAGATCCAGCTTTATAAATTAAATAAAATGGGGGCTTCCGAGTCCGTTCAAGTCGCCAACGACGACGACGACGACGACGCCGAACAAGACAATAACGGAGACAACGAGAGAAGAGAATTGAGTGAACATCATGACAATTTGTTGAAGAAGGTTTTAGAACAAGAGCCTGAAATGCTACCTTGTCACGCCTCCGCATCCCCGCTCTCTCCTCAGCTCTCTTCTTTCGGCACGCCTCGTCTCGGCCCATCCATCAAGGTCTGGGACCCTTACAATGTTTTGGCTCCCCCACCTCCTTTGCCTCCTCCTCCACACTTCTCCCGTACCTTCTCCTCCTCCGATGCATCCGTGGATGATGATCGCACTGTTACCGAGCTCTTCTTGATATCTCATGGCGAGTGTCACATGAATTTAAGGCCTGATTTGATTGCTGGTCGCTGCCCTGATGCCGCACTTACTCCCAATGGGAAGCGGCAAGCCAGAGCTTTGGCTGTCTTCTTGAAATCGCAGGGGGTTCGCTTCAATGCTGTTTACTCTTCCCCCTTGGATCGGGCTAGAGCTACTGCTCTTTCCGTCTGTCAGGTAGTCTCTTTTGAACTTTGATTCCCATTTGTTCGTTTCCCTTGTCCTATATTTGATACGTTCAAATGGATAAACATGTTTACTCTTCTGTTGGAACTTGTGTGTTGATACTTGTACGTTTCCAGTTTTTGATTCATCCAGCAGAGTTGTCTAATACTATAAATCTAGGATTTCACTATCACAGTACTGAACGAACAATAGCTTTTTATTGGCGGCCAGCTAACAACCATACATTTTTTTTTGGCTTGCCAAGTCGTGACCAATTGATTGAAAATTCTGCATCATTTAGTTTGAGTACCATCGTCTTAATCAACTTGGTTTTAGATTGTGACATAAGACACATGCCTGGCTAGGTTCAAATTCCAGAAAGCTGTTCTTTTGGATGTGCCTAATCTTGTTGTATTATAAAGCCTGTAAGAACTCCTGTGGCACCTGTTTCCATGCAAAGGAGACTTGTCGAAGTTAAAACTGTCAACTGAATAGCTAATGCTTATCAAGATAATGTTGATTTCGGAAATGTTTTGTGTCTGTGTAATGGTAAAGGTTATATTCTATCGATGCATTTTAACATAATTGTGTTAAAGTTCCAGTTTATCCGTTAATGTAATTATGGATAGAATTAAACTTCATATGTTGTTGGTTTGGTCAGATATTATCTTTGATACCCCATATTGGAATCTGTTATAAATCCCTTCTCGTCCACTCATAAACTGCGTCTTACATAATCATCTGTTATAGATTATGCAATTTCAAACACAATGATGTGGCATAGACTGTTTGAAGCAACTTACAAAATGGTTAAATCTTTATCTGAGTTTCCTTTTTATTTTTGTTTTTAGGGGGTGGGTGGCGATTATGATGGTTAAAAACTTAAACTCGACCTTGCCAATTGGTTTTATTATTAAGTGACTATGTCCAGTAACTTGTGATATTGAGATCTATATTGAGCCTGCTTTACACCCTATGATACTGTCTTATAGAATTGTTTGTCGTTATAGAGATACAACTGATTATTTCCTGCAAAAGATGATGCCGCTAGTTACTCTTGGTCTGATGGAGTCAGCATGGCCAAACCCCTACAACTATTTGATAGCTTTATCTACTATCTGATTATAACGATTCACCTTAAGCCAATTATTATTCATCGCCAACTTGAACATTCAAAACATTATGTTGACCCTCAAATAGATCTTCTGGAAGCATCTATTTTCCAATCTCAATTTGAAATACTGAGTGTTTATATTTGGATTATGCATCATATAATTGCAGTAAACAAATCATCACTTGTTACTTTAAACCAATTCTAATTTCATGCTGAAGCTTGGTTCATTGTTTTTAGCTCTTTTGAGTTGAAAATTTATGAGAATTGTCTTCATCCCATGTAAATGGTGATGATTCATGCTGAATTAATGTGAGTGACGTACATCTATCTTAGATTTTACCTAGATCTGTTTTTTTTTGTTCAAAACAGGTATAGTTCTGATAGTGATCTTTTTTACAAGAAGTATAGTCTAGTTATGATTTTTATGAATCCATGAGTTGTGTAAGATGCTTCATTGACTGCAATCCATAACACCTGAGGAGTGTTTTTGGAGGAAAAGGTGGTGTCGAAAACTGGGGGTGATGGAAGCTCAAGCACTAGTGTGATAGCTAATACTAATAGTGGTATGCACAGCTAGAGATGGAGGTCCGTACAGTGCTGCCAGACGAGCTTAGATGACTCCTTGTACTATACTTGTGGTAAGTGCCACACAGAGGTCTGGGGATACTAGGGAGGAAAGGAGAGATGTCTTCAAGGCAAAGGTTGGGTAAATCGGTTCATTTATGTATGGAGAGGATGTAGTGTAATGGAAGGAAGTTTTTTTTTTTTTTTGATAAGTAAACAGTCTATATCAGCGAGCGTCAAAACTTAAAACAGGTGACGCGTCCTTTGTACACTAGGATGGAAGGAAGATTATCCCTGAGGCTTAGTTTTGTAAAGGAAAAGTGCCGTGAGTAGTGGATAAATAATCTGTCATGTGATCTAAACACATGGAAACGTAGTCAAGGATATTGAAACGTGTCGGACTGATGGAGTGACACACCCTCATACCTTCTTTCCCAATTCCATGCGGAACTAGCCTATTGGGTAAAACTGGGGGCCTTGCGCGAACGAGGCTGTCGAGCATTGATCGTAGCTGCAATCACTGATGACCCACCAAATTACAACCTTGTGGGGATCCTTTGGAAATACCTGTGTGGTAGGACCATCAGGTTCGACCCACTAGATGTGAATAGAAGTTTCTAGGTCATGAATCTAACTTTCTCTCACATGTTTGGATTTTGGGTCAAACTACTGCCCTTGAATGTTTGAAAAACAATTATTTTATTTTTTCATTCATGACTAAAAGGAGTGACTACTTCCTGTGGAGGACATCATCTGGTACTCAGCATGAGCAAGGATGCCATAGCGCAGGCATTATCACAAATTTCCAATGGTACTTCAAATTATCTAAAGCTAGAAAAAGCAGCAAGGAACATTTGGGGATCACTGATGACCCACCAAATTACAACCTTGTGGGGGATCCTTTGGAAATACATGTGTGGTAGTACCATCAGGTTCGACCACTAGACATAAATAGAGGTTTTTAGGTCATGAATCTAACTTTCTCTCACATGTTTGGATTTTGGGTAAACTACTGCCTTTGAATGTTTGATTGAAAACATTTTTATTTTATTTTATTTTTTCGTTCGGGACTAAAATGAGTGACTGCTTATGGGACTATGCGAGGCAAAGAACAGGTTTAGCAGTAGCTGGTTATATTACAAAAATTCTGCTTGATGAAAGTTCCCATCCTTTTCTCGAATAACTTTTTAGACATTCTCACTTATATAGCACTATGCTTCATAATCTGGTACTCAGCGCTAGGATGCCATAGCGCAGGCATTATAACAAATTTCCAACAGTTCTTCAAATTATCTTAAGCTAGAAAAGGCAGCAAGGAAAATTTGGGTTTGTACACAATAACTGACTATACGTTGGCACTTAAGTGCTGACACATGGATCACTACATCTTAACAATTTCATTCCTCCACCAACTTTCTTTGGACTAAATCACTCTAAATTAAGAAATGAATTTGTAGAAGCCTTAGTAGTGAGATATCCATGGCAATGATGACAAGTGTACTGAATTCTCAAAAGATATTTTTCAGAAATGTTATAGATGTGAGATGTCTTCCAAGTGTCCTTAGGAATATTGTTTTGAAATGGGGGAACTTGTTGAAGTTGTGTCAGACAATAAGTATAGAAATTGCTGTAATGATTGCTAGTGAAGGTGCACTCCTAACATGAGCAAGGCTTCTTTGGTGGCATCCATGCTTCTTAGTTCTTAGATAATCAAACCAGAACTGCGTTATGGCATTTCAACACGAAATTTCTTGTCATTTTGTTTGAGTTTTCAGCAAAGCCATCTGCATAGCTATGTTAACATGTATATGCATTTGCAGTTTGTGAACTGTTTACCTCTTGGGGCTGTGGTGAGTCAGGTTTATCTCCATGGTTATCCGGTTACGTGCCTGTTGGTTATTAGTGTCTATAGAGCACTTTAAGAATGACGAATGGTAAGAAATTTTTCCTAGATCATTTATACCCGTTATAATTATTGCATCGTAACTTTGATAGGAAAGGCCCACGTTGTAAGTATAATGAAACTGCATCTTTAACATTATTATATAATGCCTTGCATCAAACCTTGCAGGAGATGAATTTTTCAGAGGAACAGGTACAAGCCTCAGATGCTCTTCTGGAGATGAGTCAGGGACATTGGGAGGGCTGCCACCGGTCGGATATATACACCCCTGAAATGTTGAGCCTAATGGACAGATTCCAGCCTGATTTCTCGGCGCCTTCTGGGGAATCACTTAGGCAAGTGGAATTCCGAATGGTCCAGTTCCTAAGTGGAGCAGTTCTGGGACTGCCAGAAAAGCTGAGATCGGATTTCTCCCCGCCAGATTACACTCTTGCAAACTCGACTCATGACCGTGATGGCCCTTCTCTGCCACCACCGCATTGGGATTTGCTGCACAAGCCCAGGCAAGGGTTTAGGAAAAAGTCTGGTAAGAGCAGGCTACAGATTGTAACCACGACTGGGGATCACGAGGCCGACGATGAGATGTCCCCTCGAGATCCGCCAAGTCATCAAGTAGCGCTTCACGAGATTAATGTTCGAAGCTCCCCTTCTTGCTCGTCCTCTTCTATAGGTGTTTTCACTCACTCGATGCCTATTAAGTGTCTTCTTATGGGGGTTCTGGGTTGCAGCCCAATTATGTGTAATAAGATGTGCATAGAAGATTCTTCAGTGACAGTCTTGCAACATTCATGGAAAATGGGTTGGCAGATAAAGAGAGTGAATGATACTTCCCACCTGAGGCTTCTCTAGCAAGAAAATATGAGAAGACTAATAGTATTGTTGGATGGAAGCTGAGGTAATAGCAAAATATGGGTATTTGTCCCAGCAACTTATTTACACGGTGAAGCTTGTAACTTATCGCTGTAGCCTATATTTATCTCCAGGTTGAGGTTACCCAACTCCCAACAGGGAAGAGTTGGATCTTGGTGTCAGGTTATTCTTTTGAATTGTAGCATTAACGATAGTGTTGCTATTATTATACGTCTACTTTGATTTTGGAGAATAATAAGTTTTGGAAATCCAGAATTGCATTTTTGTTGCAAGTCAGATCTGTAAAACATCCCCTTTATTGATATTGATATTGATATAGTCTCATTAGGCCATTGGCATTGCCCATACACGAGTTTACTAGTTGGGAGTTGTGTAGCAGTAGGTGGGTGCTAATTAATCCCTTTTCAATATATGTAGTTGTGATTGGTTTTCAGTTTTCAGTTTTCAGCAATAATGATTTGTGTCTACCTATTAATTGCTGCATTTCACCATAGAATTCAACCGAAGGCGTGAGCTATCCATGGAAAACTGGGTCAAGATTCAATTAGCGTATGTGCTTGGGAAGCAAGAAGATATCACTCTCGCAGTATTTTTTTCCTAATGCAAAAATCCAATAGCAAAGACATCCGTTCAAATTTCTCTCTCTCCTTTAGACTCCCGATTAAACGAGCCCAATAAAGTGAGAACAAAAAAATAAATATAAAAATACAATCACCAATCCAACAAATCACACATTGTACGGAAATTATATAATCATATCATCAAGGTGACTTGGAGTTGGTGTTTTCTACTAGTACTCCAGTATTTTATTTTCTGAATAATTTTCGGACGGGTAGGCCAAACTGGAACAGAGGAGGTTCAAGTGTCTGTCAGTTGGTAGGTAGGTATAAAAGGAGGGATTGCACTGCCAAGCAATTGACTGAAACAGGAAATGAATGAGGATTTCAATGGGTAAAACTGCGGCACAAGTGGCTGTGGCGGCGGTGGCTACTACCACGCCAAACTCGTACATAAAACACTACTCAACCCATACCAATCCCAAACCTAATCTAACACCCTTCTTTAACAAATACGTTGACAGCACCAATGTCCGCTCCTGGAACTCTGTCATCGCCGAGCTGGCTCGTGCTGGTGACTCTGTCGAGGCCCTCCGCGCTTTCGCTTCCTTACGAAAGCTCTCTCTTGTTCCAAACCGCTCTACTTTTCCCTGTGCCATCAAATCTTGCTCGGCCCTGTTTGATCTTTGCTCCGGCAAACAGGCTCATCAACAGGCACTGATCTTTGGGTTGGAATCCGACCTTTTTGTGTCATGTGCTCTCATTGATATGTACTCTAAGTGTGGTCATTTGAAGGATGCCCGAACACTGTTCGATGAAAGTCCTCTAAGAAATGTGGTTTCTTGGACTTCAATGATCACTGGTTACGTCCAAAACGGCAAACCCCACGAAGCTTTATCTCTTTTCAAAGATTTCTTGAGGGAAGAAAGTGAGAATGATGGAAGAGAAAAACAAGTGTTTATCGACTCGGTTGTCATGGTTTCTGTTCTTTCTGCTTGTTCTAATGCTTCTGGCAACGGTATTACGGAAGGGGTTCATGGGTTTGCAATAAAAAGTGGGTTTGAAGGAGATACTGGCATTGAGAATACTCTGCTGGATGCGTATGCCAAGTGTGGCCAGGTGGCTGTTTCTAGAAAGGTCTTTGACGAGATGACCGAGAGAGATGTTATATCTTGGAATTCAATGATTGCAGTTTCTGCTCAACATGGAATGTCAACTCAGGCACTGGAACTCTTTTATGCCATGTTGCATGATAGGGATGTTGACTATAATGCTGTCACTTTGTCTGCAGTCTTGTTAGCTTGTGCACATTCGGGTGCTCTACAAGTGGGCAAGTGTGTACATGATCAGGTATCTCGTCAATAGTAGGCTCTCTCTATAAGCTGTTTAATTTTGAAATCAATCCCAACAAAAGTCATTTGAATGCTGACTGGGAATGGTCACTGTGAGATGACTCTGCGCAAGTGCGCTTAGCATTCATAGTTACATTACTATAATAACCTAGCTGAAGATCTCTATTGTTTCCTGTCCTAGTTTGGCCCTTTTATGTCAGGGAGTTGCATCTGTCAACTATGTGATGTAATAATTAACCTGTTGTATAATTCCCAAATTCAAAAAATTGCATGTGTTTTTGTTCTTTTATAGGTTATAAAGATGGGTCTGGAAGGAGATGTGTTCGTGGGAACCTCAGTAGTTGACATGTACAGTAAATGTGGGAGAGTAGAGACTGCAAGAAGGGCATTCAATCGCATGAAGCTGAGGAATGTGAGGTCGTGGACTGCCATGGTTGCTGGTTATGGCATGCATGGCCATGCCAGAGAAGCTCTTGAAGTTTTCTATGAAATGAATCGGGCCGGAATGAAACCAAATTACATAACTTTTGTGTCGGTCCTAGCAGCTTGTAGCCATGCTGGCCTGCTGGATGAAGGTTGGTATTGGTTTCAAGCCATGCGACATAAATTTGATATAGAGCCTGGGGTGGAGCATTATGGTTGCATGGTTGACCTTCTTGGGCGTGCAGGTTTCCTTAATAGGGCTTATGATTTGATCAGGGAAATGAAGGTGAGGCCTGATTTTGTTGTGTGGGGCTCTCTTCTTGCTGCATGTAGGATGCACAAGAACGTGGAGCTTGGGGAGGTCTCTGCAAGGAAGCTTTTTGAACTAGACCCAACTAATTGTGGATATTATGTTTCACTTTCCAATATATATGCCGATGCTGGAAGGTGGGAAGATGTGGAAAGGATGCGAATATATATGAAAACCCATGGATTGATTAAGTCACCTGGATTTAGTTTGGTTGAATTAAGAGGTAGGGTTCATGTATTTATGGTTGGAGATAAGGAGCATCCGCAACATGAGAAGATATATGCGTATTTGGAAGAATTATCGGTAAAGCTTCAGGAAGCTGGCTATATGCCTAACATGACATCAGTTCTTCATGATGTCAATGAAGAAGAGAAGGAAATGACACTAAGAATCCACAGTGAGAAGCTGGCTGTTGCTTTTGGAGTTCTGAATTTGGCTCCTGGTACAACAATCCAGGTTATTAAGAATCTTAGGATTTGTGGCGATTGCCATGCAACAATCAAATTGATAGCCAAGATTGTCAATAGAGAAATTGTGGTTAGAGATTCGAAACGTTTTCACCATTTTAAGGAGGGCTTATGTTCATGTGGTGATTACTGGTGATACAGGAAATGGAAAGCATAAGCCAAATGTTGTACTTCAAGCTGATTATCATTCTTAACTCTATTTATTGACTGTGAAACTGCAATACCAGTTTACCCGTTCTGCAAAGATTGGTTATGTCTGACGGAGACACTTGAGCCTCTGAAAAGCTGTTTCGACTATGTACTTGATTGGATATGATTCAAAAAACTGGGTTCAGACACTTCAAATTGTTCCTCCATTTATTGTGTGGTATATCTTTATTGGTTACAAACTGATGATTCTTCTTGGCTGGCCCTGATTTGACCAAGCTAGTATTGGAGAGACCTTTACTCAAGTTTCTTGGTCTCTATGTATCAGTCATGTCGGGACAAGCACTAAACTTATTGCAGCTGCTGAATTTTCGTGTCAACATATCAGGTCAGATCCTATGAATTCTGGAGGCCAACTTGTCCTTGATAACAAGTTCTTTGGTCAGATCCTATGAATTCTGGAGGGCCCTCTTCTCCTCAATAAACAGGTAGTGCTGGAAGGGAAGCTCTATATATTAATTTCTCCATATCAACTCTTTTGTACTTGAAAAGTTCAGACAGGGCATTCAGCCCATAACAACTGCCCAGTTGCAGTCCTCTTATTAATCTAGTACTTATACACGAAGTGTTGCTTCGTGCCTCTGGTGCGCAATTCAGTTGGAAACAAATCATATCCTTAATCATTTATTAGGAAACTATCAAGTTGGCAGTGCTGAATTTGCCATGGGGATCTCCTGCACTAGATTGAGAAAGTGATCACAAATCTTCGGTTTGGATCAAAAGATTTGTTTTGCTCTTCTTGCGTTGCGGGTTAGATTTGTCTGGGGCATGAAGTAGAACATGAGGATCCAGGAGACGCGAGGTATGGATTTTCAACTGCACAGAAGGTAAGACCTGCATTCAGAAAGTTACTGATCTTTTGACCTACTAAGGAGGCGCCATTGTGTTTTTGAGCTACAAGTGAACTGTTAACTAATCTCTGCTCAGTCTTAACTTGTTATCTCAACCCAGTCATCTTAATTACTCTGGGATCAGCATGTCCTAACCTAATACAAATGAATTTTGAATTTTTCTTTATTAAAAATTTGTCTTAAATAGTCTCTGCTCAGTCTTTCATGTTCTACCTTTTCTTTTGGCTTAGTTGGAAGGTAACTTGTTTGAGTCTCTTGTACGTAATTCATAATTCATCTCTATAATTTAGGTGTTAGTGTCCAATTGCCGGCCACAAGAATTGAGTGACATTTTCCTATTAAGCTTACCATCAATTAAGTTTAAAATAGAATTAATGTAATTTTTTTGTTCCTAAATAATCGCCCTATTTTCTTTTTATTTTACCCTAACATTTTCTTGATACGTTAAACATGAGTCATATGCACATGTGTTTTAGAGAAACCTACACATTAGAACAATATTTTTAAGACAAATGATATTACGAGCGGAGCGTTCACAATGGACCAAGTATAAACTCTTTAAAATCCATTTTAGATATTTTTAGTTCCAGCTATCTCTACCGTGGGCAGTTGCTGAAGGCCTCTATCTCCATAACCGGGTAAATCTGTCTTCTAATTTGAAAAATGATTTATCTTGCACAGTAACTCATCTCCCACGTTCTCTCTCATCTATCTTGTTGGCGCGCAACCTTCGTCAATTTCTCTCTCCCCCTACCGGTCTTCTTCTCCGTTCACCTCCCTTCGATAGAGCACAACAAGCACCGAGATTGCTTTTCATTCCACGAGTTTAGCTGTTAACACATATTCATTGAATGTAATTTAATTCGTAAAGAGGATTGACTAAAATTATAAATTATTTTTGTATTAACGTTTTTCAAAATCCGTTATAATTGGGAACTATAAAAATAAGATTATAAATAAAAACTTTTAATTCAGCCTTTAATGTTATTTGATGATTTATGTCTTATATGTTTTATTTAATAGTTATTTATTAATTTAGTAAATATTTTTTAACAATTTATTTAAAAATAAATATTTGTTTAAAGAATTCATTAATTTATTAAAAAATAATTTAATATTTTTTATTAATTTATTTTAAATAATTATTAAGTAATTTTTAATAATGTAGTTAATAATTTATTAATAAAAAGGATAACCACCTCCACACATGTGATGAATCCCAACCGTTAAATATTTTAAAACGATTTAATCTCTGCCGATAAATAACTTTTGTCAATTGTAAGTGAGCTATTGAGCTCTATTATATTATTGACTAGCACTCTTGTCCGTGCCGATGGCACGTCGCCAGTTTGGGAATTTATTAATAAATGAAGCAGATAATGTGGAAATAAACTACCAAAAATATTATTTTCTTAAAAAATTGTCTTTCAAACGAGGCCTCTTTGCCCGGAACGGAGGAATTAATTAATAGTTTGTATACGAAATTGCGGGCCTGACAAAAATTAAATTGATTAAGTTAATTACGATAACAGTTAAAAAGAAAAAAAGAAATATTTCAAATTACAAAACTTGCGATTTTTTAAAAAATTTAAATTTGTATACGAAATTACGGGTTGGAAAAAAATTAAATTGATTAAGTTAATTATGATAACAATTAAAAATAAAAAAAAATACAAATACAAATTTTCGTAACCATAAAACTGTAAAACCATAATATCTAAGTAAAACGAAAATATAAAATAATAACTGTAAGCCGTCTTGTAAACTTGGTAAACCTTTTTGTAACTGTAAACCGTCTTTATCTTTTGTCAATTATAAGCGTGCCACATTGACGTCTATTGTAAAATAATTCATTTGAATATTAACTTGATTATTAATATTTATTTAAAAATACCGATAGATTCATCGGTTTTTCATAAGATACAATTAATTTTTGATAAAAACCTTAAAAACGATTTTACCGGGTGTTTTATTTCGGACGGACTACTTAATAGTTTAAGTTATGAGAGGTGGGGTCCTTCTTTCAAATTAATAATCCGGAAAGCCATACTCTTATTTGTAGATTCCCATTACAATAATACCCTAACCTCTCTCTGTAAAGATTATGCATAAGAAAAGAGAGGAAGAGAGAGAGAGAATAGGAAGAGGAATAGAACCGGGAAGAATAAGGAGAGGAAGAGAGAGAAAGAGAGAAAGAGAGAAAGAGAGATAGAAAAGAAAAGAGAAAGTGACTTAAAGAGAGAGAAAGATGAGATAAAATAGGGGACTTCCGTGAAAAATAACCGTTTCAAAGTAAATCACAAACCAGTAAAACATCCTTCGCACATGTGAGAGCTGAAGAAAATACTGGCCGTTGGATCACCGTAAAACAATAAATCCTAGCCAGTACTTATCCCAAGTCAATTGCGAGCGTGTGAGTATGAGCTCTATTGTATTATAGATATTTTTCTCTTAATTTTTTATTTAGGCAAAATATATCTTTCCTTCTTATTTGCATTTTTATATTTCATTCATTCTTTTATTTTTTTTGTTCATAAAATATATTGTTTAAACTTCAAAAAGAAAAAAAACACCGATAATTTAAGAATCATAAATCATTTCATTTTTAACTTCAACTATCATTAAGCATCTTCCTACATTTTAAAAAACCTTAGGGAAGGCAACTTAAATTAATTCCGTTAAAAATTAGATGATAGTTATAATGGCGAAATTGCATCTCCCTTTTCAAGTACAAGGGCAATTTTGTTTGCAAAAATAGTACAGTGGCAAAATTGAATGATTGGTCAAAGTACAATGACAAAATTGCTAATTTTTCCAATTTTGTGCACTTTTTTTTTTTTTGAGATTGAATACTGGAATTTAAAAATAAAATTCTAGCTCTTGAACCATGGAAGTAGTCAATATATTAGGACGTGATTGTGGGGGGATAAATTGAGTTTTAGGATCATTGAACGAGGGATTTTAGTAAAGACCAAAGATTTAGCTCAAATGTACCTTGGCAACTCTCTTTAAAGGTAAACCCTTTTCCATTCCTTCCCTCTTTTTATCATTCGGCGCCTGCTCCTACTACTCTCTATCCCTCTGTCTTAGGTTCTGCTTTTTTATTCTAAATTTTTTAATTCTGACTGTTTGCAATTTAATTCAATCTGTTTACTTCTAATCAAAATTTCTCTGTATATTTGTTTGATCTAACCTGAATTTCAATCGCTGTATTTTCTTATTAGTCTCGTAAGAGGTAAAGATGGTTCGTCCCGGCCAGCTTTGGCACACCTCAATTTAATCCAAGTCGACAGGCAGCCTATGCATTTGGGAATTACTATTTTCTTATTAGTCTCGTATTTTCTTGTTTGTTTAACTGCTTTGGTGCTATGCTTAATGAAATCCTGTTGGAATATCTCACATTCTGACTAGTGTAAATTCTGGGAGGAAACTTGAACTATCAAAGAGTGGAAACTGCTACACTATGGTTCTAAATCCAAGTGCCACTAAGCAGTTGTGCATAAAGTAAAAATTTAGGATATTGCTAGATTTCATCTTTGGTGATTTTAGTAACTGTCCTCAGATCATCAAACATTCCATCTTACACTTTTTTCTATCACTGGGTATATGTTTTTAGGAGCACATCTTGAAATAATTTAATGGTCTTGTGAGCCTGAGAGATGCCGATTTGGGTGATTCTATTAGAAGAAAATGGAGTAGGAAGCAACTTACCTTTAGAATGCTATAAGTTGAACCTATTGAAAAGAGGCGAGTGAAATGACCTATAAATTCACTCATTTTGTTTCAAAACTTATGATGCATGTGACAACAACAATTGACGTCTTTAGGTGTCCCGTGTCAAGCAAAAACATAGAAAATTAGGAAGTTGTTTTGCATCAGATTTGCATGCACAAATAAAGTGTTCGCAGTTTGAGATTTACAACTTGCAGCTAATAGAAATCAAGTAACTCTCCTTAATGCAATTCTTCTTTGTGTTATACTCTGTTCATCAATCAAGAATTAACAAACATCATATAAAACCATTGTGAAGAAAATTGAGCAGCATCACTTGCCCATGTGAATTGTAGAAATAGAATGTATGATGATGGTCATGTTTTACTATGCTGAAGTACCTGATCCGGTAGTGCTTTTGGTATTTTCATGATGAAATGAGTGCAAAAGTATTGAAGAGTTATTTCATTGCCTTGCAGAATATCAAGCTGCTATTATCAAGAACAAAAGAGGAGTCCAAAGACTTGCAGTCTCAGTTGCAGAGCGATTTGAAACAAATGGGTATGTAACTAGAATTGGAACCTCAATCTCATTATTCCCGGAACTTAAATAACTGAGCTATTTGATCCTTATTTGATGTTCAAAATTGTAAATGAGTACCTGATTCAGGGAGTCAGGTACATGAGTTATCTACGGCTGCTCTTGGATATCACAAGGTTGTGAAAGAGAACAAGAATTTGTACAACATGGTTCAGGATTTGAAAGGTTTGTTTCTTATTCTTGATTTCAAAACCCTCTATCTTTATCTTTATTGTATTTCTTTTCCGTATTATCTCTAAAAGGTTGATCTCTTTGTTCAGACTTATTTGCTTTGGTAAAAGTCTGTGTAACTATTCACATAAACTTGAATCTGGTTTTAGGACATATTCGAGTTGCAGAATTAGACCTGCGTTTAGCACTGATGCTAAAAATGTTGGAAAAGATGGCTCGTTAGTTGTTGTAGACCCCTTGAAGCCCCAAAAAGATGGAACCGCGTGTTTGGTCCCACTGCTACTCAAGGTAAATACTAAACAACATCTTGTAATCGATTTCATGGTAAACAGTGAAGACTAGTTAAAGTCCATTTAAGAAACTAACAGTTTAGCGAGATGGTGATGTAAGCAGCATGCAACTAGTATAGATAGTGGAATGGATTAAATTGTAGACATTGGATTGCTTAAGCATCCAGCTTTCATTTTTGTCAAGTACTCGTACTTACCTGTTATCAGTTTACTCTTTTCCAGTATTTAGAGACTTAGCAGCGTTTTAATTTATATGTTGTAGGAACTTTAATTTAATCACTGATCACGTGTTAGGTGAGCCAAGATTAAAGGGATGTGATCTTCCTGAAATTAAGTTTTGCTAATTTGGCAAGTTAATATATAAAATGGACTTTGACCCGGGGTGGGAGAGATGACAAGGCACTCAGGTATTTCAAGGTCCTTGGTTCCAATCTTTATACCAACAAGGGCCACACTTACCTATCAATAAATAAATAAATAAAAATAAAGCATATAATATGTCGTTGGAAAACCTTTGCGTAATACCACAAGTACAGACTGTGGGTCCCAATGAGCACAATAATAAGCTAGAAGGGGGGGGGGGTTGAATAGCTTATTAACACTTTAAAACTTTTAAAGTAAGTTCCTTGAAAGTTACTTGAAGTTTATGAAGAGTTTCAAGTAGCGGAAGACCTTCAAGAAAATTGTTCCGAATGCAGATAAGGACTAGGTAGACCTTTTCTGATTCTTAAGTTACTGTGAAATGGATATAATGAACAAGGAAACTATGCGGTTCAAGTAATAGACAAGCGAAGGAAATAACACAAGTATTTTGAGATGATTCACACTGTAAATAGTGCTACGTCCACCACCAAGGCAGTCAACCTTGGATTTAAATTGTGCACTATGTTTTCCACTTAGATCAATTACAAAGAATATCCCTAATGGATCGTGTACAAAATATTGACTTGTGTTTGGGTCTATGGAATTAAATATCGTAAATACAAGATATTTAATTCGAGAAGTATAGTTAATGGAAGTAAACAACAAGAAGAATAAAACAATAAATGTTGAAGAGCGACTTCTTGTTGTTGACGAGGACTTCTAGATCTGTTGAGGATCTATTGAATGCTTGGTGAAAGACTTGGAGTTGTATAGATTGAGCAATTCTTTAAGTGTTCGATTGATTACATGCGGTTGTCACTTGTTCCAGTCTTCAATGCGTATTTAAAGCGAGTGCACTTCAAAAGAATCCGTTGGAGAGGGCGAAGGCTTCAACTCTATTCATAAATGCATTAAATGCATGGGTCGATCGAATTTCGTCTTCACGGATATCCGGAAGCGATAATCATTTACGAGATCTTCAAAAGGTGGGCGATTTGGTGTCGATCGAGAGATGAAGCGAAGTAGGGGCGATGCTTGCTTTATTTGGGGCGAAAAGTCTTCTGCTTTTCGGAAAGTTGCTTTCGGCGGCTTGACATGTCGAGAGAATGACTTGGATTAATTCAAATAATATATGGAAATAAGTTTGAATTAATCCGGCTAGCTTCTCTTGAAGAGGATACGTAAAGCGGTCAGTGGACACGAGGTCTACCGATCTTAAGCTTCGGCGTCTTCGGTGAAGGCGAAAGGGTCTTCGTGAACACGAAAAGAGTCCTACAAAAACTATACAAGGCAAAGTTCTATACACAGTTGCCACGCTAATCGATCACGCGCCCGATTAGCCACTGAAGTATAAAACTAATGTAATGTACTGATCAGATATAAATTTAACATAAGAATCAACACAGACCATAAAACCACGGTTTTACAGAATACAAACAAGTCATAACAACATGCAATGTTTCGGAAAAAACAATATTCAACAAAACTTGGGCTTGCGATATTTTGAAAAATACCCAGCGGATTTCAACGAGAATTTAGTATGTTGTTCGCCTCGTCATAGGAAACTTAGAAATATAATTTTTTCTCGAAAATAAAATCGTTTTATATATAAAATAATAAAACGCATTTGGTTCGTTATCGGGTAAAACTTTTAAACAAACTAAAAAACAAAAGCATGCAATTCATGACATAACGAAATGAGCAATCAAGTATATAGACTCTAATACCAATGAAGGATATATATACATATATCACACAAGTTCGTTATCTACAAGTAATCATGAGTTACCTCGTGCGAACTTGAACTTTTGAGCGAAGCGGAAGACTTTCTGCTTGAGTTATGATCTTTGTATTTCACGATCAAAGATCCTGCAAGTCTCTCTCGTCAGATTGATATCACGTAGCACGAATATCAATCACTGGTTCACACCACAAATCCAAGCCTCTTGATGATTAGGCTAGAGAGAGTATTTGGTGAGACAGAATGTATGAGAGAGAGAGGGGCGGCCAAGAAGACTCTTTCTTCTTAGGCGTGTACTACTTGTAGGGTTTTATCCCTTTAGTTGTCATATTTTTATTATTATACAAGAAACTCTATTTCTTATAGGTTAAGTTAGGTCAATCCCGAACCCTTTCGGATTAGGAAACTAATTAACCTTTAATAATATAAATATATTCCATGTGAGCGGAAGTAAATAATCGGGCCACAAGCCCAATTGCTAACAGACACCATAGAAATGTTTGTCAATCGTCCACCCTGAATGTTGAAATATATCTTGGGTTTGTTTATTTGTTGCTCCTTGCCCCACGATATACAAAAAAAAAAAAAAAAAAGACAACTCTTTCCTCCGTAGTTGAATTACTAGTGTGTTTCAAACCATATGTTGTCTTTAAAGTATTGCACAAATTCTCAAAAACATGCGACAACATACGTAAATTTTCTTGACACACTCTAGGCTCTAGCACTACCCCCAAGTTTTGCATTCACCCAATCTTGGCCAGTTGTTGATGAATTCCTAGAGGATTGTTTATGCAAATGTTTGATGTAATAATTTGTCATACCTTCAACAACCGTGAGTATTTATCTATCTTTTGAATAGTCAATCATTATACGATCAAGAATGTCTTGGTGATAGTCGTCTCCATCCTCACCATCATTATTACTTGAATTATCATCATTTTGCTTTTCAAATTCTTCCACCATCTTAACCCGGTACTCAATTCATCATCATCCATTACGCTGCAGGATAAAGAAAAAAATCAATAACTTATAAATATCAAGGTTCTAAATATCGCTAGGCGGGTGCTAGACGCCAAACCAGGGCCTAGCGCCTAGAAAGCCTAGGCGGGACAGAAATTAAGGCATAATTACTTATACAATAAAATGGTAACTAATTAACTAACATTAAAATCATTCTTTCAATAAAATAACAAATGTTCATGTAAATAAAATTCTAAATTACTAAATCATTTAAAGCGTTACTCAATAATCATGTCACTAAATTGTCGAATAGGCAAATACACTGTCATTAATCAATCAAACAATGACTTCAATAACAAAAGGTTCCTAATTAGAAGTTACAAATTACAACAACAAAAGTAATGCATGCTTCCTCTTAAAACTTAAAATAGATCCAAACATTAATTAGACTAAAAAAAATAAAAAAGATATACCTTTGCTATTTCATTCCACCATTCCTTAGACACCGCATGTGTCCTCTTTTTCAGATCCCAACCTCGTTCACTGGTTTTTTTGTTTTAAAAATATCAAAGCATGCCATTCTTTTCTCATACCGTCCTAGTGATTTTTAAGTTGTACTCGAGTATACCCTTTCTTACAGGCCCGGTTTTGGAGGAGTTCAGAGTGATCGATCGAACAGGGCCCCCAATTTAAGAGGGCCCAATTTTATACATGTGAAAGCTAGTTTTATTTAGATATATAATAAACAATGTAATAGTAGTAAACAAAATCTCATTTGGCTAAATGGATTTGGTTTGTGTAAGTGTTGAGAGAAGTAGGGAAGTACTAGGTTCAAGCCCCTTTACTTACTTTTTTGTAGTTTTCTTTTTAATTTTGGGTGTCAATTATTTTTAGCATTATTTTATATGCATATTATATCATATATTTCCCCGATTTAGTTAAATAGTCTTCTATATTATTTTGAGAGATTTTACATAAATAATCAACTTTTAAAAAATATGCTTATAATTTCACAATATTTCATCTTTATCTTCTACTTGTATTGTAAGTATAATGGTTGTGGTTAAGTATTTTATTTATTTATTACCAACTTCAAATCTACTTATATATGTTTTAATTACTCCGGAACCTAATGAATAAAGAGTTACTATATAAAGATAAATATTTTGTATTCAGTTTTAGCAGAGTTATTCAATTTTAATTTTAATTTTATTTTTTGTTCGCTAAATTTACTTATAAAAAAAAGTTAGTTGCCAATCAATTTTTTTATCTGGGTCATAAAAAATAACAATTGATTGGGCATATAATATCAATATTTCAAGCAAAAATCAAAATTTATTGTTATGTTACTATCATTTTTAATTATTGCTTATAATTATTTAATTATTTGCTTTGTCAATTCATTGTTTTTTAACTTGAATTTATAGTGCACACTACATGTTACCAAAAAAATATCTATCTAGAAGTCAAAACATAAATAAAAGAAAAAAATTGATGAAGTATATTCTTTTTATTGTAAATTATTTTAACGAATGAAGAATAAAAGTTTTCGATAATTATTTAATACTTATTTTCTTATATGTTTGGCTATTATTTATTTTCAACACTTCAAATGATGAAAAGTCAAATAAAATTGTCTGTCTAAAATTCTTATGCTTATATTTTTTTTAAGGGCCCCTTATTTTCTTTCTGCTTTGGACCCCCAAAAGTTCAGGACCGGCCCTGCTTTCTTAGTTTCTTGATTGAAAAGCGTCCAGATGGTTTCCCAGCCTTTGGTATTGAAATGTGTAGTTAGCATGTTTCCATTGTTTTTCTCCTCTACACAAAATCTAACAAAAACTACATGAGATTCACTATCCCAATTGGCCCTCTTGACATTGTCATCTCCGTCAATTTCACAAACATCCTCATTGTGTTTCTTTTGAACCCTTTTTGCTTTACCTTTAAATGTCATCTATCATAATCACAATCAATAATTTATACTACGCTCACTAATGAAACAAGCATTGAAAGTGGACCGTTGAATATGAAAAGAAAGAAAGAAAAAGTTGATAAAACATTTTTTTAAGGTTTGAGGGGACATAAATTGCACCTCAACCCTTATTTTTTTATTACTTAAATACCTTGAAAGATTACAATTATATATATATATATATATATATATATATGATGCCTTTGGTGTGTCTCAAACAAATGGTGTCTCTAGTGAGACTTTGAACACCCGACCTCTCGGTTGAGAGTAATGAAGTATCAGGGTGTCTCTGGTAGAGCTTGAACACTCGACCTCTCCGTTAAGATAAGTAAGTAGCTAAATGGGGCCTTTTGGTAAGACTTGAGCGACAACGGTGTCTCTGACAAGACTTGAACACTCGGTCTCTCTATTGAGTAAGAATAGAGATCCTATCTAGGAGGTTGCCCCTTTAGGAATATGTTAGATGATTTGGAAAGAAAGAAATCGAAGGGCGTTTGATAATGAAGAAGGTTCCATGACTGAATTAAAAAAATCTCTACTCAATTATTTGTACTTGTGGTGTTAAGGGGCAGATTACTCTCAAGATAGTCTAGGCAGCTCTTGTGTAGTTTTTGTGAATAATTTTCACATTGGTTAAAGACCATATATTTTTATCTAGTGTATACTCCTAGTACTCCTAGTACATGAAGTTCATGGCGAACGCCAAAGTTCTCCAACAGGTTGATAGGAAATTCATTCCACTTGTTTTTGGTGGAACTCTTGCTATTATTGACCAGGTATATCTCTTAAATGATTCTTGAGATACATTATGAGCTTCTTCGGTCATCAATCATTATTGGATGTGGCATTGAAATCTTCATGAAACTCAAATATTTACTATGGTCTTCCATTGTATGCTAAATATAAGTATATGCAAGCATAGGCACACAAAAGCTCTTTTGGGCTTTATGACACTCCACATATACTAGTACCAAGGGGGAGGGTTAAGAGTATCCTGAGCCTGCTTCAATTGTTATCATATTCAATTGGAAGAACTGCGACAGAAGGTAGATTGTACTTCTATTTGATACAGTTAAAGTGATATCCCTTTGGGTTCCACTTAAAGAGTCTATGCTTGAAAATCAACTTTTAAAAATAAAATTTACTTGACATAAATACCATTAACTGTAAAAACTAATGAATTATTCTCAATTTGAAGAGTACTGTAAAGTCTGTAATACAGTAGAAACTTCAAAAAAATTATATATTAGTTTTCTTAAACATGATTCTCTAATCGGAATGTTCCAAAATAGGGTATGATTTTTTTAGCAGAATGGAGAGAGTATGTCATTCGAGGCCTAAAAGATGCAATATACAGGTGCTTTCAGGAAAAATGAAGACAATCAACAATAGTAAGCACTACTGGACAGTCTAGACCTACAAATTATGGAAGAAAGGTGGTAACTTCGACGGCCGTAGCAAAGGGCTTTTGCAAAAAATATCAACAAGAAGTTAACTCATAACTACATAATTCTTAACTACAAGTTGTTTGATTAAAAATTTGTTAATACAATAGATTCAATGACGAAACAGGCGAGCTTGACATGAGAAAATTCCTCAAAATCAAATGCACGCCAACTGTTTGTGTAATTATGTACTGTATAGCAGACATTGGGGAAAAATCAGTTATCTTTGGTGGAAACGCTGTATTCAAAATTGTTAAACTGATCTAATCACTATGGTCCAATCAACTATTTCAAGGATACTAGAAAAACCCACAAACAAAGTTATCTCAAACCCAAGTGAAATTACAAAACCACAAACCATAGTTACAATTTACAATCAGTTATGAAATCGATCAAAACTTGATTTACAAACATACCTAGAGTTGTGTTGCAAAAGCTAATAGCTTCATATGCTTCTAAGAGCTGCACAGCAACGGAGAGAAGGTCGCACAACAACAAAGAAGGGGAGAGAAAAATGGTGATAAGCTGTAGAAAGGGGTAATGCTGTCAAATTATTTCTCAGCTGCATTTTCTTTTCCTGCTTACAATTCCAGCGTTTAGAAACACCCTCCATTTCTAAAACGCTCTGTTTTTAAACGGGGCATTGATACACCATTTTAGGAAAATGCTTCATTATTTGGTAGCGCTTACAATTCCGGCGTTTAGAAACGCCCTCCATTTCTAAAACGCTCTGTTTTTAAACGGGGCATTGATACACCATTTTAGGAAAATGTTTCATTATTTGGTAGCGTTTTTGACTGAAACGTGCTACCATAAGGGGCCTTAGTGGGTTTTCTTTTCTTTCTTCTTTCATTTATGTTTTGAATTCTTATTTTGAAATGGTGAATAAAAATTAAAATATAGATAGAAGGGTTCTTGCTGGATTTCCAAAAAAACAAAAAAATGGGGAAGAAGGCCTGATAGTCATTTATTGAACTTTAGGGATTCTATTGTAAATTTTGATATAAGTTAAGTTTTAAAATATTTCATTTTAGCTTTTATTAAATGCACACGTGCAACTTAACGATATTTTTCTAATTAACGACATTCATCAAAAGGACTAACGTTGTAAAAAATTAATACTCGTAGGACCCAAATTTGACAAAATTTTTTTTGTTAAAAGACTATTACTGTGACGATCACATAGTCGCGAGACCAAAGGTACGATTTGCCCAAAAATATAAGGGTAAAGTGGTATATGATTTGACATACGATAATGTAAACATTTACATATCGAGATTGTAGCCACTAACGACCGAAGAAATGAATATCACGGTATTTGGCTTTGTGATATTCTTTTTTTTCTCTTTAAATGGAACAGAGGAGATGAATATCAGTGTTCGGCTTTGTTATATTGTTACTTGGTCTTGTTATATTCTTTTTTATTTTTTCTCTTTTTGATCTCACTACTTTCCTTCTCCTTTTTCTTAAATTTTCAATTTTTAAATTTAATCAAAAGTGATACTATACAATATATCATCAGAAACCACCTATCCAAACACTCCTTATAGTAGTGTTTTGATAGTAAAACAATTTCATAAGAGTTCAAAAGGAGAAAAAGAAAAGGACTAGTAAGCAAAGCATACAACTACAATGGTAAACAGACAAGTATGGATGTGTCAATGTTGGTCAAATGAGCAAGTAAGTGAATGCACAATTGATAGCACCGGTATAAATAAAGCATGTAAATGGGCTTAGGTGCCGGAGGTGGTGGTGGTCATCGCAAAAGGTTTTCTTCGGCAATGGTAGTTGTTATCAAAGATTGCCATCAACAGCGGTGGTGGCCGTCAGAGGTTGTTTCCGAAAGCAGGTGGAAGTGTCAGAGGTTGTCGTTGAAGTGGTGGTGGTTGCAAGACGTGTCTGTTTATGCTTACATAAGCTCATGTGATTAAATATTAAAGACTATATGAGCTCATTTATTCTCACATAGGTTCAAGTGAACAATTTTGCTCACATATAATTAATACAAGTAGTCAAACTTGTCAATTTGTGGACGGACATAATGAACAAAAATGGGTGAAATGTGGACCGATCCATTTTGGATGGTTTTTAACCATGAATCCAATTTATGCATTGCGGGAAATGACCTATGCATCGAGATTTAATTTTGTATTCTAATTTCAAATAGTTGCATCGTAAATATCGATGCATTGTGATATCAATGCATAACAATTCATCCAATGTGTATATCGTGATACATTGATTTGTGCATCGCAATAAATGGAGCAACTAAACAATCACCGTAACAAATGAAAGGACACCACAACAATACACTGTTAGCTAGTTGAAAAAGTAAATTGAAAAATGAAACACCAAGTTCATGCTCAAATTTCAACCATCGACAATGAATAAACAATATCATTCCAATTTCCTTTTGGATTTTCTCAGTAAATAACAACCAAAACGATAATTGACAAAGGGAGTTAAGAAAAGGAAGAACCTCGACGAAACCCGAAGCCACGTTTCGCTATTCAATTTTCTCGGGAATAATTGAGAAAATTAATACGAAATTTTCCAGCGAAAATAGGGTATAATCGGGGCGAGGTTTTTTTCGAAAGAGATGTTGATACTTGATAGTGAGGGTGAGAACGAATTCAAAATTGTTAATTTGTTGGAAATTGCAATCAAAGGTTCTGGTGCTACGGAGTACAGACATGAGACATCCATCCTTCGTTGACAAATCTAGGCCTTCAAGATGACCTCCAAATCATGGGCTAGAGCTATAGAAGAAACATACCTGATATTTTTAGCAACAATTTTATAAAATTATCTTTTTTCAGTTAAAATAATATAGAAAAATAAATTGGTTAAAGACTTTACCCTTTTCTAGAGTTTGTAATATCTCTAGTTCACCTTTCTTTTCTTTTTTTCAATCACAAAAGTCTATTTTTGAAATATTATTTCGAAAATGTCATCGTCTCCTTCAACAGCTCCAACAAATATATTGGATCCGAAAATCAACATAGTTACGCAATAAAACGGGGATCGACCTGCCTGGTCAGATCATAGGATCGAGGGGGCAGTGTCCCTTCATGGGGGTTTGGGGGCAACACCCCCGAAAGGTAATATTTTTTTATTTATTAAATACGAAATTGTAATTGATCTATGTTGCGTTGGAATTTTTCAGTAAAGACGAAGACGGAGGAGGAAGAAGAAGGATTACGACGGAGAAGATGGAAGAAGAAGGTGGAGGATGTGGTCTGATTCTTTATGATTTTGTATTGCGGTACAAAAATATCAGATTAATGTATCGCGTTACAAACATTGATGCATCGTGGTTTAAACATTGATGTATCGCGGTGCAAAAATAGACTAGGCAATTAAAGTGATAAATCACGGTTCAAACATTGATTTATCGCAATGCAAAAATAGACTAGGCAATTAAACTGATGAATCGCGGTGTAAAAATTAATGCAATAAAATTGATGCATCGCGATTCAATAATAAATGCACCCAATTAAACTTATGAATCGTGGTTAAGACAATTGATGTATCACGGTGCATAAACTAGACAATTAAACTGATAAATCGTGGTGTAAAAATTAATCCATAGCAATTCAATAATCAATGCACCACAATTCATTTTCGTAGCGCACATCATGCTCATTAAGGGTATCATAGTCTTTCTATCTCCAAAAGGCAAAAGTGTCCTTTTCCAGTTTGAAAAAAAACATGGGACTGGAACGATTAAAAATTTTGGAAAGTGGGCCGACCCGCAATTATTCAAAGCAACTAATTTTACACCCGTGTATTAAACGCACAGCCATACAATTTTTTAAATTAACTTATACTCAAGTGAAACAAAGAAGAAAAACCAAATTTCAAAAATAAAGAAAAAATAAAGTTGGGGGCAACTACTTTCTATATAAAAAAAAATCTAATTTGTTTTGATTTAAAAATTAGAGACTTATATATTTAAGATCTGAGAAAATAAAGTCAATTTTTATGGGAAAAAAATGAGGTTTAATATTTTGACTATATAATGATATAAGAGACGTAATTGTAAATGATAAAATTTGTTGTAAAAAATGATGAATGTTTCGAGGATTATTGAGCATTTGATACTCTCTCCATCCAAAAATTAGGTTCCGTTTGTTTCACGAAAAATGATTTCCAGAAAATGATTTCCGGAAAATGATTTCTGAAAAATGAAAAGATTTCGTTTTCAGGTGTTTGGTAAATCTTTTGAAAATATGCCGGAAAACATTTTCGGGTGTTTGGCAAACGTACGGAAAATGTTACAGAAAACAATATATGAATAAATACAAAAATATATTCTAATATTAATGTTCATATTGAATATAAGATAGTGTTGAGATTTAAGTAATTTTCCATCGGTAACCTCAATTTATCATTAGTTGTGTCAAATCAATAAGATCCATCTTTTTTCAATCTTAAAAATACAAATAAAAAAATTGACAATTGATATGAAAAAAAAAACGTTTTAAAAAATAAAATGAACAATATTTGGGACGTCCTAAATAATATAGTTGACACTAATTTTAGGACGTAGTGAGTATTTATTAAAATTATAATTTATAAATAGTGTGCACAAACTCTATTTATATTTCTAAATATATTTATTTGTTGAGTGAATGTGTACTTATGGGAGGGGCGGAGAGGTGCTCGAACTTTTGGAAAATGACTTACGGAAAATGAATCCGTAAGTCTTTTCCGGAAAAGAAGACTTAATTTTCCGTTGACTCGGAAAAGTTTTTACGTTGACTTCATTTTCCTAAGGTTACCAAACACCGGAAAATGAGGAAAACGTTTTCCGGAAGTCATTTTCCGTAAAACAAATGGAGCCTTATTGTCCTGTTTGACCCGATATACAGATTAAGAAAAAATAATTGACTTGATTATTAATATTAGTTTGATGTGTATTTTTCTTTAAAGCTCATGTGTATATGACTCACAATTAAAGTATGATGAACGAATAAGGGTAAAGTGGTAAATGAGTTATCCTAAAAAAGAAACTTTCAAACAATACAATTATTTTTAGATAGAAGAAATAGGAAAATATGACAATAATTTTCGGACGGGGGAGTAATAAATATGTGGAGTATAAATAAATCAAAAATGGTATGTTTACAACCACTCCTATAAGTATTGTTATAACTAAACTTTGATGAGGGTCAAATGTCTTTTGCTAAAAGACAACTTTGTCCTTCACTAAATCTTAATTGCAACAACAATTTTAGAAAGAATTGTGAGCTGTCCAGCCCAACAAGCCCAAACACCAGTCACGTGCTCAGCACACCTTCATCACAGTCACGAGTGAAACACATGCAATCTTCATAATCCAAGTCCAAGTCATAGGCGAGCAGAGACTAATCTCTGACCACCTTAGCTTAAGAGACGAGCACCCATCCCCATGAAGCCTGGGGGCCAAGCATACAGCGAACAGGTAGAATTGTCAAAGTAAGCATGTTCATTGAGCTCGGTAATACAGTAGCGGTCGTCTTATATGTGGACAGTTACCTCCGGGAAACCCGCTCCCACGTTCAAGACGTGGCCATTAATGTGCCCGCTCTACACGCCCCGACATTCAATGGCAGTTTCTTAGCTTTCTAAGCTGGCTATATAAACCCTTCCAAATGAAGGAGGGAGCTACGTTATCTTGTACACAGGCTAAACTTTGTCAAATTGCTTACTCAATTAAGTGTTTACTGATTCACACGCCGGAGTGCATTTGCAGGGTAAGCCACTGCCCAGTTCATGGTTCGTGTTTGCTTTCTTGACAGGTTTAGGCCTTGAAGTTGTGGATAGAATTAAAAGCCAGATATCCAGATTATCAAGCCCAGTGTTCTGACTATTTTGGATACATCAGTTGGTTCGCGCAGGCCAAGAATCCTCGACTTAATGGTCCGAGGGAATATCTAGAGGAGTGGTCTTAGAGACGTTCGTCTCTTTTTCATTTGTAGTCTCTTCAATCACGACCACCTCTCCGTCATCCCCAGCGACGTGAGCGGCGATGGTTGCATGTTCCTGAGTCTGAGCCACCCAGATTTGCGTCATTAGGTCGGTCACTTTGATTTGGGCGGCTTCAGGGGGTCCAGGCAGACTGCCCTTGTTGAGCATCAGCTTTGCGAGTGATTCCAGCTCATCTTCGGTGTAAGGCACTGGTGCATGGCCGAGTCGAGCAGAGGGGCAGAATGGCGTGTTAGTACCCCACTCGACGAGCAGCTTAGGCTTAATCTCTGGGTCGATGCACGCTATTTGCCTTAAAACATGATTAACCCCTTGGAGGAAGAAATGATAAGCCTCGTTCTCGACACAAGCGGTAAAATCGGCAAAGTTCTTGTACTCAGTGATGACGGCCTGCCTCTGCTCCTCGTTCGGGTGGGAAAGCTTTTCCCTTATCTTCTTTTCTTTCTCGGCAACTTTAACCTTGGCCTCTTCTAGCTGGCTCATTGCTGCTTGAAGCTATTTCCTCACCAACGAAATATTTTTAGTGGCGGCTTCCTCGGACTTCTTGGAGAAATCAAGATGAGACTCCAAGGTTCTCTTCTCTTCTTCGATTTTGGAAAGTTCAAAACACTTTGGCAGTGACAGCCTCCTCGCTCAGTTTAAGCTCGGATCGAAGAGAGTTGACCCACTCTTCCAGCTGATTCTTCTCACTGGTCAGTGTGGCGCTGGAGTTAACGCTTTCCATCAGCCGCTCACATACCAGCTCAGTCTTTGTGGCCATCTACAAAAGTGTCAATAATAAGGTTAGAAGCAGCATTTAAGGTATGTTAGTATGGCGGATAAAGGAGAGATTTTTACTTCGGCGATACACATCTCGATTTCTCCGACCAGAACGGAGCTCGAGTGCTCAAGGCTCCTCTTTCGGACCCTATTGTGGCGGAGCCTTCTCATCACCCCAAGTCCCACCGTTGCAGGGTACCCGCCGGCTTGTAAATATTAATTTTGTTGAGGTCGGGCACATCAGATATCTTTGCAATGAGTGGACCAGCTTTCTCCCGGGATTCGGGCATGTAGAAGTTTTCTTTTTGCCATGAGGGCACCCGGGAGCCTAGACGCCCCATGCTTGGGTTTTTATGTCCGTGACCTGGTTGTCCTTTCTAGGGGAGGGTCAACAGCAGGCCTCTTGCTCGGTGTGTGGGAGATGGCGTGAACTACGGAGGCCGAAATGGTGGTTGGAGTAGTTTGGTCAACAGCCGTCGGAGCAAGAGGCACAATAGGGACTGCAGGAGTAACCCTGCTTGTTTCTGCGCGGCCTCGGCTGGCTTCTCACCCGGAGTTAGCAGCAGGAATGGTGGGAAGAGGAGCAGGATTCTGAGTTGCAAGTTGGGTGTTTCTTTTCGTTGACCCTTTCTTCGCGGCTTGTAGATAGGTGGGCATCGGGTCGGGTTTCGGGTTTTTCGGGTTATCGGGACTGGTAGGAAATTTTACTACCCGAACCCGCTCCGAAAAAATCGGGTAACTGTACTTCGGGTACCCGAATTCATCGGGTAACCGCAAAATCGGGTTCGGGTAACCCGTTATGTTTAAAACAACTTTTTTAATTAAAAAAACCATTTTTTGTGCTTGGTAGGTTTGCAATTGCTTGGTATTGCTATTGGTAATGGTAATGTGATTTAAGAGTAGACTAAAGTCATAAGTGGTTGATTAGTTGGTTTAATGTAATAAAAAGATTAAAAATAATAATAATAAGTCATCTGAAAATCGGGTTTTTCGGGCACTAATGCAAAACCCAACAACCGACCCTTTTTTCAGATCGGGTTCGGGTAACCCGTTAACCGAAAATACCCGACCCGAAAACCCGAACCTCGTTTGCCCACACTTACTTATAGAAATTTGCTCGCGTCGTTAAGTTGCTTCTTATCTGTAAATACCAACAGCAAAAGTCAGATAAGATTTAAGCTGAAGCAATGTTCATGGAAGTAATGAACAACAAAGAAAAGTATAAAGCAGCCAGACCATTGACCGAGAAGGCGGGGGTACAGTGTGTTCCAGTTCGTGTGCAGTCAGGGCACTCACTGGGAAAGTTCCCCCCATGACAATTTCCCTAGTAAGGGTGGGGGTTTTCAGCCACGATGGTGACCCTAGGTTCCACTCCTTCCACAGGCCAGCTCAAGACACCGACGAAGAAGAGAGGGGTCGGATGCATGGGTTGACCAATTAAGCACCCAGTCCTACCCCCGCTTTACCTTCGTTTACTCCGAGCAGAGTTCTGAACGCAATAGCTATTCGGGGCTCTCCAGCTCGGAAGGCGTTCTTGTCATATTTTGGGAGTTCTAAGTTGTGCAAGAATGGAACGAAGGGCCATCCTACCCGTAATTCCACGAGCAAGGCTTTCCCATCCCAAGCCTCAACTTTGTTAGGGTTGTCACTGAGCAGCTTGAAGTAGTTGGGGTTGGAGCGGCTGGTGATGCATCCATTCTTCTTGTCCAGCGAAAACAGGAAAAAAATATGAACAAGTCATTTCGGGTTCAAACCCGAGTAACCTGCAGGCTGCAGGCTACGGTGTATGCGACCAGAAACCTTAATATAGTAAGGGTCAGGTCGCAGGGGAGGGCGTTGGTTAGGTGGAGAATTCGACGATGAAGGGATCCAGGGGAAGTCGGAGGCCGACCAAGAAAAAGTTAAAGTAGAAGACCATTCGTTCTCCTTGGTAATTGTGGCCTTTCTTTTCAATGTCCAGATCGAAGGCTCGCACCCGATAGTTTTTAGGGTCCATGCCCAGGGAGTAAAACCAGGTGGACACATCTTCCTCGCATGACAAATTTTCCCATTTTGTCAAGGCCGGGGCATCGGCCACAAGTTTTTTCCCCTTACGATGAGCAGCTTTTTTCCTTTTTTCCCGATGACCGCTCGTGCTTGGGGATGCAGACCCTGAGCATCTATCCTCTTCGACGGATGCCTCCCCATCCTCGACGTTAAAGTCTTGTGCATCTTCTTGCTCATGTTCCTCGTTGATGTCGTGACCACTAGACATTCCATGAACCATTAAGGTCTCGTCAAGCTCGGTTCTTTCAGAGCTATCAGATTCAATTTTATAGCTTTCTTCCTGCTCGCTTGAAGGTCCATGGTCATAGTTGCGTCCCTCTACTTCTGAGCTACTCTCCTCACGGGAAGACATCCTACAGGAATCGAGGAAAGACATTAACTTTTTCTCGGAGGACAGGCAAGAACGATCAAGTAAAACCCTCGACTGGGGTTTATGTTTCAAACCAGTGAGCAGGGCACCAGTGGGCTTTTTCCTCGATTCCTACCTAGTTGTGTGTGGGTCGGTGCAAAAACCAGAAAGGACGGGAAAGATGGATTCAAAGTTTTAGAAATTTTGTGTGTGAAATTAGTGAAATGGACGGACCCAGAAAAGTTCGAGAAGAATAAGGGTCGTGACGGCTAATGAAAATTGAAAGATCAAGATTAAGGGAAGGAAACTGTAACATTCTTCATTGGGGTCAGACGCCTGAATTTTCGTCAAGTTGGTTTTCAGATCGTAACCAATTTGTCATCATGTACCCAACCAGCATCATCGAACCCCAAAATTAGGTTTCTAACGGCGAGAATGGAAAGGGGTGAAGATAGAGCTGTCAAAACGGACCAATGGGGTGGACCAACCCGTCAAATGGCGGGCCCTGCTAATTGGCGGGGCGAGGCGGACCAACCCGCGAAAATGGCGGACTGAGAAGACATTGGTCCAACCTAACCCACCTTAGGTTGCGGGGCGGGGCGGACCAATCAGTCCACAAAGGAAATTTTATATTCAAATCCAACTATCCAAAGACCTGGAGCTATTGTATGTTAGTCAATACTCAATAGACATTTGATGTGCTGAAAGTGTTGATGTGCATTTTTTATGAAGGAAATGCATTACAAGTGAGAGCCGATAGGTGATAGGTCAACAATCAATGGTCACTTGACTCTTGAGAGTTGAGAGACAGAGAGTCAGAGAGATCGAGAAGGTCTGAAGGGTGAAGCTGTGAGTCTGTGACTGTGAGACAACCGGCGGTGGTGGACAGGCCTGAGAATGTCGGAGAGAGAGGGAAAGAGATGGCGGCTTGAGAAGATCAATGGTCAGACGAGACGGTGGATTGACGACTAAGAGAGTGAGCAACGAAGATGGCGGTGGACCGTTCGGTTCAACAATGACCGCTTATCACTATCAGTTATCTCTCACACAGACGCAGAGACTGAGATGAAGTATGACTGTCAGAGAGAATGAAATACAAATGAATTGATGAAATGAGATATTTTAAATATTGAGTTTGATTTTTTAGTGAAGGAGTGGTTGTTGGAGTCTTGGAATTTGGGTACTAACTTGGGTTATACTTATTGTCTTATTGACTTATTGGATTCAGGTCATAAAAGTGAAAAAACTTTCTTTTTCAAACCAACCGTGTAGACTGTAGGTGTATATTAGACTATTACTCTATTAGTTTATATATATATATGATTAATTGTATATTTTCAACCCGCCTTGGCCCGTGATCCGTGCGGTCCAAGCACGTTAGGCCCGCCTTATAGCGGACCTATAATTTTCTAACCCAACCCATCATTTTTACTTGGCGGGGCGGACCAACCCATTGAGTTTGGTCCATTTTGACGGCTCTAGGTGAAGATTACAGTACAAAAATAACAAATTAAGTTGGGAAAATACCTGGTGATTTTGAAGATTGAGTTGAGCAAGGTCTGGGAAATGTTGTAGTTTCGCGTTCGGAATCCTTCATTTCGGTTGACTGCAGAGAGACATCAAGAAGCCGCTTTGGAGTTTTTTCAGTTGTGGGAAAAGGTAAGATGTGAAGAATTTCTCGTTTTTATAGCCGGGTGAAATCACTATGGTGCTGGAAACGAGGCATTACATTAAATGACACCTCAGGATACAGGTGCGCGTGAGGATAAGCGGCGGCAGATGACGGCCTGTCCCTTTAGTGCCTACTACATCCCAGGTTGGCATCCACTATTATAGCACTTGACTTCGGGGCAACCACTTGCAAATGATCGAAATGAGCCAAGTCTTGCAACGACTTCCAGAGAGTTCAAAGCTATTGTGCTCCTCGCTCCGAGCATATATGCTCGCCATACAAAGAGTAGGGGGCCACTGAGTTGCCCGACCCAACAGGAACAAGCACCGGTCACGTGCTCAGCAAGCCTTTCTCACAGTCACGAGTGAAACACGTGCAATCCTCATGATCCAAGTCCAAGTCATAGGCGAGCAGAGACTAATCTCTAACCGCCTTAGCTTAACAGACGAGCACCCATCCCCATGAAGCATGGGGGCCAAGTATACAGCGAGCAGGCAGAAAGGCTAAAGTGAGCATGCTCACCGTGCTCGGTAATACAGTAACGGTCGTCTTGGACATAGGGATTTACCTCTGGGAAACCTGCCCCCACGTTCAAGACGTGGCCATTAATGTGCCCGCTCTACACGCCGTGGAATTCATTGGGCAGTTTCCAAGCTTTCTAAGTTGGCTATATAAACCCTTCCAAATGAAGGAGGGAGCTACGTTATCTTGTACACAGGCTAAACTCTATCAAATTGCTTACTCAATTGAGTGTTTATTGATTCACACACCGGAGTGCATTTGCAGGGTAAGCCCATGCCAAGTTCACGATTTGTGTTTGCTTTCTTGACATGTTTGGGCCTTGAACTTGTGGATAGAATTGAAAGCCAGATATCCATATTATCAAGCCCAATGTATCCGAACTATTTTGGATACATCAAATTGTAAATCTAGCATTGTTAAAAATTAAAATGCGATGAATATATGGTTATATAGTAACTGCATTATATGAAAAGTAAATAAACAATTAAAATAATATACTACAAACGAAGAGAAGCTAATTATAAAGAATTATATCGAAAAATAATAACATTATGAAAAAATCGAAACGTTATCGTGGTATCTCAATAATCTTTGTTAACCACACACACACACACACAAAAGGAAGAAAGAAGGAGAGGAAAATAGAAAACCCCACTCGTAATCTCCTTTATTCTCCATCCCTCTCATTGGAAATCTCCCTTATTCCCACTGGCGATTTCTCTTACAGTCACCGTCCACACCACAGTAAGATATCGTCCTCTCGCTCTATATCTCGCTCGATTCATCTCTTTTTCTCTAATATCCAACTTTATTTTGAGGGAAAAATATTGATTATATTTTTTCGGAGCTAATGAAATCACATAAAAACATTTTGTTTAGATTTTTCGTATAAAAAACATTTTTGTCATTCAGATCTACTGTCAATTTTTTAATATTTTTTATACATCGATTTTTGTTATTTACTTTTAGATAAATCTCGAACTGATTTAATCTTTTAGAATTCTCGAAATATAATTTTTTATGGTGATTTTTATTACATACTACTTCAAATTTGTCAATGGTTTTTTTACATCTCAAATTTTGGGTATTTCTTGATTTACTTAATTTTTTTAGTATAATATTTTAATATTTGATGGGTTCATGTTGTGAAAAATCGTTGTTTAGTCGAGGAAGAAGATTGTGAAATAAATGTTGAACAATATTTGATGGGTTCATCTTTTTTGTAGGTAGCTGATCATATATGAAGAAGGAGACGGTGATTGTGAACTAATCCATTTTCATTAATCATCATTTACAATGTGTTGATTCGTTTTCGTTTGACACAACCGAGAATTGGAAAACTGTGCAAATTGGAATAATTCATGGTGGAATTCCAAGGAGTTTTTGAATTATTTAATTAAAGAATTCGTTAATTGTTTCTTGTTAATAGGGGTTTCTATTTTGGAAACAAAGTTTTGACGTGATTTTTCCCTATATAGACTATCATGCTTTTATATATCAAAATACCTAAACGTAACACCAGATTCCCTAAACGTAACATCATTTAATGTGTGAAAATAACTCACTACCCCTCACTCCCCTTGTACACCACTTTCTGTATTACACCCATCAATTATAACTCCCTCAACAACCCACCCCTCCATTAATCCCTAACTGAAATCTACCCCAAACAACCCTAAACAACATTTCCATTTTACACAGAAATTTCTCTCAGTCAAATCCAGTGTACACCATCGTTCTCTCTTAGTCGCTCTTTCAAATCTCGTTCTCTCAGTCGCTCTCTCAGTTAGCCAAGGTATTCTCTCTCTCTCCCCCTTTCTCTATTTTACGTTTGTTCAATCTCAATTTCTTGTGGTTTTTGTTGTTTGAATTAGATGGGTGTTTGTTTATCCCGTTTCTTGTTTAATTTGGTGTTCCGTGAGGCGTTTGTTTATGCTCGGTTTAAATTTTTTTCTATTTCGGCCAAAACAACCTCTAGGGCACAGCAGTACTTGTCTAATACATTCGCTAATAACCAACGGTTTTGACACAAAACATTTGCTGGTTGAACGCGGGTCTACCTAAAAACATTTGTTGTTTCAACGCGGCTCTACCTAAAATCATCCGCAAATATGTAGCGGTTGTTTTGGCTTGAAACTGCCACTATGTAGCGGATGTTTTGATTCTTTTTTTTTAAACCAAATCTTTTTCAAATAAACTTATGTAATTTGAGTGTGTGTGTGTGTGTGTATTGTTGTTATACATAATTTATTATTTCATAACTTAAGTTGTAATTGTTTATTGAAATAGATGGAACCCGGAGGTCGGCATGGACTCGGGAAACGACCAGCACAAGCGAAGGATGATCTGGGTATAGTACAAAACAGGGTTGTGAATGCTTTGTCACGCAAGAGAACCACTGGTAAGGCACATGCACATACAACCAATGATGAGGTTGATGATGGTGCTTATATGCGTACCCCCATTCACAGAGATGATAGGAGGACTCCAGACAACACTGATGGTGACTATATTCCATTAAAGCCTCCTTTTAATGCTCCACTGAGGGGATAGGGCATTCACCTATTACGAGAGAGGATGAGGAAATAGAAGCCAATTTAATATGATGGGTGGGTTCTATGGGTGGCATGGGTGACGTGGGTGACATGAGTGGCATGAGTGTGATGGGTGGCATGGGTGGTAGTGGTGTGGGTGGCACGAGTGGAAGTTCGAGCCTGGTACACGGGCGTGAGAAGTACAATGAGTTCTGATATATTTAGAGCATTACAACATAGACAACATTTAGTTGATGATGAAGAGGAGGATTTGGGTGAGGTCAACGATAGAGAGGGGGCCGACCATCTAGCAGAGGCAGAGGCAGAGGCAGAGGTAGAGTAGGAGGTTCGTGGTGATGGTGGTGATGATGATGATGATGAGGATGGCAATGAAGACAATGAAAATGATGGGTATGGTTGGATGTTGATGGAGTCACATGGAGGTGGACCCAAGGAGACGGAGTAACTTACTGGATTTTGTGGTCATATTGCATCTGCAATATGGAATGGCGAGGTAATTATATTGACTCTGTAATATTGACTCAAATTTATTATATTGAGACGAAGTATTGTTTTAATATTGATGATCTAAATATATTGACTATATATTATTGTTTTAATATTGATGATCTATTATTTCAATAGAAGATGCCAGTATTGAGTTGTCTTAGCTTTGTGGACCGCTGAACAACATTAACGTGGAACATACGCGATAATCTCACTCTTCAGTGGATCACCCGGAGTGACATGAGACACTTGAGGGAGTCCAGCACCTGAACATGCCGTTGATATCAACCTTTGTGGAAAGATGGCAAACGGAAACCAGCAGTTTCCATCTGCCGTTCGAAGAGATGACACTGACATTGCACAATGTGCATTATATTTTACATATCCCAGCTGCAGGGAAACCCATCTTGGACAATACCAAGTTAGCACACATCAAGTCATCTCTAACCATTCTCCTATGTGCGAGTACCTCCCAAGTGGACACTGAGGTGAGGGGAAGTGATATTAAATTTTTTACGTTGGATAATTATTTAGCTAGCGAGGATGTTGCAGCTCAACCGAAAGTGACTGGTTATTTGTTGTGGTTGATGGGGACGAACGTTGTTCATGGACAAGTCGTCAAACAAGGTAAATGTTCACTATCTACCGTATGTAATGGATATCTGTGATATGCCCAATCAAGCTTGGGGTGTAGCGACTTTATCCTTTCTATACCGCCATCTCGGTATAGCATCGAGGAGTTCATGGACAAGTCGTCAAACAAGGCAAATATTCACTGTATGTGCTGGATATCCGTGATATGCCCAATCAAGCTTGGGGTGTAGCGACTTTATCCATTTATATACCGCTAGCTCGGTATAGCATCGAGGATTGGTTGTAGACAGATGGTTGGGTTCTTGTCTCTATTGTAGGTATAAAAAATGTTGGTCCACAATGATGCTCAAATGGGATAGAGGGGGGGGTGAATAGCCTATTATGCCTATTTAAAACTTTTCTTTTTGTATTTATAAAGTGTAGGTTTTAAAGGCATGTCCAATCACTATATCGAGCATGTCTGCTGGTAACAAGGAACAACAGACTTGCTCTCAGTAGAGTAATGAACTCTACTGGTGGACTGCAAGTAAATCAAAAGCCTGTTTGAAAGAGTTTAAGCTGCGGAAATAGTAAGGCTTAGATTTAGATAGAAGTCTTAAATGGATGTGCACGATTATATGTTCAGAACAACAGCACACTTAATCCTTCTTCCAAATGCAGATTTAGGAAGCCATGAGAGATTAGTTTTTCAAAGGATTAATCAATTTATAAAAGCTCATAGAGAAGTAAAGGCTGAATAAAGAAAGATAAATCATTTGAAAGAACTTCTGAATTTATTCAAGGATAAATTACAGAATACATCAACCTTGACTCTCTATGTAAAATTTATGTCCTCGTCATTCCAAACCTTAATCTTTACTTAATTATTCATAGACAAATTTCTCAAGTAAAGAGAGCAATAGAAGACGACAACAAGAAACATATATGAGAAGACAATTTTCAAGGTTATTTAGATAAAAAATATATGAACAACTAAGTGCAGAGCACTCGACTTCTTATGATGATCGAATATAGCACAATCAACAGCATTTATATGGGAATACAAATGTAAAGATATGCATGCAATATTTACAGACAACTCTTCATCTTCCTTGGGCACCATCTGAAATCTATCTTCAAATCGATCCAAGAGCTTGACCTCTAACTTTAGGAATAAAATATAGAAGCTCTTGTCAGAGGCTGAGTTCTTCGAAGAGGGGTGAAGAACTCAAATCAAGAACTGAGTTCTTGACCAAGACACCGATCTCTGTCTATCAAAGTTTCTGATCTCTCTCTTCTACTCCAATTAGTTTCTTCTTAGCAATCCATAGAGTGTGTTTTGCTAAGGTCTGGTTTTGCTCACTGCAATCTTTTGTGGAGATATGAGATACGTTGGTAAAGACGATCTCTTGTAGATCTCACAGCTTTTTCGAACAGGTTCTTGTTGCAGATGTCTTCGAATCACTTTGTTGAACCGATATGAAGACTATTTCTTTGAAGAAGAAGTGGGATTTCTTTTATAGACCGGGGTCAATTTGATCGTTGAGAGATGAAGATAGATTTTCTATCCGTTTGAAATAATGTCGTTGTTGAAGACTGTCAGATGGAGATGTTGTTCACTGGATCTTAGACTGTTGGGTAAAAGCTTTGTCCGGCAAATCCTGGAACTATTGCCCGTCAGAATGTATTGGATTACTATAAACCATTATAACATCAAAATATGTTACGCCTAATGGCTAAATATATTGATAAGTCTCTAAAAAGTGAGTCTGAATCATAATGCATTGTCGGTGGTCTATCCAATAAAGTGGATTCTTTTGACTTTTCCAAACCACGTGAGCAAGAGATAATATCTTATAGCATCAGTGATGTCAGGCTTCATAAATATTTGAGTGACTTTTGAGGCTTGAACATTTTTGTCTTTTCTTGATCTACTGCAATCTTATCTCTTTGTAGCACGTGCAGGTCCAAGTCTGGTGGTGAGATGTTCAATCCCGAGAAATAAGTCTTCTACAATAGAGGGTTGCTGGTAGGAACAATCAAACCGTAGCATGTCTGCTGGTGGCAAGTCTTCAAGGTATTCTGTTGCGCTTGTGACAAGTCTGCTGGTGACGAGTCATCCGAAGACCTTTGACACTACAACAAGTCTGTTGGTGCTGGTGCATATGAATTGCTAGTCTATTGATCATCATTAAGAAGGTAGGACTATATCAGGACATTCCTAATCTAAGACCTATGTGATGTCAAACAAGTTGCCACACTAATCGGTACGTAGACCTTTTAACCACTTGTCATGACACATAGTAATGGGAACAAACAAATCAAAATATTCAGAATATGCACGAAGATAAGTTACTTATCAACAAACATATTCCAACAAAAAATAATACTTTGGATACTTTAAAGTATTAAATTATTTTATTTAACACTATTTTCTTTGACGCTATTTAATTGTAGGTTTGGATCTATGAATATTTTCCTCAATTCAAACCAAGTTATTCATCGGTATGGACCCCTCAACAACTATACGCTAAGAGATGAGTCTCTTCTCTCGGTGTCAGCATAAATGATCATGCCACTCTACTGGAGTATCGGCATGTCCTCAATTGGATGACTGTTGATGCCGTAAGAATTTATCATTTTTAAATCTAAAAGTATTTAATTATATAAATATTTGTTAGTTAATTTTATTAATATTTGTTTTTTTGCAGGTTTTATGAACTCCTTTTTCCCGCAGGCCATCACAGGGTGTATCGATCAGTCTATTATCAGGCATAATTCATTGCCGTAAAATTACCGAGCCATACATGCCCGATTGTTGCTTGAGACAGTTTAAATATCGCCAAACAATTCTCGGCCACCCATTCCTGCCGACAAAGGTTTATAGAGGTCTGAAGCTTCTGAAGTATAGTCGCATCCACAATGAGATGCTTCATAATTTCCAACAATGGGAGCATCATTGTCTAAAACCCATGATGGTTGGATCATCGAGGTTACCCAGCATACCCTCTAAGGTCGTATATGGTTACGAGAAGTGATTTCGAGAGTGGACACATTATCGTGCGACGCCAGGTAATGATGTTGATGATGATGCTGACACGATGGGGGATTATCAACCATCGTGGATCACCCACGATCGGGGTCAGTCATCATATAGTTCATCCCAGAGGCCGTCTCATCCATCAAGAGATGCCGCATATGCACGTAGATCGGCTGAGGATAGAGTCGAGTTGTACTTTCTCAGCTTAGGGCACTACATCGTTCCAGGTGAAATGCATTTATGGTCCAGGGTACTTATATGGATACTGTTGACGAAGTTGTTCAACAATTTGAAGATATATTGTGATACACTTTATGTTTGTGTGATGTAGTTTATGGTACTTATGTTTTAGTGATGTATTTTATTTGAACTCGGGTTGTGGTGTATTTTATTTGGACACCAGTGTGTTGTATTTTATGAACTCCTTTATTGTGTTGTATTTTATTTGAACGCCATTTTGTTGTATTTTATTAAAAGTTAAGCCCCTAAACTATTAGAAAATAACAATTAACCCCCTAAACTTTGAAAAAAACCATAAAATTGGAAACAAACAACAATTAGGTTTAAATCTCAATTTGGTCACCAAAATTCATTAAGCTCACTCTACTTTTTTTCCCTCAATTTAATCACTCTACTTGGCTTTGAAAGACAATAAGGTCACTAGAATCAATTTCCGTTAGTTAAGTTAGATGGAAATCTTTTAAAAGACAATAATGCCACTTACCTTTGAAAGGTGTGTTGACAAATTCAAGTCACATAATAAGAAATTATGTTTGAGAGGAGAAAGAGACCCTCAAAACCCCAAAATTTAGTAAGTGTATTTTTTGATTTTCCTAAAAAAAATTAAACTTTCCATCCAAATATATGGATGGAGTGATGAATGTGCTAATTATGTGAAAGTAGAGTGATTAAATTAAGGTAAAAGAAAATAAAGTGAGCTTAATGAATTTTGGCCGAAAGTAGGGTAACCAAATAGAGATTTAAACCTAACAATTAACCCACATAATTAAATAATGTTTTACACATTAATATGAAAAATTAACAGTTAAACCCCTAAACTATTAGTAAATAACAATTAACCCCTAAACTTTGAAAAAAAAATAACCATAAACTTTGGAAACAAATAACAATTAACCCCATAATTAAATAATGTTTTACACATTAATATGAAAAATTAACAGTTAAGTCCCTAAACTATTACTAAATAACAATTAACCCTCTACAATAAAGTAAGTAGTTAACGATCATGCCAAATTGGCAGCCAATGTCGTATCGTTGGGTCACAAGAATCTTCCCACCTCTGATGAATGGGAAGACGAGGCAGGGATTGGAAGGCTTCATCTTAAGTGCTATGAAGTGGTTTGTATTGACCCAACCAAAGTCAATACTTGTGGTTGGCGGTTGTGGCGGTTGTCCATCAATAGACCGTCCTTGCAACGACAACCACGTATTGCAACCAATCGGCATATTACATAAACAAGTCACAATCCTCTGATACCGTGTAGCAATCACATATCCGAGCATGCCCAGACTCAACTAATTCTCGTACGAAGCCGGAGAGGTATGCCAATTACATAGTTGGTAAGACCCTTGAATGTCACCTTCCAAGAAGTTGATGGCTGAGTAGAAGTCGTTGTAAATATCAAGTTCATGCATCAAGTCATTACACACCTAATCCTATTTTTCTTCATCGTGATAAATAAAGTAGGCAATAACTCGAAAACCACAATTTCCATTTGGTTTGACATCTACAACACTTGATATGAAAGTGATCATCAATGGTGGAAGCTGAGAGGCGTATGCACTTGAATTACCCGTCGATGCTAATGAACTACGACCTCTTCATCTTCCTCTACCCTTACCTCTACCGCCCGATTCTATTTTTGGTTGACTGTTAGCATGTTCATAACCTGTTTATTTTGTAGGGTTAGGTAACAATTATAAACATTAAAGTATAAAGCATTTACTATAACGAAATGTAAAAAAAAAGTAGCGTGAGGTAAACATTTAACAATTTTAAACATGCGAGGTCTCTCTTTGTCGAGTTCTTCTTTGGACGGCCTTTTGTTCGCATTATTTTTGGTTCAAAAATGTTAGCTGGGGGATGTACCACATCGCAAAACTGTCTAGCATAGTGATATTGCTGCGATTCCGAAATTCCCTTCATATCTGATAAAAGGTTTTTTATAAAATCAGTTGCAAACTCCCTTAATGTACGCATATATTGAACTCGTCCATGGACAATGTCCTCCAAAACACATGAATATCACAGGGTTCAATCGAGGCATTTTTCTGCGACATGTGCCACATTTCACAACCACATGGTATGTAGTAATTTGTCTTCAACTCACACCCACACTTCTTATAATCACCCTCAATTGGCTTGTCTATACACTGGGTCAAATTCCATTCCCATTGTAGCAACTTAATGGCATGAGATGATACCTTAAATCTCAATCGACAGAGAAGAAAATTTGATTCTGTCAAAGGATTGGCTACATTCAGAGACCTTTCAAATAGAGTCAAAATCCCATTGAGCTGAAGCTTGATAGCATCATGGATTTGATCGAATATATGATCGAAACCCCCGGCTGACATGCATAACCATCTCTTCAACTGGGAGTGTGCACTCCTAACTCTATAACATATTGCATAGTTATAAATATTTACATATTGTTCATAATAATAAATCTATTGCATTCATAACGTATAAGTTTTACATGTTCGTCTTTCGATTGCCGAAATGCATGTATTGTTTGATTCAAGCAAAAACAAATCTATCCTTGTAAACTCCAACCACGTCGAATTAACATATTGAACAACTGTCTGGACATTTCCCCACGACTCCTCCATCAGTTGACAATGATTCAAGTATTCTTCCTCAGTTTTCGAATCAACTATATCCGTCCAGCTCTTCATAAATATTCCTACATAACTTCTCTTTCCCAACAAGTTCCTTGCATACTTCTCGACATTCTTAGCCATGTGTCTCTTACACAACATATGCTGAGAAGTTGAAAAACAATCTCTAATTGCATTTATGAGAACCAGCTCCCTATCCGTAACAATGACATCAGGTGGGCGAACATGAACTAATAAAGCAGACAGTAATGCCCAACCGAATGTTTCACTTTTCTTATTCTTCAAAAATGTGAATGCAACATGAAAATTCTTTCCCACAGATGTAACTCCGATGATTTCCAATAACATCAAGTCATACTTATTAGTCTTGTATGTTATATCCATAATGAGAACATACATAAATAAGACAAACATCTCTTCAGCCTTCGGATGAGCAAACATAACATCATTCAAAATAATTTTATTTTTGCCAAAGCCCTTTGTCATGAACCAGAAAAGATATTCAAGTCGACTCGTTTCATGTAAAAAATATTCAATTTTGATTTATTTCCCATTATCTTTTTTCTTATACTTACCAAAGCATTCTCTACATGTTTTCTCGAACTTCTGTTATCAAGATTTTCCATCTTCAATAGATTTAATATTTGTTTCGGCTTCACATTAACACTATAAAGTTGATCAACCATTTCAATCTCAGCCTTTGTCAACTTCGATGCGTAAGTGTGTCATTTTTCTTCCTTTATCAATGGATGGTTGTGAGCATTGTTAAACTCGTTAACTTGAACTCTCCAACCATCATCTTTTACTTCCTGCAAATACACTTCGAATTTACACAAAACTTTTCTCGAACCATTTTTTTGACATCTTTTAAATCTTTTTACCATCATACTGAGGCTTTCCACCTTTCTCACAGCCCAACCATACTTTATGAGAGTTATCAAATTTAATGTTATTTCTGGACACGTAAAAGGCACGTTCGGTATCTCTAACCCATTTTTCTATCGCCTCTCGATCAATGAATTTTTCACCCGTCACAAAAAAGGAAATACATCCAGAAATAGATTATTCATGCTTTCAAAGTAGTAATCCTACAAACAAATAACAATAAAACATATTAATAACAACAAAATATAAATTTCTAGCAATATTTACAAATAGCTGCTACACACCAGCGGTTATAGACAAAAACATTCGCTACACACCAACGGATGTACCACTAAACATCTGCTACACACCAACGATTATATCCAAAAACATTCACATGCAAGTTGCGTTTATAGACCAAAACATTCACATGCAAGTGGTTATATTTATAAACATCCGCTGCAATCTAGCGGATGTTTGGCCATTGACGATTTTTTAAAACTTTTTGATAAAAATTCGCTCAAAAATAAAAATTAAAAATATATTATCCTCCAATAATCATCTTTGTTAGCATTTCATCCTTGTTATCATCTTTATTTGGATTAATATCATAATCCATTATGGAGGATTTGGAGAGGTTTTTTTTTTTAAATAGAGTGAGTGATTTAGGTTAGTTAGAGTTAGAGTATGAGAAGAGAGTAAGAGAGAACTGGAGGTCGTGGTTGGTTGGGGTGAGTAAATGAATGATTGATTTTTATTAATTGTATGCAAGGGTAGCGAGGTAGGTTAAGGGTCTATATATATATATATATATATATATATATATATATATATATATATATATATATATATATACTAGTATGCATGCTCGTGCTATAAGCACGGTGTCGATATGAGATCAGTTCAATGAATAGTCGGGATAAACAAAATCTATAACTGGCGGGGTAATTCAAATAAAACACACAAATGAAGGTTGTTATACAATTGTAGATGGATAATTCAAACATAATCCTAGCTGAGAGGTTTATATGTAACTCATATAATCCTAGCTGAGGGGTTTATATGTAACTCATATATTTATGAATTAATCTGAACCACGAATTGTGTTTGATAGAATTCGATCTGAACCGCCAGTTAGCCTCTGACGTCTTTTATAATATATTCCCTCCGTCCCTAAATAATCGTCCTAGTTGACTCGGCTGTAGACACCCCAAATTCGTACATCTATTTTATATTGTCCAATAAATATTGCAAAATAAACTATTAATTATCTCTTACATGTTTCAGGAACAAAGGTACAAAGAAAAAATAAACAAAACAAAACAAAAAAGAAAGGAGAAAACAAAACAAAACAAAAAAGAAAAGAGAAAAGAATAGGGAAAAAAAAGAAAAGAAAAAAGAAATCAAAACAAAAACAAAAGCAAAAACAAAAAAGAAAAGAAAAGAAAAGAAAAGGAAAAAATGCTCCAGCCGCCCCCACCCTTTTCCTCTTCTCCAGCCGCCCCCTTTCTTGGCCCCCAATTAATTTCCCTGTATATACTCCCTCATTTCCTCACTCAAAAACTCTCACAATCTCACTCCAGCCGGCCCACGCTCACAATTACTCCCTCACTCTCATTCCCTCATATTCCCCCACAACAACAATAAACTCACACACTCACACATATGCTCCCCACTCTCTCACCCGTCTCCCTCTCTCTCAATCAAGCCCACACACACACAATCTTACTCTCTCACGGCACCCCACAACTCACACACACAACACAACCCGCACACACAACACATATACATAAACACGCACACATATAAACACACAAACATACATCCTGTCGTTATGTTGCTCAATTTCAGACAGCAAAATCAACAAATACAAGCAATCATGCTGCCCGAATCGCAACAACAACAACAAAATCAACAAATACAAGCAGTCACGCTGTCCGAATCCCCGCAACACCAACATCAAAATCAACAAACATAAGCAGTTACGTTGTTCAATTCCTCACCGCCTTTATCCATTCTAGGTAAAGCGCAACACTCCATTTACACAACACTTCACAACACAAACAAAAAAAAAAGACTCCCTCTCTCTGAAGGACAGAGCGAGCACACAATAGTTCGTTAGTAGGTAAGTTTTAAATTTCTTATTTTATAAAAGTGCTATTTTCAATCCGGCTCAATGTAGATATATAAGCAGTTGTGTTGCCCGGATTTAGTTAGGAAATATCACTAAAAATAGTCGTTATTATGACCAAATATTTTTAAGTATATCTATAATTATTTGTAAAGAGACAGTTGCAAATCTGTAAATAATGTGGACAATGGATGTATTTGTTGACAGTTAATGATTTATTTATCTGTTAAATAAATATAACAAAAAGCATACTTTAGACAAAAAACTGTTTTGAGACCGAAAGGGCGAGTTGGGTGCCTAGCACCTTCCCAACTCGTAACTTAGCCTCCGGACTCGTTTTTATTATCTCTGGTTTTCTTTTTTTGGTTTTTCTTTATTTTTTCCTCAAAATAAAGATGACGACTCTAAAACATTTTAGATTCAGTGGGGGCCTCGCAACATCTTTCCTTGCACTTTCCGTTTTCCCTAAAAATGGAGAATGAGAATGGAAAGGTGATGTATTCCTATATCCTGGTATCCCCTAAACAATGGATAACTTGATGTAGAAAACCCAAAGCATCCATAGTGATCCGAAATATGTCATAAGACTATTTTCATAAAATCCATAGTGGGGGCGCCGCAACACTCCTTTCTTGCACTTTCCCGTTTTTCCTTAAAAAAGAGAGAATGAGAATGGAAGGTTGATGCATTCCTATATCCTGGTATCCCATAAAAAAAGAATAACTTGACATAAAAAACACAAAGCTCCCATGTTGGATCAAAAATCCACTAAAGGCAACCGATGCGTATTTAGCACGCTACTCTAACAGCACTCTTCTGGTACTTTTAATTTCGTCCTCCCCTAAACAAGGGAGGGTGGAATGAGAGCAGTGGATATCCCGCATCCGTACGTAAGCGCACCCCTATCCGAGGGGGCGCGAGCGCACAGTCCCGGGAACCCACACCGGTGCACAGTTTAAGAAAAAACAATTGACTCGATTATTTATATTGATTTAATGTGTAGTTTCTTTTAAAGTATATGCGTATGTGGATCATAATTAAAGTATGGTGAAAAAGTAAGATTAAAGTGGTAAAAGTGATATTCTAAAAAGGTAAGTTTCAAACTGGACAATTATTTTGGGACGAACGATAATTTAGGACGAGGGAGTAGATTTTTAAAACAAAAATTTCCCACCTCAATGATGAAAATTATTGGTCACAGATATTTTGAATGGGGCCGAGAGAATCCACTAGGGGCCCAGCAAATAGGCGCCTAGTAACAAGGAAAAAAAAAACTGGGCACGTGCTAAATATCAGGTACCAGGCTCGAGGTACCTATTCGCTTCCCAGGGGCCAGGGCAATCTGTATAGCCTAAAAGGTGGCTATCACTGTCAATCACACTCATATTACCTATCTTCCGTTCGTAAGAAGCTAAGAGCCGTCAAACTCCGACTCAATGTCTCAATGTTGGTTGTTTCGATTTCCTATGAAACTAAATCATTTCATTACGTTTGATAAAGAGTCCTACACTATTATTTACTTGTGTAATTCTATAAAAATCAAGTTGTTCATTTTCTCTGTTCCTTAAATCTTTAAGTGTTCATATACGCAGTGAACGCCAATCGTTAATGGAAACTCTTGCAGTAGCAGTCGGATGGTTGGTCGTCTCTTTGATCAGGTGAACCCCACGCCACGTAACCCTTCTCCCGTCGGTTCGTCTCTTCTCTTCATCACACATTTTTGTAATCGCATTTCCCATATTATTTAATCTGCTTTGATTTATGTGGTTTTTAATCTCATTTGTTTTACTCTCATTGCTATAGTTAGGGCACATACTAAGCTTACCTTTTTGTTTCCTAGTTAGGGCACATTAGTTTTTGCCTTGTTCCAAACTAGGTCACTTGTTAGCTTTTGCCTTTAATTTATTTAATAGTATTCAAACATAATGAAGTTTAATGCTTATGTCTGATTTAAATCAGCGGCTTAGTCATTTGTACAGCCAAATGACTCACCATTTGTTGGAGTTCTCACTCCAAACTTGTTTCCTTCAAATCTCAAATTTCGGCCTTAATTTTCTTTTTGTTCAAACATGTATATATGTTTGTTCAGATTATTACTTTCAGGGGCCGAGGCGGGGCTGGGGCCGGACTCGTTAGTACCCCCATTTCTCATATTAAACAAAAATTAATTACTACAATAATCAGAACCTTTATGCATGCTCATGCCCCATATTATATACTAACTATTTTATTTCTTGGATTGCTTGTGTAACATTTGTGAGTCTGCTTCAGAGATGTAACTTCAATTTCAAACATTAATAGTAAATGCCCATATTTTGATTATTTTTTTTTCATTTCACAGAATAATATATATGGTATGTACTATGTAGTAGTTTACGGAGGAACTTTTAGAGTATATAAAAATGGGGAGTAGAACATTTCACATAGAGATATTTTTCTTTCTCCCACCCATTTATGATTGAGCACAATGTAACAACGTCATTAAGTTTGTCAATCTTTATTATGATTGCAAGCCTTAATATGCAGGTCCCTGTTTGGCGTATTGGAGCGTGGCACTACTCTGAAGAATAAACCTAGTTTGATAAATACTTTTTTGGACTGCTAATGGCACCCCATCCTAGAATTACAAAGGCCTTCTGTGCAATGGATGCAATGGGCATTTCTGCAGAAACTGTGAAACCAGTCCTCAAGCACCTTCTGAAATTGTATGATCGAAAATGGGAGCTTATTGAGGAGGATAACTATCGTACTCTTGCTGATGCTATATTTGAATGCGCAGATGAAAAGGTACAAACCTTGATACTACCATGTTCTTTTACATTCTTCATATGGTTCACTATATATCATGACATTCTTTGTCTACCAAATGCAAGCAATTTTGGTGATCTTTTCTTCTACTTATTTTACCACTTTCAAAAAACTTGGGAAACATAAACTTACAAAGCATGTTCAGCTTCCTGTAGTATTGATTGAGTGAGGGTTGTATGATCAAACTACTGGTAAGTAATAGTAGTAACATAAAACAGAAACAGATAGTAACTAAGAAGATAATCAGATCAGGATTGTCAAAACTAGGCCTGTCAATCTTGACCCATTAAATTTAATAAACCCGCTAGAATTGAAAGCGGAGAGTCTTCAATGCTTAGACACGGCATCTCCGTGCCTTCCTTATGATTAATTCCCCCCTCCTTAATTTTCTCTATTCCTTTTTTTATTATTGTTATTTAATTTCTCTACTCCTTAATTTGATTCCATTGTTGTATATATATATATATAAATAGTATAATTTTTAAAAAAATTAGAATAATAAAAAAATAAAAAATTCTGTTCTATTTGGTGGAAATTGTTTAGAGTTGTGTATTGCTGTGTAATATTTTCTGCTCTTTTTTTTATTTTTTTTTATGGATGATGAGTTTAAGGTGTTTGGGGTATATTTTATTTATATATTAATGAATTTCTGCACACACAAATAAACGGGTTTACTTGTTTTAACCCAACCCATTTGACCCGTTTACTATTTGGGTTGTGCTGGGTCGTGACCTGCTTCAGCCCATTACCCACTCCAAGTCTCCAACTGCCAGGGCTAGTCAGAACTAGTCAGCATAGATATTCCTTCTAGAAGGGTAGAGTGAATACGTTGTGATGATGCATCTTTGGTAGTAGGAAGAAAAGTTTAGAAGGATGGTAAGAAAGAGGGAGAGAAAAAGTAAAGGGAATTATCTTTTATTCTTTTTGTGTTTTCATTTTATATTTAATGTGTTAAGACTACTGGTAGGTTAGTAATTTAAGAAGCCTTTTGGGAGGACGAGAAATGGTTAACTGGGTTGGATATCTCACACATCCTACTATACCTTCCCTCCACTTTTACATCCTACCAAACTAGGGAAAATCTTGCCGTCCATCCATTTTGCTTGCCTTCTATTGAGCACATATCACACAAAAAAAGCCCAGGCAGTTTGTTTTAGGCTCTGTATAACAATTGATTTTTAACCTGTTTTACTTTAGGCTCAAAAAAGTGATACTGACTGAAAATGCTGAGATGGTGTGGTATAACCAGAATATATCTTATTCACACACACACTTGAGGTAGTAAAAGTAGCTGAAGTAGGAGATAAAATGAGGGAAAATCGAACGAGAAGATTTGATGGTTGATACACAACATAAACCACTTAGTGTACCAGTGCGGTGAGGGAGAAATATTTTATCGATATTAACAACAATGCTAACAGAAGCATGGATGGCTTTAGTGGAGGGTATGCGTGTTGTTTAACTGATAATCTTGCTTTGAACTGTGATGGAGTGGTAAAAAGGTATCATGTACCCGATGAGTATTTGGACAGAGGTGAGTTGACTTGAGTTGTGAATACTTATTCTTTTGCAGAGAAGTCACACATTAATTACACTGATACAGTGCTTGACCATTTTGTTATGTTAATGAGCATCCCTTTTTGTTTTTCTTTCCCTAATTGTTAATGGATGCTTCTCCTTTCTGTTCTGAATAGTTAAGGAAGGAAAAAGCTGTTATATCCCATGATGAGCCAGAGCCTCCTTCCAAGAGACAGAACTTGACAGAACATGCCAACCAGATTTCATCTACAAGAGATAATGGCAGCATAACATTACCCCTAGAAGAAGGGGAAACTCATCAAGCTTTTTCTCCACAAAAATTGATGGAATCATCTCAGTCAAGACTAAGAAACAGGAGAAGGGAAGCTAATCCTGAGGCACGTCAGGCATCAATTGTCGAGAAAGGAAAAGAGCCCATGTCTTCAAACATGGACCCTATGGATAGAAAATTAGCATCTCAAGGAGCGTCAAGTGTAATTTACTCTGATCGTGTGCTTGATGCGACAAGTGTCAGTAACATGGTGAGGCAAAGGGTTGAAAAAGATGATCAGCATGAAGTGATAAAACCTCTTAACAAGCAATCATTGAATGAGATTCCAGAATTTTCCGTGCCCACTCATTGTGGCTCTTCAAACTCCCTTAATTTGCTTCCTGCTCAGCAGCCACGTAGTGCATTTGATAAAAAAGCATCCATCCACATGATCAGTGACATAGCAAAAGGTACAGAAAAGGTGAGGATTTCATTGATGGATGAAATTGGCAATGAGCACCTGCCAAGTTTTGTTTACATTCCACAGAGTATAGTCTATCAAAATGCCTATGTACATGTCGCACTGGCCCGGATCGCTGACGAGGATTGTTGTCCAAGTTGTATCGGGGACTGTCTTTCAGCGTCAGTACCTTGTGCATGTGCTCGTGATACTGGGGGAGAGTTTGCTTATACACCACAGGGTCTGCTCAAAGAAGAATTTTTAAGAGCCTGTATTGCTATGAACATAGAACCTCAGAAGCACCACCTTCTGTATTGTCAGGATTGCCCCTTAGAGAGGGCTAAGAATGTGAACAATGCTGAACCATGCAAAGGACATGTATTAAAGAAGTTTATAAAAGAATGCTGGAGTAAATGTGGTTGCAGCATGCAGTGTGGAAATCGAGTAGTACAGAGAGGTATTAGTTGCAGTTTGCAGGTGAGTAAATGATTAAAAAGATAAATCTTTTCTTTCCTTTTCTCAATTCAAGTGTCGAAAAACTTTGGGGAGGACTTCTTTATGAAAATTATCCCTTGCCTTGAGAGCTTATAACCATGATTTAGAGAGTCACTTCATCTGTAATGTAGAAAATACATTTAGATGAACACTGATGTTCCAATTTCAAATTTTCTTTTAATCTAGTGAAGGTGGATGTCAAACTGAATCCGCCATATTAGTTGCATAACCTTCCAATTGGATGTGAATTATGCTCCTCTTTCTTTAAAATTAATTGTTTGATGGTATTATCTCTTTTAAATAGGCTTCCGCAAAAGTACTGGCTCACTAGAATCAACTATTAATGTAAGCTTGACGTTCAGGTTTTCTTGACCGATGGAAAAGGCTGGGGTCTACGAACAGTTGTAGACTTGCCTGGAGGTACTTTTGTTTGTGAATATGTTGGCGAAATTTTGACCAACATAGAATTATATGAGCGGAACAAGCGAAACAGGGGAAATGAGAGACACACATACCCAGTTTTACTTGACGCTGATTGGGGTTCTGAGCAAGTGTTAAAGGATGAAGATGCACTGTGTTTGGATGCAACATATTATGGGAATGTTGCAAGGTTTATAAATCATAGGTAATCAATGTGGTGTATTTCTATGATCGTGCATCAGTCTGTAAGCTGAGTTTGACATGAATTTTACAAATGCTTTACTGGTTTGCATAATTGTCAGTTTTCTTCAACTTCGCCAACAGATGATATTTTTTCTGCTTCTTTCATCTGAAATAATCCAGATGCTTTGATGCGAACTTGGTCGAAATTCCGTGGAAGTGGAAAACCCTGATCATCACTACTATCATGTATGTATTGATACTGTCTATGGTGTTTTGATGAATTATATTAACTGAGTTTATGAGTACTGGCTGGCCTTTGGAGAACAATATCTAAAAGTTTTTCTCATGCACTTTATGCAGCTTGCTTTTTTCACTAAAACACATGTGAAGGCTTTTGAAGAGCTGACATGGGTAAGTGGTACTAAACGGTTCTTACACTTGTCTTTTTTGGGTTTTTATTTTATGAATAGAACTTATTTGCCTATGTTGGGAGGTACTCTTTAATATCTGTTGGCAGATGTACGCTTGGAGATTTCAAGTACATTAATAAAGTAATAGTCCTTCATACAGCTATGCTTTTGTGATTTCTTGAGTTGAAAGATCCAATTACACATGTATAACTATAGCTCTAGAGTTGATCAATGATATGAAACAAAAATTATAGTCATCACAGGAGGCCTTGCTGGAGCACTTTCCATAGGTTGGTAAACATGGAAGAGAAATCTCAAGCTTAAATAAACCCTAAAGGGTGGGAGAGATGGCAAGGACGCTCACGCAAAGACCTTGAGGTCCTTGGTTCCAATCCCCATACCAAGGGGCCACCCTTACCTACTAAAAAAAAAACTCAAGCTTAAATAATGAAATCATTGACATGAAAGGCCAGTCTGGGTGTTATTAGCTGTGGAAGCTGGAATGGTACGATGGCTTGTTCAGGTCAGAGGTTCAGGGTTTTTACTAGGGTTTATTAACTACAACTTATGCAAGACATTGATTCCACATCTTCTTTTACATTCTTTTTATTAAAGAAAGTATATGACGAGTGCACAGCACATGTACACTGGGGGTATATAAATTTTGCACTTGGTTAAGCACCTTGATTCTCAAAAAATTTGATTGATTTCTTGGAATGCATGTCATCCAACCAGACAATCGAAATAACAATATGCAATTGTTCTTAAGAAACTTTAAATCCCAACGAAGTAGCTCATTTTAAACGTCTAAATATGTCCTTTACTGGCATTTCCGGTTGATAAAGTTTTTGGTGTAACTTGTCCATCTGCTGAGATTTCTTGGTTTATATTTGTATATGGCATTTCCCTAGTCTGCCTCGTCATTCTACAGGGTTCTCCAAGGCTAGATTAAGTTGAGCGTTGAAATATCATCTAAATTGCTGAGTTAGGATCCAGAAGATTACCCAGTCATCTCTTTTGTTGAAGCTTTATATTTTAATTTTCACTGGATAAATATTCTCTTTGAAGAAAACATGTTCAGTGTTGAGATTGACTGTTTCCTATACTGAATATGATGAGATAACTGTAATAACTGATGCTTCTGACACTGGTTCCAGGATTATAGAATAGACTTTGATGATCACAACCATCCTATAAAGGCTTTCCAGTGTTGCTGTGCAAGTATGCACTGTCGTGACACGAAACAGAAAGAAATGGTCAGTGCTCCATTGTTAACGATTGAGTTTACAATTGTTCAATGCACTTGATATTCTCAAATTCACTTGCCGAAAATGGCATCAACTGTAGGGTTACTACTTACTTTGCACAAATCAGCTTTGTTGTGCCTGACTAGTTATTCAATTTCCTGACACAGGCTACTAAGCAACTGAAATGCCATTCAAAATGCGAAGAACCGAAGCCAAAGCAATTGAAGTATATATAATACTGGCACTGCAAAAAGCTTGTTACTGCCGTTGTGCACAGATATATAGAGATTTCTAGACCAGGGAATGTGAGTAGTTAACATATGAGATATGGGGAGTTATATTCAATTTTGATAGTGTGGTAATAGAAGAAGAACCATATAGCAATAATTCAGAATCTGCTTACTCTGCTTACTATGCTTACTCGATCATCGTCTATCAATAGATAGATTTATCTAAGGTAGAATCTTTGATAAGACGGTCTTACGGATATTTTTTATTAGACATATTATTTTTATCTGACCCACTGTGTGTTGGTGGGTTGAGTTGTGAGAGAGTGGGATACTTTTTTTAAGTAAAATGAAAGGGTAATAGTTAACAACAACACTTACAACTAGCTAGTCCCCTAATTTTATTAAACATCAATTTGAGTAAAAAGAATCAACAACATTATAATTTATAACCACTGGTATACACCAACAACAACAACAACAAAACCTTCTGACTATAGGAGTGTTGGACTCTTGGATACTTTATTCTCTCTCCTTTTCAATGCAAAGCTAGTGGGTGTCAAGGATACGCTTGAGCACGTGAAAGAATTCTTTCTTGGATCTTCTTCTTCTTCTTCTTCTCCTTTCCCAGATGATTGGATTTACAATTTAATTATGTGCTTAGGCAGCTAAATTTGCACACGGACACTTGCTTTGTAAGAGCTAATAGAGATTATTTGAGATTTACAATTGTATTATACTATTATTCCTATGCAATACTTGCACAAGATTGGCTCCAAAGTTGAAAGTTGTGTTATGTATAACTGAAAAACTATAGCAACCATAATACTAGTCGTTGCGTGACACGTTACCTTCCCTGTTTGTGTTTATTACCACTTTTTTTGATCTGTTTGCACCAGGAGGCCAGAAGTTAGGGATAATTGGAGTAAAATGTAAGTAGAGAACCACTGTTAATCCTCTTTTTTAAAAAAATAAAAAAATAGACAGTGTCAGATGGTTGGTTGTTTCATGAAATATATGTTATAGTAGCATTTGTGCTTAATAACTGCTTATTAGGCTGACATGCGTATTGTTTTAGCATCTACGAAATTTGAATTGTATTAAAGAAAGGTCATCTAATTATATTGTTGTTGACATGACTCATGAGAATGTGCAGTAAGTAGGGTTATAAGGAAATGGAATTACTTTGCAAGAAGAAAGAGTGATAAAAATTACACCCTATTCATTCATACAATTACAATTGCCATTATCAATTAACTATTATCAACCATTTTAGCATTTGTCCTTGATAAGTAAGTTTCTTACTCATTAATTGGCTACTTTTTGGGCTTAGACTTTGTTCATTTTCAAGATTTTTGTTATCTAATATTTGTTTTATTGTATTGTACCTCTTTTTCTTTGGTTGTTGTACATTAGTTAGGTATAAGTATAATCGTTTATGTCAGTTTTAGGGATCTAATTTTTATAGTCGTCTTTAAGATAAGAAAAGAGAACAAGATCGAGACAATTTTTCCAAGATTCAAATACTGTATTCATTACTTTCTATTAATTTTATCTTCTATCTCATATGATTATTTTCATATATCTTTTGAATGCTATGGATTTTATTTAGGATTAATATAATGTTTGGTCCCTGGACACGTCGAAAATCAATGTTTTGGTCCCCGGAGAAAAAAACAATAGAATTTGGTCCCTGAACATGTATTTTTGGACCAATTTGCCCCCTACCACCGTTATAATTTGGTCCCTGGGAGGGGGCAAATTGGTCCGAAAATAAATGTCCAGGGACCAAATTCTATTGTTTTTTTGTCCGGGGACCAAAACATTGATTTTCGACATATTCAAGGACCAAATTATTATTTAATTCTTTTATTTATTTAATTATGAACTAAATCCATATAGCTAGGGTTAAGGGTAGCCAATTATGAAAGGGTAATATTGATTCGATTAGGATTTAGATTTGATTCATAATTGTGTGAGTGCATTTTTTTCTGCTTAATGCTTTGAATAATTAGCTACCTTTTAATTGATCTTAATCGTGTGGATGTAAGTGAGAACTAATTTAATGTGATGGACCTAGGAATCTACACCATAGATTTAAATTCATTCTAGAGATAGATGAGTTGATACATGTAATTAACCATAGACCACCATATGGAAAGTTCATTGGATTTCATAAATCTTAATGTTTTGTTTTCTACCTACATTTACTGGACCAAATGTAGGTTGCCAAGAAACTAATAGAAATATAGAATTGATATATCTGGACCAAAGAATATTGATTAATTCGGAAAATCCAGTTGTCATACATGGATAATCAGTTTAAACTCGAATTCGTTGTTGATTTATTAATTCGAAGTGAATTGGTGAACTCATACCTACCGTTTTTCTCTCATTGATATCTCTAAATTATGTGATCGTTTTACCTACTTTTGTTAGTTAATTCAGTTGCAATTCACCGTTCAATACAATCATCCATCTAGATTAAATGAATACATAATTGATTTTAATATTTGTTACACTTATTACTTGATCTAATGCACTAGCTAGTATTCGGTTTTGAGTTTTGACTAACATCAAGTTTTTTGCGCCATTGAAGGGACTGTGCTTAAACAATTTTAAAATTAGTTATTCGTAACTTTAATTTAAATTTCATAATATTCTCTTGCGTTTGATCTTGTGGCTAGCTACATGAAGCAATGATTTGGGCTATGGACAATTTCCAATGGGGATCTCCAAGTGAGAAACCCACTCTATCCTTGAACGATATAATATCGCTTTTCTAACCTGGTCAGATGCACAAGGGAAATGTGTTCATGTCTTTGTTCCATCAGTTTGAGAATGTATAAAAGTCATCATCAAGGGAAACCCAAAGTAGAAGGAGCTTTGCAATGATCTCACCTTCTATGATGAGAATGAGATTTCGTGCAATGTGGGACAACCTCAATTGGAAGCCCCCAATCTCATATCAATTTTGTGGTAGAAGAGCAAAGTATGGAAACTTATGAGCATGAAGTGATCAATCATGATTCATGCTCTAGACGTTATGCCGAGTTCGCCTACCCTTGAAGAGAACATTAATAATGAGAAGGAAAATCTAAGCATGGTTGATGAGAAAGATTTTTTCGGGGGAAATTGAAGACTCCAAGGAACCAATGCCTCGCTTTGACACTCCACTGAGCATTGAGGCTCAAATTTCTAATTGTCGGAGTACGTCGAGGAATTTGTTCATTTAAGTGATTTGGGTGTGAAATTTCCAATCACCAACGTGATCAAATGACATATTTCTCTGGAGTCGGAATCCAAGAGAGTGTTCAAGCTTCATGGATTTCAATTACAAAACATTCTTGGAGGAGGATTTTATGACGCATTGATGTGTGCATTTCTCAATGAACCGATACCTCCTTTAAAAAAATTGGTAAAAAAGTTTAGCTAACGACTATAACTTAGAACTATTTATTAACCCTTTTATCTTTGTGTTTTTTTAGTGTCGTTTTGAGTCACTCTTTTATAGTTTCCTTGAGTTTGTGGGTTTATAGAGAAATGCTTATAGTGTCTCTCTCAAATATTTCAAATGTTGCCCTACCGTAATACCGTTTCTCGATTGCAAAATCTCTCTCTCTCTCTCTCTTTCTCTTTATATATATATATATATATATATATATATATAAAGTTGACGATGAGCACTATGGTTGTGCCACCTCACCACATCTTTAAAAAAATTGGTTTTCTAGTTATTAACTAATAATAATACATAATAATAATCAATATGATAAGGGGTATTAGTATTAGTATATATAACTTTTTCTATTGTCAATAGTAGAAGACTTATATTTAAAAACGTTTATAACTAATATTACGTCTAACCAATGTGTGATATAATTCTTCAAGATGAGATATTACTTCTAATAACGCATTTCTAACACCATACTTTAAACATTGATATCTTATTTATCCAAAACTTGATTTAGACAAATAAATATATTATTTTTATGCTCTTGCCGAGTAGAACACATTTGTACAATTACTTTTACCAACAAACAAATGACACGTAAAGAAATTCGTGTCTCAAGTTACATAATTTCTTTCACTAAAACATTAATTTTTCAACAATATAATAGATATATCTCACATTTGTTAGAAATTGATGTCGGTTTTAAAAATACTACTCCCTCCATCCTAAAATTATTATCATGCTTTCAATTTTCATCCGTTCTAAAATAATTTTCTTGGGTTAGGTATGAATGAAGAATATTTATCTATTGTTTACTCTTACAATTCTTAGAGCATCACCATTGTTTTATCTTCTTACTCATCTTCTTAACTGGGTCCCACTGCCACCTGCACATTTTTATTTTCTTACCCACTTAAGAATATATTTTTTCATTGTATAATCTTTTTAACATCTTTTTAGTTGGGTCCCACTGTCACCTCATTAACTTTACACTTCAATCTTATTTTTATACTTCTCAATAAATAAATTTATTTAACATTATTTAATATATTTCATATTTAAATATTCTGTATAAATAAATTAATTTATAAATATTAAATTAATCATAAATTATATAATTTAAAGAGATGATGAAGAAATAGAAGAGAAAATAAAGTTGTGGTGTAAATAAAGAAGGTTAAGGTGGTATATTTATAGGGGAGAAGGAAAGGAAATTTACAACAAAAAAATCTTTCAAAAAAATTAAAAACCCACCCACCCCACATAAATACAAACCCCCCCCCCCACCCACACACAACCACAGCCGCCGCCCCCCTCTTCCCAAAATTCTTCTTATTATTTGAGAAGAAACTAGTTTTTTTATCATGTGCGTTAAATGCACGTCAACTAAATCATACGTAAATAAAATAAAGAGGATAAAAAAATCTTGAAGGATAAAATAAGAAGAATCGATTTATTAACAATTACACATAAGTATATCACTAATTATTATAGATTCTAAAAAAATTTCTTATACACAACATTTGTTATCTTATTAGTTAATTTTTCATTTTTACCGCATATCAATATCTAGTTTCTTCAAAAAGAGACCTACGACTACGTGTAATTATTGACGTTGGCACTTGTTAATTGTTATTACATATGATACCAGCAATGATAATTGTCTTCTTTGGAACATGAAAGACAGTTTTACATCGGGTAAAGTTAATGACAATTTTATGATAAAAACATTTTCTCCAACATTGCTTCCTTTCAGAAATTGTGTTTCAATAATATGATCCTCAAGATTTATGATGATTAGTCTTGTTCCATTGCGCAACCCTGCAACATGGTCAATGTTTCTCAATAGCATTACTGAAACACCAATTTTAAGTGTCAATTCATGACCTAACAACTATGAACATTTTATACTATTCAAAAACTCTGTAGAATGAATGCTTTCGAACAAACTTGAATTTTCTTCGCCTTACAAATAAAATTTGAACTCAAATAAGTTCTTCATTTTGAATGATTACTTTTATTAAATTATATTTGTATTTTATGAATAAATAAATTTCTGATAAGAAAATAAGTTAAAATAAAAATTAACGAAATTATTTTAGCAACCTCAGTTTAAATTGTTTTTTGTTTTATTGACTCCGTAACTATTATTTTTGTTTCATCAAATATTTTTATTTTACTAACGTATTTTTGTTTTACTTTTTTTATATGATTTTTTTAAAACTTTTGTTCCGTAAATTATCTTATTTTTTACTAACCTCCGTATTAAATTATTTTTGTTTTGTTGATTCTGTAACTTATATTTTTATAGTGGCTTGTTCCATAAATTATTTTTATTTTACTAACCTCTTATATTTTTGTTTTTTTGACTCCATAACTATTATTTTTGTTTTAGTTACTATTTTTTTTGTTTAAAGAGAAAAATGTTTAAACATTATTAAAAAAGAGGAGATGGTGGTGATGATAGAAAAAATATAGAGAAGACAAGAGAGAGAAAGAGAAATACAACCAAATGAGAGAAAATAGGAGAGAGAAATAGTGGAATGATAACTTAAAAGTCAAAATTTCAAAAGTTTGATTTTGGAGGGATAAATATACCCTTGCCATTATATATATATATATATATATAGATTTTTTTTCTCTCTCCTATATGACATGATAAGAAGATGAACAATTATGATCTACCATTGTTGCATGACATCTTCTTAATAGGAAAGAAGCTTAAGAGCAACAATGGTATTGTTCTCAGAGACAAATAAAGAGTAGCTAGAAAGTCAATCCAAGTAATTTCACGTGTTGGGATGGGTGAAATGGTCAAATGGTCAAATGGTCAAAGGTCCGGCCATGAAAAGTCGAGTTATGGTCTACTTATTCTTTTGCCAAAGCTCTTACAATGAACTAGTATTCTGCCCGTGCGGATCTAATATCATTATAAATAAAATAAAAAAACTTTAATAATTATAAAATAAAATTGAGCTCTCTTTCTGATGAGTGATGAACTACAATTTATCACTTAATTTTACACATACTAAAAAAAGATGGTATAACTTATGAGCATCATAATAATAGTAATTTAACATTATATCTTTATTTATCGGTCTACATTCATCAATTAATTTTTGTAAATCGTTAAACTTCTCTCTTTTTACATTCTAGTAAAATTAATCTGAATATAATAAATGTTGATTCACGCGTATAAAAATATATGCCACATTAAAAAACGAAAAAAATAATATAACATGAATTTGAGAATTCATGAAGGTTCCAAGCTGTTATTAAGCTTCCCTATGAAATCTTAATTTTAATGAGACCTTTTTCTTTACAAAAAACAGTTAATGTTTACCAAATTGTCTATTCAAAATCACTTAATTCAATTCTTTTTTAGGATAAATATATTAGTACTACATTGTATATTCTATTGTGCTTGAGGCAACTTAATGCTAGTGTTCAAAATTAATTATGCACTCTATGTATTCTTATTGCCGAAATTATAAAAGCGTTTATGCAAGATTCAAGATATATATTAATGATTTGTTTTATATATTTGAACGTTCAGTGTTATATAATTTTCCTATGTTTAATTTTTTTAATTTTAGTATAGTAAGTTAAATGTTCATGGAATAACTCCAAAGTTAACAGATGAGATTTTTTTTAAAAAATGATTTGATATAATACATATATAACAATTTAATTCATGAATATTTAACATATCTGATGAAATAAACTCCAACATTTTGAAATGACACATTTAGATAAATTATTTGAAAATATCATATTTTGGATGTTTATTTAAAAAATTAAATACTATCATAGATAAAATGTTATTATATACTTGTTACATAAAATAAAAATATACTTTTTTAACGATATGATGCAAATTATGTTATTCAATCTCTTGTATGTGTTGTTTATAGGAGATTAACCATTACCAAATATGGACTTTTACATGATTATTTAAAACTATGAATTCAATCCAAATCAATTTTCAAAATAAAATGCATGATAGTTTTTTTCGTTTTATTATATATTTTAATTCGAATGAAATTTATAAGCAATATTTTTTTAAATACAATAAATGCTTATTATGTTAGTTTAGGACTGGTATTCATTTAATTCGAATGAACATTATAAGAAATTTAGTTTTTTTAGTATCGCACTTGCTTTGTTATGTTAATGTTGTACCATGTTAATGATTTATGATTAGTATTCATTTACTAAATTTAATATGCTATTAAAAACCCAATTTTTTTCCATCAAAGAATCCGTATAAATTGTTACGTTTTTATTTCACTTAATCATTTAGTTTGAACGAAGTTATTATTTTATTTTAGGTTTAAATATCAATTTGGTCACCCTACTTTCGGCCAAAATTCATTAAGCTCACTATACTTTTTTTTTCTTCAATTTAATCACTCTACTTGGACATAAATATCAAGTTCATCCCTTCATCCAATTTTTTTGTTGAAAACTTAAAAAAAATTCTGAAAATCCCAAAATACCCTTACTATTATGTTTAAACCTAAAAAAAAACCCCAAACTCAGAGAAAATCAAGCGACTGCAATTACCCAACAGCCGCCCCACCCTCACAAACCCACTCTCAGCACTCATCAAAAGCAAGCAACACCAGTAGGCCATCATCGCTTCATCTCCGACCACTTCAGTGGCGGCGGCTAAAAGCTGATATATTGCTCATCTCACCCGAATTTCAAGCTGGGGCTCACTTTAACTCAGAGAAAATCAAGTTTAGGGCTTCGAAATTCATGGTATCTTCCAGTTCTCTCCGTCTCTGCAGCCTCATCTCTAGTCGATTCTATCCCACATAACCCCCTGCGACCTCCCATCTCCCTCCTTCCCTTAACAGAGCTGTCGACCTCGTTCGGATCCAACATCTCCCACCATCTCCCTCCATCAAACCCAAAGAAATCAACTCTCCATCGACGATCCCTTCTCCAGCTTCAATCTCCATTCGTCTTCAACCCCGCTGTCCGAGCATCGTTCCAGATCCAACATCTCCCACCATCTCCCTCCATCAAACCTAGCAAATCAACTCTCCATCCACCATCCCTTCTCCAGCTTCGATCTCCATTCGTCTCCAACCCCACCGATCGAGCCTTGTTCTAGATCTGACATCTCCCACCATTTCCCTCCATCAAACCCAGTAAATCAACTTTCCATCTGTCATCCCTTCTCCAGCTTCGATCGTCCCCAACCCCGTCAGTATCTCAGCTGGCTCCTACTACATCGGTGACGCCAACCCATTCTCTATCTATGACCCAACGACCAAGTCGTGGGTCATGTTTCTATTTTGAGCCCTGGTCGTCTCTCTCTCAACTATCGCCAAGCTTCTGAATCAAAGTTGAAACAGTTGCAGATAGAAAAGCTGAAAGCCATGAATGCCTATGATACTCTCGAAAGGCTTGAGATTTCATTAGACGATTTCATGCTTAACCATTTTTAGAGAGGTGGTTTTGTTTCTGGGTTAACCATTTGAACCCTTTAACTTTTAATATTTACAGTAAAACCCTTCAACTTAATAAGGTTATTTTGGTCTTTTCAATGATTTCCATCCAACATAACGGACAAAAATGACTCAAGTGACCTTATTGAATGTCGAAGCCAAGTAAAATGATTAAATTGAGGAAAAAAAAAGTAGAGTGAGCTTAATGACTTTTGACCGAAAGTAGGGTGACCAAATTGAGATTTAAACTTATATTTTAAAAATGTATAGTAGCATGCAACCTTGGTTCCTGAAAACAAATTTATTGTGAAAGTGAAAATAATCAAAACAAACTTTTTTAAAAAAGTACTGCAAGTTAGAAACATAACTAAATATTAAGAAAATTGCATTACGTTCTAACTTGGTGAACATTACAATGTTCATCAAAGGAATATTTTTATATTGGATTCATTATTGAAATCTAGTTGATAATTGAATAGCCATGAAACTATTGATCTCCCCAAGGCATGCATGTACAACACCCGAAATTAGGCTCCGTTTGTTTCACGGAAAATGATTTCCATAAAATGATTTCCGGAAAATGATTTCTGGAAAATGAAAAGATTTCGTTTTTAGGTGTTTGGTAAATCTTTTGAAAATATGCCGGAAAACATTTTCAGGTGTTTGGCAAACGTACGGAAAATGCTACGGAAATCAATATATGAATAAATACAAAAATATATTATAATATTACTGCTCATATTGAATATAAGATAGTGTTGAGATTTAAGTAATTTTCCATCGGCAACCTCAATTTATCATTAGTCGTGTCAAATCAATAAGGTTTATCTTTTTTCAATCTGAAAAATACAAATAAAAAAATTGACAATTGATATGAAAAAAAAAACGTTTTAAAAAAGAAAATGAACAATATTTGGGACGTCCCTAAATAATATAGTTGACACTAATTTTAGGACGTAGTGAGTATTTATTAAAATTATAACTTATAAATAGTGTGCACAAACTCCATTTATATTTCTAAATATATTTATTTGTTGAGTGAATGTGTACTTGTGGAAGAGGCGGAGAGGTACTCGAACTTTTGGAAAATGACTTATGAAAAATGAATCCGTAAGTCATTTTCCAGAAAAGAAGGCTTCATTTTCCGTTGACTCGGAAAAACTGTTACATTGACTACATTTTCCTAAGGTTACCAAACATCGAAAAATGAGGAACACTTTTTCCGGAAGTCATTTTCCGTGAAACAAACGGAGCCTTAATCTCACGTTATTATATATATATTGAAGTTGTATTATTTACTTGAAATAAATATTTTTATATTATTTACTTGAAATACTATTGTAGCTTAAGACACTGATAATATTTTTATTATAATACATAATGAAAATAATTTATCTTCATTTGATTAGTATATATGAATTCAATCAACTCAACAAAAAAAATGAATTCAAACATTTTTTTTGTTTATAATACTAATGATCCAAATTCCATTTTACACTTCCAAAGCAAATTCATTCAATAATTATGGCCATTTTGATTTTTCAATTACCAAGAAAAAAGACAAAAATACACAATAAAAGTGTTGCCATTTTTGAAAAGTTTATTTTGGTGGGAACTTTCTAAATAGTGCACCTCTCTATTTATATATATAGATTTCCTAACTGCCATTCTCAAATTTACTTGGGAACACTTTTTATTTTTATTTTCTCTCTTTTTTTTTTTTGGAGATTTCATGATTAATTTTTTGTTACAAAATCACTTATTTTCCAAAACAATGTCATGGAAATTTAATATTTATTGAAAATCGCTCTTTTCCACTTTTTTTTTGGCACACGATTTTGTTTTTGATTTTCTTGTGTATATTTCTTTATAAATTAAGAACTCGTTTGTTGTGGCTAATGACTTATGACTTATGGCTGATAGTTTAAGTTTATGACTAAATGACTTGTGGATGATTGCATGATAGACTGTTTGTTACATCTGTTGAAAAGCTGCTTATGAGTTGTTATAATTATTTGTTAAAAAAACTTGAAAATTAGTATTCATATTTTTATGTATATTTCATAAAAGGATGAAATAGAAATAATCAAATATTTATTAATGAACAGTTGTCTTCATGTTAAAAAAAAACCCAAAAAAAACTTAAAATTTTAGCTTTTTGGCTTTGGTTTTTCAATGCATAAAGGGTGTTGTATCTTACTTATTGGCTTTTGGCTTATAAGTTGAAACAAACACTCCAAAATATGACTTTTTAAAAGCCAAAAGCCAAAATCACTCCAAATAAGCTGCAACAAACGAGCACTAAGTGTAGGAAAATGGCTTATGAAAGATGGCCGGATTAGAGGCAAACGTTTATCGAGAAGAGGGTTTTTTTTTTTCACTTGTATAATAAAAGATAAGAGTAAAATTATGGTAGGTCCCTTTTTTTTTTTTTTTTTTTAAGTTTTTAACCCAAAAAGTTTATCGTTCTTTTTTTAAATCGCAAAAGACTATTTTTCGAAATATTGTTCTGAAAATATCATCGGCTCATTTAACAGCTCCGACAAACACATTGAATTCGAAAATAATCATTGTTGCGTAATGAAACGAGGATCAAAGGCGGAGGAGGAGGAAGAAGAAGAAGGTGAATGACGTGGTTTGATTCTTTATGATTTTATATTGCGGTGCAAAAATATCGGATTAATGTATCGCGTTGCAAACATTGATGTATCGCGGTTCAAATATTGATGTATCGCGATGTAACAATAGATTGGACAATTAAACTGATGAATCACGATTCAAACGTTAATGTATCGCGATGCAAAAATAGACTATGCAATTAAACTGATAAATCACGGTGCAAAATTAATACAATAAAATTGATGCATCACGTTTCAATAATCAATACACCCAATTAAATTGATGAATCATGATTCAAGCATTGATCTATCGCGGTGGAAAAATAGATTAGACAATTAAACTGATGAATCGCGGTGCAAAAATTAATACAATAAAATTGATACATCGCGATTCAATAATCAATGCATCGCGATTCATTTTCGTAGCGCGTCTCATGCTCATTAAGGGTATCGTAGTCTTTTTGCCCCAAAAAGTATCATTTTTCGGTTTGAAAAAAAAACCGATATTGGAGCGACTAAAAACTTTGAAAAGTGGGCGGATCCATATTTTTTTTCCAAAAAATAACTCCACACGGTTATAAATAGAAATAAAGTGTACTCTTCTAGAACGACGACGTACTTATGGAACATGAGTTACAAGACGATTTGTTCTTTGGCAGGTTTCTAGGGCTGGAGTGGACCGGCTGTTTCCTTCTGTCTTGGAATAATAAAATGCGTAGAGGAGGCGCATTTTCGCGATGAAAACGGAATATATATAGCGTTTGCTAGCTTTTCATTTCCAACCCACCATTCTGTTAGAACTTTGGACACGGAGAGAAATATCGAGAGGTTGATTTGACTTACTCTCCTCTTTCTCCTCCGATCTCTCTCTCTCTCTCTCTGCAACTCCTTAGCAGCAAAAAGCTTCGGCAGCCATGGCGTCTTCGTTCTCAGATAACGCTCGTCAATCTCTCATCCCGAGCTACCTTTACACATCTTCTGCCAAAAGCCTATTCCTAGAGAAAATGACGAACAATTCTAGCCCTAGCTTGTTTCCTTCATCATCTCCGTCTCCAGCGAAGAAGAACTTCATCATTCCAGCTCCCAGCGAGCCAGGGAGGATCGTGATGTACTCTCCTCAGTTCTACGCCGCCTGTACTTTTGGTGGAATTCTCAGCTGCGGTCTCACTCACATGGCCGTCACTCCTCTTGACCTCGTCAAATGTAATATGCAGGTCTCTCTCTCTCCCCATCTGCATCTAATTATTTCCGATCTGATTTTTTCCCATTAAATTAAACAGTTGATTGTATCATTTTCCTGTTGTTTAGTTGTAAAATGTGTTCGGATTGTCAACGATCTACTGATTGCTCTTGTGGCAGTTTCGATCTATACGTTCCTATTCCATTTCTTTTGAATTTTGGTTGTGTAATCGTCTGATTTGATTGATATTATGTTAGCTTTAGATCTATGTTCTATCACTTCCGCTGTTGCTTTCTGGTGAGTTTTCTTCTACAAACGTCAGTGTAAGATTTAGCTGATCCTCGTATATATTCATATGCTGCGAATATATAGCTGATCCTTGTATATACTGTATGTGAAAAGTGCTGCTTGTAACTTGTTTCTTAGTGAGGTGAGAGTACTAAATTACATGTCAGGTGGAACTAGTCCAATTTGGAAATCTTCTCTCTGCAATTTGCCTATGATAGCTTGGCGTATTAACGCAGATCAAATATGTTCTCTAGAGTTATGTGATCAATTTTACCGTAATGGTTGTGAAGGGGAACAGCACAACCATTATGGATGCAAAGTATTAAAAGTATATTCTAAGCTGTGATAATAACATGGATAACCAATAGTGATGCATTGATGTAATACTGAGACAGGAATTGTGTACCCTACCCCAAGTAGTTTAGTGAAGCCTTTCAGCATTGAGGAGGTATTGAACTATCCTGATCCACATCACACTGCAGTACCTTCAAAGCTGTGAAGCCTGAATTCATGTCAGGGACTGGCTGTAATTTGTTCAAAACTTAATAAATCAACCAGAACTTCTGTACCAACCAAAGGTATGGACTCCTCGTTCCTAGGGAAGTTTAATATTCCTTTTTGCCCCTATTTGTCGTATGGGTGTACTAACAACAGCCTTTACCCTTTATCATTAAGCTTCATCGTCTTGATCATTTTGTCGCTTCTATTAGGCCAAACCTGCCTAGTAGTTCATGACCTATGGCTGTTTTTCCAGATTGTGATCCTTTCATCATGTGGCATGTTTAAACTGTGAAGTGTTCCACATGACTTAGATCTAGTTTAAACCTCTTATATGCAATAAATCATTTTTGATGTTCTAGTCCATGTTTTCCTTCCTACATTGTTCTATTTACTTTTGCTTCTTGGGTTGCCTCTACTTAATGTAATCTTTTGGTGTTTGATGCTTTCATACATGTATTTGATGATGTTTACCCATTTTACAGTAAACATTACCTGGAATTCTAGTATTTCCCTGAAATTTATGTCCTTGTCATTACTGTTTCTCTGGAGCGTGTAGACTGACACCAATGTTTTTGTTTGGTTTTACTTAGATTGACCCTGTTAAGTACAAAAGTATCTCATCTGGTTTCGGAGTATTACTGAAGGAGCAAGGAGTCAGGGGTTTCTTTAGAGGATGGGTGCCCACGTTGCTAGGTTACAGTGCTCAGGGAGCCTGCAAATATGGATTCTATGAGTTCTTCAAGAAGTACTACTCTGACATTGCTGGACCAGAATATGCAACAAAGTACAAGACTCTTATCTACCTTGCTGGCTCAGCATCTGCAGAGGTGATTGCAGACATTGCCCTTTGCCCCTTAGAGGCAGTAAAGGTCCGTGTTCAGACTCAGCCTGGTTTTGCCAGGGGTTTAGGCGATGGACTCCCCAAGTTTATCAAATCTGAAGGCGCTCTTGGGTACGTTTATCATAAACTTTGATGCTTTGATTATAATCACAATAGCTTGTGTTTTTGGAAGTACATCTCTAATTTCTGCCCTATTTTTGTAGATTGTACAAGGGCCTCGTTCCTCTTTGGGGACGCCAGATACCATGTAAGTTGACACATCTTAAATATGTCTTTTCTCATCTCAGTCTGTTTCTGCACTAATCATTCTGAATGTTTGAAGCTGACATCTAGCTCATGGTTTTAGCACTTATTTTTTGTTTAGGGTCTTTTGGGTTGTGGATATTGAACATGGTTCTTTCTGTTTTCTTTATGTTTGTATCGTCACTTTCAACAATTAGTAATAATGTAATATCATTGTTCCAAAAATTGGCCTACGCGCGCCACACAGGTTCCTAGAAATTTGGCAAATCGGTGAAAAAAATCAGCTAGGCGGCCAACTGCTGATTTTGCATATATTTTTTTATTTTTAAAAAATTTTGGCCCAAAAAAATATCAAATTTGGTTTTTTAAAAATAAATAAATAATAAATATCAATTTCTAATTATTAAATTATTGTTGTAAATTTGTAATTTGGTAACTATTGACTATTTTTGTAATATTTTGAACCTTAGAATTATATTAAATTTTCTACTTTTACTTTTAAAATTTAACATTATAATGTAATCATAATTTAAAATTATTAGGTGATATTTTCTCCATTCCGGGTAATCATTATAATGTAATCATTAACTTTTAAAAAAAATGACATTTTTAGTAGTCCATTAGTAATAAAATGACACTTTTATGCCTTAATGTTTGAAAGTGGACTCTTTAAGTGAAACATCCCAAAATGGAATAGTGGACTCTTTGCCTGAAACGTAGGGAGCATTACTATTTGTAAATTTTTAAAAAATGAATGCTTAATAATTAGGTTATAATAAAAATATATATTAAAAACCGGATATTATGTCTTATTTCTAGGCCCAGTCTAGGTGCTTTGGTGCCTAGCGATTTTTAGAACACCGAGTAATACAGATGTATGATGACATCATCTGTTGTCTTGTGAACTTGTTGATGAATATGACGTTTTAACATAGAAAGTTGATTTGGTTTTCCTCTTGCTAAAACCATTATATCAGAATGCAGGCACATGCATATTTAAATCATGGTCTTTGGTTTTCAAAATGTATGCGATCACATCTTGTGTTGACTGTTAGCTTAAAGGCTGTGCATGTGCCATTATTATTTTTGATGGAATGGTTTCCCAAACTGATTTTTGTGGCCTACTATTTGGTCAATCTTGTTTTGTATATTGTGAAAGAACCATAACTGATGTTTGAGGTCATGAGATACTCACGAATGTTTTGGGTGATTAACATCACTACTGCTCTGTCGAGTAAAGACAAGCCCTTCCCATTCCTTTTCAATGTGTATATGTTCTTCACATTTTTTCTTTAGTTTAGATCCATAAACTTCCTGGTCCCAAGTTGGAAAGAACTCAAGGCTTTATAATCTGTTTGCTGTTTATGAACATCTTCAAAAAAATTAGGATCCTTGCCAAGGGTGTCCAACAAGTTGCATCTGATGTCTTCACGTGTCTCTGTTTTAAATGTATATGTTTGGTATTATGTATTGCAGTATTATCCCTTGTAGTCAAAGTTTCATCGCCCTTTCTTGGTGTCAAATACAATGGTGTGATGATATATCGTGTGTTTTGCAGAAAGTTCTCAACTATCAATTTTGTTTCTTAGGCATGCAAATATGGCACCTCTGTATATTTGTACACTTACCACAACATTCCATATGATTTCTTCCTAGTGTGGGTAATTGTGTGGAATGTTCTGCCATCATGCTTCTTATTTACTCTCGATCCCTAGCATGAACAATTTATTATGGAACAAATCAGATCAAACTTTGAGAAGGCTGACGTGCTGGGTGAGGCATAGCTCAAATCTGATTAGTGTCTTCAAATTTATTTTTCGGATGAATTTAATGTTACCTTGTATATGCTAATTCATTCCAGTTATAATTTATTTGTCCTTTCTTTTGTTTGTTTTGTTTTGTGGGGTTGGAGATACTACTTGCTCGCATTATATAGTCAGTTGAATCTTTTATAAATGAAATTATTTAAATTGCAGACACTATGGTGAAGTTTGCATCTTTTGAGACTATTGTGGAGAAGTTGTACCAATATGCCATCCCTACACCCAAAGATCAGTGTAGCAAATCTCTGCAGCTTGGGGTCAGCTTTGCTGGAGGATATGTGGCTGGTATTCTCTGTGCTATTGTGTCTCATCCTGCTGATAATCTTGTTTCTTTCCTCAACAATGCCAAGGGTGCAAGCGTTAGTGATGTGAGTGCTCTTGCTTAAATTGTTTGAAAGCCATGTTGTTATCTTCATCCCCTTAAATGTGTTTCAATTTACTCACTAGTTGAACATTTTTTGCTTTTGTTTTTAGGCTGTGAAGAAGCTCGGGCTTTGGGGTCTCTTCACCCGAGGGCTTCCTCTCCGTATTGTCATGATTGGAACTCTCACAGGAGCCCAGTGGGGTATTTACGATTCTTTCAAAGTTTTTGTTGGCCTGTAAGTCTCTCTCTCCCTCCCTCCCTCCCTCTCTGTGTGTGTGCTTGTTCTGTTTTGGAAGTAATTTCCTGATGAGTGTAATATGATGTACAGGCCTACCACTGGTGGTGCTGCCCCTCCTGCTGCAGCTGTTGAAGCTTAGATTCGACTGGATTAGTTTCTCCGTTGTGAAGACATTTCTAAGTTATTACAAATGGATAAATAAATATAGGATATTTGCTGCCTGCTTCTTGGACAGCACTTGGGTAGTTTGGTATTCTTTTGACATTCAAAGTTTGTCAGTTGAGTTTTTGCAAATTTTGAGAACATGGAGGGTTGTATACTCCTCATACTTCATACTCTTGAAGAGTTTTTGGTAGGATCGGTACCATATGAATATTAATGTTAGGATCATGCTATTCCCCGTCGAAAAAATAATGGGCAGATTAGGGTGTGGGGGGTTACTTATGTAGTTGTGCTTTTCCAATCATGTCCAAGGCATAGAAATCATGCCGTTCATTTTCATTACTTGCAGTTGCTTGTGTTGGAATGATTTTGGATCAACTGTATGTTGGCATGCTTTCGTGCGAATTCAGGTGCAATGCATTTTATACTCATCCCAAAAAGAAATAAAAAATTGTCTCATTTGACAATTTAAACTTTTTAAGATTACAACCTTACATGTTTGTACTTTCTCATCCTCACAATATAAATATTTCATCTTTTAGATCATGTACAAAAAATGATCATATTTAATCCTCATTTAATATTCAAATCATAAAAAATGAATATAAAAAACTATTTGATATTCATAAGTTACTCAGACAAAAAAAATTTGTTCAACAGCTTGGCACAAACACTAATAATTTTTCATATCTTACTATTTTTATCCTCAATAACTTCAAAATTTGGAAAAAGTAATTTGATATCCAAATGAGTCAAACCAATCTCCATAGATAAAAATGTGTATTTCTTAAAAATGATTTTTATTTTTTTTTTTCTAAATTGCAAAAATGCTAAAAATCAAAAAAGAAAAAGAAAAAATGGCATGGAGAGAGAGAAGGCTAGGAAAGGGGAATGGCATGGAGAGAAATGGCAAGTGGGTTGGATTCTCCGAAGACGGAAGTGATGATTAAAGTTTGATCCATTGTTGTTTGTCAAAAACCCACCATTATCCCTATATAATACACCATTGCACCTGATCTTAAAACAAGATTATTATTTTGAGACAAAACAATGAAAAAAAAGAAGCTACGTTTTTTGGCCGGAGGAGTATTTTAAATGAAAAGGTGATGGAAGTATCTGATTCTAATATGCCCAGTTGTGATTGGCATCTCCCTAAAGCTCATTGATGATGCACGAAATCTATGAACAAGTTTCATGATATTTGTTTTGATGCTTTTAGCTTGTGATAACTAGGATAGGAATATTATATAGGATGGCAACTGGGTGGGTTTGAGACACTCGCCCCTTTCCAAAACCAGAAACCCATCTCGCCCCGCCCTACTCTGCGAGTCTGTTACATCTGACTGAAGCCCAAGTCACGTTCTAATCAACCATCAAGCACATGTCTATAAAATTGTTGGTCTTCCCGAGTTTTCAATTGCTCCAATATTGCTTATGCTTCATAAGATTATTCCAGAAATGCTTCCACGGTCATGAAATTGGTTAATTTGTTTATCTTCTATGTCCATCAAACTAGTTTCTCCATAATTTTCTCTGTTTTGTTATGGTATCCAAATTGTTTGGAAATCTCAATTGTCAAGGGGGCAGCGTCCCTTTATGGGGATTCGGAGGCAATGCCGCCAAATGGTTAACTTTTACAGATGAAAACGAAGGAGGAAGCAAACAGTTCAAGGCTTACGATGGAGGAAGAAATGGAAAAGGACCTGTTTGAATTGCAATGCACCGCTATGAAATATAAATGATAGTTACACGTTTGGAATCGTACATCACAATGCACAAATCATAAATCGTGATGCATATAATCATGCATCGCGATGCAAAAAATGATGCTTGGTGTAAGTGTGTTCGATTCATTAAGGGTATACTCGTATTTTCAAACAAAATTGTGCCTTTTTTTGTCTAAAAAATATAGTGGATTGGAGCAATTGAAACTATTTCAAAAGGGATTGGCTTGAATTTCACTGCATAATAAGGCCAAATAACTATTTCTTTAAAAGTAAAAGAGAAGAGAGCAAGAGAACTATGACTCTATCTATTAACTATTACTTTACTAAAACAGATGGCGCTACTGCCACGTGGCGGGGAATTTCATGCTTCCACGTGTCACCCTACGGTAAATTTTATCACATTTGATTTTATACGGTTAGTTAAGATAAGTTTTTTTTGCGGATAGATTTTACTCCTATTAGATTTGAATTTATACGGTTAGTTTTGGATAAATTTTCTCATGATATTATTTTTTTTACTGATTTGAGTTGCCAAAATCGGTTACTGTGAAGATAAAATCCCTTCCATGCTTTGAGCAGGAACGGATGATATGGATTTTGCCAGGCTATGATCCTCCGGCAGCCACAAGTCCTTCTTTACAACCTCTTCCAGGATTTCAAATTCATGCCGAGGTTGGTCACAGACATGCTAATGTTTTGCTTGATTTCAAAAACCTTACAAAACATGTTTCTCTAACCCAATGGAAATATTATATATCGTCTCATCTATAATTCTTTGGAATGCAGCTCGTCATGGAACTTCCCATAGAACATGGGCAACTTCTAGGAAACCTTTTAGATCTAGCATGAAAGGACTTGATCGGCCGCTTCCCACGTGGATGACACGTGGCAGCCAGAACGACCTGGTCAAACCAAGGATTACCCTTAGTCCGAGCAAATCGAGCATGATCAGGTCGACCAAGGTTATTCCAAACAAGTCGAGCATTACTAGGCCGACTAGGACTGGCCCGACCCTGATTAAAGCCGACCATCATAACAGACGAGGATGTGAACCCGGCCGACCAAGTGACTATGAAAGCCTATGGTCGACCCTATGCTCAGGCCAACCTGAACGAGGAGACGTCATCACAGTACAAGATACACCCGGGTGGCCTTTGCCTGGTGGAAAGACATCAACGTCTTTATCGCATTGGCGCACCACCTACTGTTGACTTCTTTTCTGATACTCTGACATACCTGGCAAAAGTAAGAACCAATGAGAATTAGCCAACTCGACCGACCAACAGATTTGGTCTCCATCGTGTTGTCCTACACTGTCTTGCAAGCCAAGCCTGGAAAGGAATATAAATAGAGAACACGGCCACCCTCCTGAGGTATGACACTGTTAACATTAAGCTACTACCTCACACAAATACACTGATATACTCACGGTGATCTCAGGGAACGCCTGTGCTCACCTTTGTTATCCCACCACTGACTCTCACGCCGGAGGGCTTTAGCTGGGATAACCTCCCAGCTCCCTTAACGATGTCTTTCTTGTTTCTCAGGTTGCAGGTCCAGGAAATCACAGGAATCAGGGCATTCACGTGTAAACCAGCCAGATATCCATCCACCAGCCTCCTTAACAGCGACTCGCCATCCAGGCCAGCTCCACGTGTATTTCCAAATATAGTCACCCATTATTTGGCGTGATCAAGTGGTTCCATTGCCGGGAAAAGAAAGTTTTCCTCACCTTACCATTTCTTAACCCTGACTGTGAAACCATGGAGAAAAACACGCTCACAAAACAAGGCCAACAAGGAACAAATGATGCCATTCCCTCAGCCATGCAACCCCCATCAACAGCAAATAGGCCCATTGAAATAGACCTAACGACTCCTAGCTCGAAAACCCTTAAGGGAAGAGGAGCCACAGATATAGCCCGTAACCTGGGAGTCGACTTTAATCGAGCCGATACCTCCTTCGCTGAGGGAGAGGAGGAGGATGATGAGATACACCTCACTGGTTCCAAAACTCATAAGGAAACACCAACGAACGAGCATGAACGATACCGGGAGGAATTAAAGTATTGGGAACGCCAAAAGCTTTACCTCCAAGGGATCCAAGAGGCAGAACGAAAAATGTTCGAGTTGAGCAAAAAGGTGAGGGCCACTTCTAACATGATAGTCGCTCGGGAGGCAGCCCAAGCCAGTAAGGAGGCCTCCCCAAAAGGCAAAGAAAAAAGGAATGCCACTCCTCGCCCAAGCGCGAAATCAAGGCTAGGGAAAAGGATAGTCGAGCATGTGCAGAAGCCGAGTGTCCATAGTCGATTAACGTTTCCCGATGAATCAAGATGCCCACCTTCCCGAACAAGAGAAAGAAGGGAAGAGGGAGAATCCAGACCAAGAACAGAGGCAATGAAAAGCAGAACGTGCGAAAACTACACTCACCCCCAGCAATCGGGGACATGACAACGTAAAAGTGGTCGGAACGCGACCCTGAAGTACAGAAAGAAACCCCAACCCCGCCTATGGAGGTCGAGTAGGAAGTGAAGTATCTCCGAGGAAGGCTAGAAGCCATCGAGAAAGGGAAACCGATGATGCTCCCCCCGTCCAAAAATGGGCCATTTAAAGAGAGAATGAGGAAGGCCCCATTGCCCGTCAAGAAGCTGCCGAACTTCGACTCTTATCAGGGTCTCACTAGCGCAGTCGATCACATTGCTAGTTTTGAAGTCAAGATGAATGCCATAGCTCCCGAGGACGAGGACGCTTGGGGCAAGATCTTCGCGGGGACCTTGCAGGGAAAGGCTTTGAAGTGGTACACTGTCCTGCTGCCAGACTCTGTGGAAACCTGGGACGAATTTAGACAAATGTTTGTGACACAGTTTTCCTCGGCGGGACAGCAACCAAGAAATGCAGTTTATGTGGCATCTGGCCACAACGAGTCAAACCAAATGTACATGGACCGATTTATGGCCATGGTCGATCAGATACCATACATCTCGGAGGAATCCATAAAGATGTGCTTCATCTCTGGTCTGCAACAGGGCCTGATGAGGCAGGAAATGATGCTTCGCGATTATGGGTCGGTAGGAGAAATGTATGCGCATGCACTTCGGGTCATAAATGCCGAGGAAGCAAAAAAAGACGGGAAGAAAAAAGACCATGAGGGATCTCAGCGAACTCACGACAACTGGGGAAAGGATAGCCGAGGAGGCGCGTGCCGGCATGAAGATAACCGGGGATGAAATAAGTGGGATGATATGAATTGGACCCCCTGAACACGACTCGCGAGGACATCATGAATGTCCTGCTCGACCAAGACAGGATCGAACGACCATCTCCGCTAAAGGACACATGCTATCCGCGAAACCCAAACAAACACTGTGCTTACCACAAAGACATCGGGCATACAACTGAAGAGTGCATTAATCTGAAGCGGGCGATCCAAAGGCTGATAGACAAGGGAGAGCTCAAGAGATTCGAGCAAAGAAACAACCGAGGAGAACGGGGAAGAGAGCAACAAAGAAATCAGAACCCACAACCAGACAATGCAAGGCCCAGGAATGTGATTGATACCATCAGAGAAGCAACTCCGAGTGGTACTCGATTGAAGAACATGATTTACAACTTGAAGCATGTGGTAAACGCTATGCCACGAAAGGACGAGGAGGGAGGTATCACATTTATGCCGAGCGAGCAGGCCATCAGTGAAACGGCGAGGAAGCAGCCGCTAACTTTGCGAATTGGAATTCACAATAGCGATGTGAAGAGGGTCCTAGTGGATACGGGGGCATCGAGGGACATCCTATATTACAAATGTTTCCTTGGTTTGAAGTTGGGGGACGCCCACCTCAAACCAAGTCCGGTACAGCTAGAGGGATTCACCGGTCACCAGGTTGCAGTAAAAGGGTCGATCACCCTTAAAGTCGTCTTAGGGGAGGAAAGTGCAACGCCTCGAACGGAGGATGTGGACTTTCTTGTGATCGACCTCCCCTCTCCCTATAATGCGATTCTGGGTTCCCCAGCCCAAACGAAATTTCAGATGGTTTCCTCGCTGGCCCACCAAAGGGTAAAGTACCCCACAAGTAATGGAACGGGAATAATACTCAATGACCCAGCCAGTATACTCGAATACATTTACAAGGAGAAGAAGAACAAGGAAAAGTGACTGTAGCCCAGCCTGGAGCTGAAGTGACGCAAGATGACAGACCAACGAAGAGGGTCAGGGAGGACGAAGGGAAGATCGTTCCCGTCGTCGACCCTGCACCGACCGAACCCTCTCATGCATAGCAATCAACGCGAGCTGGGAACGCCAGCTCGCCATTAAAGGAAAGTATGGATACAACAGCATCACACCCACACCCCCCAACAAACTCAAAAAGAACTGCCAAAAAGATAGTAGTGGTTGAAAGTCTAGACACCCGAGACCGGTTGGAGATTAAACCGAATGAAGATTTAGAAGAGATTGTCATCAACCTCGATTTCCCGGAACAAAAGGTCAAGGTCGGAAGGGAGATACCCGAGGATGAGCGAGCAGCGATTATCAAACTCCTGAAGGAAAGTTTGGACGTCTTTGCTTGGAGAGTCGAGGACATGGAAGGAATTAGCCAGGACGTGGCCGTACACAAGCTTAGCATCGACCCCGACTCCATCCTTATCCAGCAAAAGGCGAGGATCTTCTCTCCCCAAAAACAAGAAGCAATCAAAGAGGAGGTGTCCAAGCTGCTCAAGGCAAAAATAATCAAAGAGGTCCTATACGCAACGTGGATAGCCAACGTAGTAATGGTAAAGAAATCAAGCGGAAAATGGAGGATGTGTGTCGATTTCACTGATTTAAACAAAGCCTGTCCCAAAGACTGGTATCCCCTCCCGAGGATCGACCAGCTGGTGGACTCTATTGCCGGGCATAAAATATTGAGCTTCGTTGATGCTTACTCGGGATAGCATCAGATCAGGATGTGGCTGGCAGATCAAATACACACGGCGTTCAGGGCTGCGGGAGGACTGTATTGTTATACCATGATGCCCTTTGGGCTGAAGAACGCCGGGGCCACATATCAGAGGATGGTGAACAAGGTCTTCGGCGATCAGTTGGGTAGAAATGTAGAAGCGTACATCGATGATATGGTGATCAAGACAAAGCATGCCAACCACGTCGAGGACTTGAAAGAAACCTTCGCAAACTTAAGAAAGCATAAGATGAAGCTGAATCCCGCGAAATGTGCCTTCGGAGTGGTCGCCGAGAAATTCCTGGGATACATGGTCAATGAAAGAGGAATCGAAGCCAACCCTGAGAAGATAAAGGCCCTGGAGACCATGGATCCTCCTGAATGTATCAAACACATCCAGAAACTCAATGGCCGAGTCACAGCCCTCAGTCGCTTCATAGCAAAGTCGGCGAGAGAAAAGTCTACCATTTTTTAAAACATTGAAGGGAGGCAGAAAGTTTCAGTGGACGGATGATTGCGTAAGGGCCTTTAACGAGCTCAAAGAGTACCTTGGTCGGCCCCCCCTCCTCAGCATCCCCATTCCCGAGGAAAAAATATACGTATACTTGGCGGCATCTGACTCAGCAGTAGCTGCAGTATTGATCAGAGAGGAAGACAAGCTGCAAAGACCGGTCTATTATGTATCGCATGCCCTGACCGAGGTTGAAGGAAGATACTTGGAGATTGAGAAACTGGTGCTCGCTGCTCGAAAATTGAAGGCATACTTCCAAGCTCACCTGATAGTGGTTTACACCGACTTTCCCTTGAGGCAGATCCTGCATAAGCCAGACATGGTAGGGAGAATGCTAAAGTGGTCAGTTGAATTATCGGGATATGGGATCGAGTACGAAGCTAGGAAAACTATTCAGGCACAAGTTTTAGCAGACTTAATTGCTGAAACCTCGTTCACTAGGCGAGCAGCCAAGTACGGGGTGGGGAAAGGCGTGGAAGAGCCAAACCCTGCCGAGGAGAAGGCCGAAGACAAACAAACGAAGTCCAGACCACCCGATCACTGGACGTTATTTGTCGATGGATCCTCGGGAGCCAGCAAAAGTGGGGCGGGAGTTTCATTAATTACCCCAGAAGGAGGAGAGCTGGGCCTGGCCCTGGAATTTGGCTTCAAAGCCTCAAACAACCAGGTCGAGTACGAGGCATTGACAGTAGGGATTGAATTAGCATGGAAGCTCGGGGCCGAAAGTGTCGTGATATACAACGACTCTCAGTTAGTGGTCAAACAAGTATTGGGCGAGTACGAGGTAAATCATCCAATATTAGCCAAGTACCAACAACTGACCCAGGGGCTACTAAAGGAATTCAAATACTGGGAGTTGGAGCAGATAGCGAGAGAAGACAACGCCCGAGCAGACTACCTGTCAAAGATTGCCTCTTCTGAAAACGAGGACATACCCGCGGAGATCGAGCTGATATTTCTTAGAAACCCTGCAATCAACAGGGAGGAAGTAATGGTAATGGAGGATGCTTCGAGATGCTGGATTGATGAAATCAAAGATTATATCGAGAAGGGGACCTTGCCCGAGGACAGAGACAGAGCGCATATGGTGAGAAACCGAGCATGTCGATACTCGGTCATTGGGGAAATGTTATATAAGAGATCCAACACGAAACCCCTTCTTCGGTGCGTAAGGCCAGGAGGCAGTCTGAGACCTGGCCGAGGTACACGAAGGAGAATGCGGGGGACACCCATGTGCAAGGACTTTGGCAGATAAGATAAACTTTCACAGATACTATTGGCCCAGCATGACAAGGGATGCAGCAGAATACGTGAGGAAGTGTGACAAATGCCAAAGGTTTGCAGATATTCCTAGGCTTCCGTCCATACCACAAACACCGGTGATCGCGGCTTGGCCATTCGACATGTGGGGAATAGACCTCATCGGTCCCTTCCCTAAAGCTAAACATGGATGTGAATATATCATAGTAGCCGTGGACTACTTCACCAAGTGGGTGGAAGCCAAGCCATTGGCCAGTATAACCGAGGACCAAGCAGTGAAGTTCGTGTATGAACAAATCTTCTGTCGGTTCGGTCTTCCTTGGATGATAGTCTCTGACCACGGCAGTCAGTTCTCCAAGAAGTTTACGGCGAGCTGTGAAAGATTAAATGTTAAACATAGAATGTCTTCGGTGGCTCATCCTCAAGGCAACGGTCAAGCAGAAGCCGGGAATAAAAAAATTTTACATGCACTAAAAAGGGACCTAGATGAGAGAAAGGGGAATTGGCTCGAGCAACTTCCAATTGTTTTGTGGGGGATCAGAACCACCGTCCACGGCTCCACTGGCGAGACCCCTTTTACACTTACTTATGGGTCAGAAGCCATGGCACCAGTGGAGCTAGCCCTCCCCACAGCCCGAGTCACCTTCTTCGATCAAAACCACAACGAGTTGTCAAGATCTTTGGACCTCGACAACGTTGAAGAGAAGAGGATTGAAGCACGTCTTCGGATAATCAACTACAAGAAGCTCACGAAAGTCAATCACGATAAGAAGGTCAGACCAAGGAGTTTCTCGGTGGGAGATTGGGTCCTGCGAAAGATAGAGGCGACAGGCAAAAAACTCGGGAGAAACAAGCTCTCCCCAAATTGGGAAGGACCGTTCAGAGTAACAAGCATTGTTCGAGAAGGGACTTATCGATTGGCAGAGCCAGATGGAACCCCACTAAAAAACCCTTGGCATGCCGACCACTTGAAAAAGTATTATCAATGATACGACTTGTCGTTGTAACATTTTCAAACGATGAAATGAAAGGTTTTAATGTTATTTCAGATTGTAGGGAAAAGACCCATCCTCGGTATGCGAGGAAAGCTATACTTGCAAAAACAAAAAGCGCGCCTCAACCTCAAAAACGAGGAGAGGCCCCAAAGACCTATCTTCGGTACACGAAGATAGGCCCCAAAAACCTATCTTCGGTACACGAAGATAGGCCCCCAAAGACCTATCTTCGGTACACGAGGACAGGCCCCAAAGACCTATCTTCGGAACATGAAGATAGGTCCTCAAAGACCTATCCTCGGAACACGAGGAAGGCCACAACCTACAAAAAATCAAACAAACTCAAAAGGGCTAACAAAGCATTCCCACAAATGACGAAGGCTACCATAAACAAAACGGACAGAAACGAATGTATTACAGTATGATCGACGATCAAGGAAAGTGAAATAAAAGTTAGACAAAATATGTCAAAGTCAAGAACCAAAAATAATGAAAGAGAGATTGTTTGAACCATTGGCACACGCGCCCAAAAATTCTCGTCGCAGCGAGCATCATTCATAAACCTAAAGGGGAGCTGGGGGATTGGGACCTTCTGGAAGAGTTCGATTCTCGGCAGCCTCGATATCATCATCGAGCCGCTCTCTGTTAGACTGCTCGCCCAGGAAAGTTTGCATAGTCAATTCTGGATTAAACGGGACCTCTTCATTTCTCTTTGCAGCCTCGACCATAGAGAATACGTTTACATCCCAAGGTGTCGGAGGAACCCACTTATCCAAACCCGCCTGTTGGTCCTGGTCGTGCACGAGCTCGAACTCGTCCTCCTGATACGGGACCATGGCGTGTCCCTGCCGAGCGAAGGAACCAGAAAACGGCTCAAGTCCCCAATCGACCAACTCCCCCATCGGAACCCCATAGGCCGCGACACAACGAAGAATATGACGAGAACCACGAACAAAATAAGGCACTAACTCATCGGTGAAGTCATCGCTTTCTTTGTATTTCTCCACGGCAGTCACCTGAGCAGCCTTCAACTGATCATCGAACCCTGCCACTTGAGTTAGGGCTGCATCCCGCTCCTTCTTCATTATCTCTTTCTCCCCGGCAATTGCAGAAAGCCGCTGATCGACTTCCTCGGCTTTCTTCAACAGACCATCGACCTGGTCGGACAGTTTATTTCTCTGCTCCTTCATCTCTTCTAGGAGCTTCAAAGCTTCGTCAAGTTTGGCAGCCTTCTTGTTATGTTCGCTCTCCAATGACTCAACCTTCGCCTTCAAAACATCTCTTTCTTCCTCGCCCGAGCGAGCCTCCCTACGCAACTTTTTCTCGCTAGTCGCCGCTCGACCAAGATGAGTAGACAACGACTTCACCACAGCACAAGCCTTCAACCACGAAAGTCAACTAACTGTTAAAATGGGACAAAAATACGAGCTAAACCCAAAACAGAAAAGGGGACTAAAAGCTCACCTCGCCAGTTATTAACCCGAAACGACCAAGCAGTTGAGCGGAGCTAAGGGAGTTTATCACCCCAACCAAATCCTTTGGGGTAGCTCGGGAGGCCACCCCCTGGCCGAGTACAGTGGTAATCTCATCACGGGAAGTGAAGTCGAAGTTGCCAAGGGGAGGAATGTCAGCGATGGCTTTGGCCAAGTCCTTGGCCGCTTTTTGAGTGGTCGGCAAAGTGAAGTCATCCTCCAGCCAGGGCACCCCGACCTCTTCATAGATCGGGGAATCTTCCTCGGCCACGGCTTTCCCCTTGCTAGTAGAAGTGGGCTGATCGACATCCTCCACATCGTCCCCTTCCTCATCGACGAGCTGCATCACCTTTCTCTTACGCTTTTTCGACTGGCTCTTGCGAGGAGGAGAATCAACGATCGGGATAACAGTGGGGGCCGAGGATCTCGCAGGCAAGGCCGGTGGAGGTGGCGTCGATGAAACAGTTATCGGAAGTGTCTTCTTAGTTCCAGTTCCGCGGGAGGAGGTGGAAACTGCCTTCACAACCTTCACTACGGGGGCAGCCACCCCCTCGGTCAAAGGCTGGGTCGGTAGACCATAGCCACTTGATATATCGGAGGCGGCGACCTCCAGGGTAGCGCGACGATTCACAGCCGATTCCTTCCGACTCCTCGTCAGATTCATGTGAGCGTCGAGGTTCCTCATCGCTGAAAAACAAGAAAAATTCAAGTTAGAACAGATTACAGAGAAATAACAAATAAACAAAGAGAAAAGAAAGGAAAGGTATTCACGATGATCGGGGCAGGGTTCTTCGACTCTCAAACTCCGACAAGACAAACAATCCTTCTTAAAAACGAGATTTTTATGCACCACCCACCCCGGATAGGTGTCGATTTCGGGCATTGTGCATCGAGGACGAAGACCCTTGATATCCCTGGTCGACATCCCAACTAACCTAAACAGTTCCTCCGTATTAGAAACCGAGCTCCAATCAAATACGAGAGGATTCTCGCCATGCACGTCCAGATAATCCTCTATAGCCTTTTTTGCATTCTCCTCATACTCGGTCAAGGCTGGGGCAGGAGACAGGGACTTCACTGATTCTACTGCATCATGAGGGACGGGGAAATTCCATCCCCGCCGACTTTCAACGATCAAAACTTTATCGGACCAATGCCCTATCTTACTGGGAGGCCGAGCGAATAGGTTAACCCCGTTGTTATGATGTTTACATTGGAGGCGACCTAGGGACATGTTAACGCCGAAGTAATTCTTGAATAAGGGAAGAGTGGGCTCGATGCCCAGCACCCGTAGGCAAGCCGTGAAGCTGGTCAAATACCTCACCAGATTGAGGGATAAATCCAGAGGATGAGCCCCAGCTTTGTCGAGGAGCTCACATACAAAAGGATCTAAGGGTCGTCGAAGCCCCACTTCAAAGAAAGAGATATAAAATCCAACTCCGCTCCGAAGGAGTCTCAGCTCGGGAAGAGACAAACTCAATTCAGGCGCATATCCCCAGAAGTCCTTAGGACTGTGGTTAAACTGAGCGCTCCAAGTCTCCACATCCTCGGGGAAAATATGATTGGGCCACCCCCTCAGCCACCTACCTCCGGGCTTACCACCCTCTTCGCCGGGGTCCTCGCCAGCTTTTGCCTTACCGAGCCGAGCCTTCTTGCTCGTTTTGCTCACGCAGTCCTTTACCTCGGGCGCTGAAGTAGAATCAACAACAGTTTTCTTTCTCTTCTTCTTCGCCAGCTCTTTATTCTTCTTCTTCATCCTTAGCGCTTCAAACTCGCTGAAAAAAGTTTGATAGAGATCAAAATAAGCTTGGCCCCTCGATTCGCAGACGTACATCTCAGACCCGAGAGGTCGATCCTCGACCTTCCAGGACTCATCCTCGTGTGAGGAAAGCCCTTCCAGGTTATAACCGGCGGCGAGTAGTAGCCTCTTCGCTTCACTGGGAAGAACAGCTTCCCAGTTCCCATCTATTTGCTTATACACCCGGGAAAGGGTGGGAGACCGAGCATAAATTGCCCCAGGGTTTGCTTTCTTAGTCCTCATTGCCGAGGAAAACACAGAAAGGGATGTGGCTTTTATGGAAGACAACGAGGAAGGAAAAGCCGGAACCTGAAAGAAGAAGGCCACCGGTGTTAGTATGAAAAATGCAGAAACCGGTGATAGGTAGCCGGAGGGAAAGACACGCTGTCTAAAACTCACCAAAACAACCCAGAAAAGAGTCACGAACGAAAGAAAAAGGAAGAGGAAGGAGAGACGAGCCTAGTGCACCGTTTTTAAAGGAGTAAAAATGACTGGAAGACGGCCAAATGGTGAATCCGGCAGCAAGAGCAGAAAATCGCCTGGCAATGGTACAGGGAGAAGAGCGGGAAAACGGCTGGAAGTGTGGAAGAGAAGCCAGGGTTTTGGGCTTTATATGACCCGCGACTAACCGGGTCAGCCCAGTTCGGAACACGCGGGTCTCGTCGCACCAGTCGTCGCCTGACACGTGGCTCCACTTATCGAAACGACGTCGCCAAAAAAGAGGAAAGCGGCGCCGTCATCCCGCTCTTTAAATAAGAAGCCGGCTATATGACACTTCGAAAAACGCGCCATTAATGAGATGTGACCCCAAGCGATGCCACCGTTTCGACTACAAAACAAGCTCGGCCCGAGGATCTTGTCCAGCACATCTTCGGTTTACGCCTGAAAATTAAAACGAAGATGCTACAGTCAACAATAGAGATCTCGGTCGAAGACGAATCGAGCTATACTTTCCAAGCTTGTGATAAATCCTCGCACTTGGAAAGTCGGGGGCAACTGAAAGGACTTGATCGGCCGCTTCCCACGTGGATGACACGTGGCAGCCAGAACGACCTGGTCAAACCGAGGATTACCCGTAGTCCGAGCAAATAGAGCATGATCAGGCCGACCAAGGTCAGTCCGACCAAGGTTATTCCAAACAAGCCGAGCATTACTAGGCCAACTAGGACTGGCCCGACCCTGATTAAAGCCGACCATCATAACAGACGAGGATGTGAACCCGGCCAACCAAGTGACTATGAAAGCCTATGGTCGACCCTATGCTCAGGCCAACCTGAACGAGGAGATGTCATCACAGTACGAGATACACCAGGTGGCACTGCCTAATTGGAAAGACATTAACGTGCTATGCGCTAGCCGTACCACCTACTGTTGACTTCTTTTCTGATACTCTGACATACCTGGCAAAAGTAAGAACCAATGAGAATTAGCCAACTCGGTCGACCAACAGATTTGGTCTCCATCGTGTTGTCTTACACTGTCTTGCAAGCCAAGCCTGGAAAGGAATATAAATAGAGAACATGGACACCCTCCTGAGGTATGACACTGTTCACATTAAGCTACTACCTCACACAAATACACTGATATACTCACGGTGATCTCAGGGAACGCCTGTGCTCACCTTTGTTATCCCACCACTGACTCTCACGCCGGAGGGCTTTAGCTGGGATAACCTCCCAGCTCCCTTAACGGTGTCTTTCTTGTTTCTCAGGTTACAGGTCCAGGAAATCACAGGAATCAGGGCATTCACATGTAAACCAGCCAGATATCCATCCACCAGCCTCCGTAACAGCGACTCGCCATCCAGGCCAGCTCCACATGTATTTCCAAATATAGTCACCCATTATTTGGCGTGATCATAGCACATGCACCTTTCATTCACACTTCCACCTTTGCTAAAGGATAGAGCGTTCCCAGGTTTGTTATTGTATTTTTTGTTGATTGAAATCCATTTTTACAATAAAAATCTAGTCTATTATCACACACCCACAATTCCTACAACCTCAGAAGTTAATGTAGCCCTAAACGTTTGGAATGACCGATCATGCTTTCATATTTTAGCTTGGTGAAATTCTTGACACCTGCATCAGGCCTTGAAGGATACTGGGACCCTTATCTGATAGATATGAAATTTCGACGATTTTGTATAGTTTTATCAACCATTGGGATTTCAAAGCCAGGGAAACTGGAAGGCTGATAACCAAACAATGATCTACTCAACTTCACTAACTCCATGTGTCTAGAAACAAGACAAGGTTATTATATAGAATATCACTAGAATTCGCTCCCATCCTTCAGTACATCCCTTTCATGCACTACTTGTGGAGACACTTCACTGAGAAGGTAACAAATTTTTTGTTTCACAAAAGTAGACCTTTCCCCTATCATATTTTTGGTCAGATCTCAAATATATTTCTTTTGATGTAGGTTTTGAATAAGGATCTACGGCTTGTACTTGGTCAACAGGATAGGATGATCAATGGAGCAAATGTGTGGAACTTACCAGTGTCCTATGATAAGTTAGGAGTACGATATAGGCTATGGAGAAATGTCGTGGATCAAGGAGCTAAGCAATTACCCTTTAGTAAATAAAAAGTATAAGCTAATTTCTATGATGGATTTAACTTCTTTCTATGGTTTTTCAATGCCATCAACTCCATATGTTTTCTTTGGATTTAACTTCTGTCAAATTTACCAGATGGTTCACAATTGAGTGTTGTGATAACTATAGACAATTGAACATGCATATATCACTTAGGGTTTCATTTATTTACTTTTTTAGTATATTTAGTTTGTATAATTTTTTTTATCATAATGAAATCTTTCACAAGAACTCATAAAAAAAGAAAAAATGTTTCTAATGTTCCTTTTTTATTTCTATCTTATTACTCGCCCGTCTCTGCAGCAATTTCATAAGATAAAAGATTAATTTAATTAAAAAAAATTATATTGTATTAAATATTTATATATTAATTTCAATATTTATACGGTTTTAGATTTGTTCAAAAGATTTTAATTATAACGAGTTTTGAAAATTCTCTTATTATAAGTAACTTTTGTAAAAAAAAGAAAAAAATCTTAGAACCATACATAGCACGTGTATAACCTCATAAGAAAATAAAACGAAAACCCTTGAAAAATAAAAGCCTACTATTTATATCCACGATACTTTGAAAAATTTACAGATATGGTTACAGATGTAAATTTATATATAACTAGGCAGGGTGTGAGTACCTCGGATTTTTCTGTATCTCATCCTCCCTTGTTTAGGGGAAAACAAGATTCAGAGAAGATAACGCTTTTTTTCATTCCATCTTCCCTTGTTTAGGGGAAAACATAATTAAAAGTGAAAAAAGAACGTTGGAAAGAGCGCGTGGAATACGCCCGGCCTCATTGTGGACCACTGTGAGTGCCTCGGGTTTTCTGTATCTCATGTTCCCTTGTTTAGGGGAAAACAAGATTCAGAAAACGCAACGCTCTTTTCATTCCATCTTCCCTTGTTTATGGGAAAACAAAATTAAAAGTGCAAAAAAAACGTTGCAAAGAGCGTGTTGGAATACGCCCGGCCTCACTGTGAACTCAAAATGTTGTAACAGAGTCTCCATCTTTGTAAAGGATTCGGAGGCTAAGTTACGAGGTGGGAAGGTGTTAGGCACCCAACTCGCCCTTTCGGTCTCAAAACAAGTTTTTTTTTGCTCAAATATGCTTTTATCATATTTATTTAACAGATAAAATAAAACATTTAAACATATATATATATATATATATATATATATATATATATATATATATATATATATATATATATATCTGTAGCTATATTATTACAAACTTACAACCGTCTCTTTCCAGGAATTACAAATACATTTATAAATATTTGACCATAATAATGACTCTTTTTAGTGCTATTTTCTTATAGAAATCCGGGCAGCATAACTGCTTATATTTATTACATCGGGCCGGCTTAAATAACACTTTTAAATAAATGAAATTTTAAATAGCCAACCTTTTGAAGTGTGGGGGTTTTATCACGTACCAACTAGCTTCTAGTAGATTATAGGGTGCGCTTGCTCTGTCCTTCCGGGAGAGTGAATCTTTTTGCTGTTGTGAAGATTCAGGTAGAGTAATTGCTTCCGAAAGTTGCTTTTTGGCCTGGGGAACCGGGCGGAGCAACTGCTTGCTTTTGTGCTGTTGTTTGCTTGCTGACGGCGGAAATCGGGCAGAGCAACTACTTGCTTTTTGCAGATTTAGCTTCTAAATTTTGGCAGGGCAACTGCTCTTTTTGGGATTTTTGGACCGGAGAAATAGGGTGGAATCCTAGCAGGGAAACTAGGTTTCACTTTGACCGGTTGGTTTTGTGTTTAGGAAGATTTGACGGAGCTTCGAGGCTTAGAGGAGGGAAACTCTCAAAGCGATCTCTCAGAACTCACTGCGGAGGCTTTTTAACTGCGTATTCTCACTGCGTGTTGAATGAATGGTGTATGAATTCACAAGCCGGGACTCTTTATTTATAGGTAGAGATTGGGATTCCTTTATCCTTAAGATTTCTTCTTTTTTGTTTCATCGGTTTGTACCGCGCGCTTGAGAGATCGTACCGGAGGCAAATGCTACAGTGCTGGAAGCACTGTTGGGCGCCACCCATAAGGGCTCTGGGCGCCGTGCCAAGAGTGGCCATGGGTGGCGCCAGGGTCCTTTTTCCTGCCTCTTATTGACACTTTGGCCCCCTGCATTTCACTGTTTGCGCATCCTACTTTTTCTTTTGCATTTTACACCTTGTAACTTGACATTCGTTAGTGTTTAACAAGTCTTGATATTTCATGTCATGTTACATACCAGGGGTACGAAATTGAGGTGTCTATACAGGGTTCGAGGCAGATCATGGGTAAACCTAAACCCATCGGGTTTTCTAAAAGCTTGTCCCAAACCCTTCCCATTTGGGGCGGGTCACATTGGATTTGGAATAGGTTCAAGTTTTTTTCCATCCCTAGTGAGTGATGACAACTCATTCATGGTGTTCAAATCTGATTTCGACCAATAGATTATAAAATTGGATGCTTAATTGTTTAATGACCAATATCTTAATGAACCATTACAATTGATTGAGAAAATATAATGGTAATTAACTTTCCGAACTAAATAAATTAGCCTAAGGTGTTAGAAATAAGGAGATTTAGGGCTTAATTGTGGCTCACCAACAGATCTCATGAAAAGTGAAGGTTATATACTACAAGTTTGTTATCTACAAGGAATCATGAGTTACCTCGTGCGAACTTGAACCTTGAGCGAAGCGAAATACTTTCTACTTGAGCTACGATCTTCGTATGTCACGATCAATAATTTTGCAAGTCTCTCTCATCGGATTAATATCGCGTAGCACGAATAGCAACCTCTGGTTCACACCAGAAATCCAAGCCTCTCGATGGTTAGGCTAGAGAGTGTATTTGGTGAGATAGAATATAGTAGAGAGAGAGGGAAAGGATGGCCAACAAGAAGACGTATTCTTCTTGTTGTAGGCGTGTAACACCATAGAGTTTTATCCCTTTACTTGCCTTATTTATATTATTGTACAAAAAACCATATTTCTTGTAAGTTAAATTAAGTCAATCCCAAACTCATTCGGATTAGAAAACTAATTAACCTTTAATAATATAATTACGGTCCATGTGAGCGGAAGTAAATAATCGGACCACGAGTCCAATTGTTAACATCTTTCTCTCGCACACAAGGGCTCAACTCTCTTACCATATCGTATCATCAAAACCCGTTAAACACTGCCTCTTCATACTGGAAGTGAAGCGTGCGACATGACGAGAAATATAAAGGGTGTAGCACTATACCAAATCACCATCTGACCAGCATAGAACGTCATCGTTAGAAAACAAAACTCGTCTATACCCTAAACCATATATATACATCAATTTAAACATCCTTAATCCTTCAAGAGCGGTGCTTAAACCTCAACATGTTTGTGTATTAAGATCAATCTCTTGAACCGTATGTTCAATATGCTCGATATGGCATGGAAACACAAAAATAGAGATGCATATCATACTATCTTCCTTAGACACTCATACCAATCACTTTTGATTAACTGCTTTCCCAGCAATGCTCCATAGGATTGTATGTGCATAGCCCATTGGTCAGCATGCCAAAATAGCATCATTAACGTCCAAGTTCATGATATAGTTCTAAGTCACATAGGGTATAATCGTGACCTGGATTTGATCACTAGAACTCACACAGTAATGAAGCAGGGATCATTCAATCACTTTCTTAGGTCGCATTATAGTCACATACAGTATGTGTATGCTATGGCGGAACTCCCACACGAAGTAGGCATGTCATGTTCAAACGCTGTACAAACCTTAGTTTAGCCGCCCTTCTGGTGTCTAACTTGAGTACTCAAAAGCAATCACTCTTCTAGTGTCTCTTTTAAGATCTCACATTCAGACTTTTTCTTGGGATATAAAGTTGAACTTTATAAAAGGTCTCATCTTGGTCGTATGTCAAAGCGATAAATGTAATGTCATTTGTGCACCCCCCTTCGTAGGTGCCAAAGACTTTTACTATCTCAACTTGCTCGCCCACCTAGCGACAAGGTGAATTACCCGTGTGAAAGGGTCAATTTAATATCCATGACATCTTTTTAATCAAAATATATATGCTACGCAATTTCATATTAAAGTCATCCAATTAACATATAAAAGGAATGGGAATTCAAACTACAATTTTTATTTATTTATTTATTTATTTTTAGAAACAGGGGCGGCACCCTGCAGAATTTTATTAGAATAAAAAGGAAATACAAACTTGAGGGGGACAATCAGCCTGGCCCTTATAAATGGGAGGACAAAGAAGCCTTACCTCGAAATAGAAATACAAAGAAAAAGCAAAATAAAGAAGCTTAGACCCTACGCCTAACATAAGGTGTACCAGCTTTATCAAGAGCAATAGAGCCACGGATGCGGCGTGCGGAGAAAGCGTTATGAACCCGAAAGGAGTAGTGGAATCGCAGCCCAGATTGGCGAGGAGGTCCGCAACACTGTTAGCTCCCCTGAAACAGTGACAAATAAAATAATTCATCTGACGAAGAACATCTTTAGTCTGATGAAGAATTGCCCAACATTTCCAAGGAAACTTGTGATTTGATGTGAGGCAATCAACAAGCACCTTGGAATCAAGCTCAATGATAACATCTCTAAATCCGGCTCCTTTAAGCCATTTCACTCCTTCCAGCAAAGCTTTAGCTTCGGCAATTGAGTTCGTAGACTGGGCATAATAAGATGAAAAGGCATATAGAAGATCCCCGTCCGAATTACGAACAATTCCTCCACCTCCACAAATACCCGGATTACCACGGGAGGCTTCATCCGTGTTTAACTTAACCTTCAAAGGAGAGGGGGGAATCCATTTAACAATCCGGGGGAGCAACTGGCTGGAGCTTAAACTCGTGGGAGAATGATGAGCATCAGTCAAGTCAGATAAATCCTTGCGAATAGAGACTAGAAGAGAGTTGGCCGATTGGCCGTGCCCTTCAAAAAAGAAAGAATTTCTGTTCTTCCAAACATGCCAGAGAATCAATGAAGGAAGAACAATATGATGTACAGACTTCGGGTGGAAAAGCCACCAAGTGAGACAACACTGGTTGATAGAAGAAGAGTAGTGCGGCACTTGGAACTCAGCTCCTAAAACAGCCCACACTTGAGCAGCTATCGGGCAATGAATAAATAGATGGCTGAATGTCTCGGCAGAATTAGAGGAGCAGCAATAACACCGAGAAACCATATTAAAACCTCTATGAAGAAGAGCTTCATCGATTGGGAGCCGACGAAGAAAAAGTTTCCACATGAAGATGCTTATATTCTTAGGGAGTTTAGAATGCCAATAAAATTTAGCCGTAAGCAATTTAGGACTATGAGTACGAAGCGATTGCCAAGCTGTCGAAGTAGAGAATCGGCCAGAAGAAGAGAGCTTCCAACAGGCAATATCCTCAGAATCATTGAGGTAATGCCTCCCGGCCCGATGCGTTGGATATCTCGAATATGTAAGGGCAGCAGCTATCGAAGGATCCAAGCTGGAGTTATCTGAGAAAAGATCTCGAACAGTGGTGGCAGTAACGGTTGGCGGCTGAGGAAGAAGACCATCATCCAACCAACTATCAAACCAAGGAGAGCATTGCCCGCGGCCAATCAACCATTTCATATGTTGCTCTACAAAAGGCCGAATAGATATCATACGGCGCCAAACATGTGAACCATTCATAGTCGTTTGAGCAGGATGATGAGATCGACAATATTTAGCCATGAAGAAGCTGGACCAGAGAGTGCGACAAGTTCGAAACCTCCACCAGATGCTAGCTGAATAAGCCTTAGTTATCTCATGAAGAGGACGAATGCCAATTCCTCCTTCAGAGACCGGCGAACAGCACTTGGACCAAGCAATCCAATGGGCACGATTTTTCTGATCAACTTGGCCCCAAAAGAAGTTGGCAAGCAAACTTTCAACCAATTTGATCACAGATTTAGGAGGGTCAATGGCCGCAATATGGTAAGCAGAAATTGATTGCAGAACTGAGTTGATGAGAGTAATTTTTCCAGAAGCCGATAAAAAATGACCAATCCAAGAATCAATGCGGGAGCGAAGTTTTATAATGAGCGGATCAAAGTATTTTTTCAGCTTCCTGCCACTAAATAAAGGGCAGCCTAAGTATATCAAAGGAAACTCCTTTCTAACATAACCCAAACAAGAAGCAATAGACGCAATACGAGTGGGCGCAAGTTTGGTGGAAACTGTAAAGCTGCTCTTAGAAACATTGATGGCCTGCCCGGAGAGCTGTTCATAATCAGAGAGAAGTTGACGATGCTTGGCTAGAGACGGAAGACTGCCATTACAGAAAATGACAATGTCATCGGCAAAAGACAAATGGGATATAACTGGGCAACCACTAGCTGAGGAGTAAGTAACATGAGAATACGAAGAGTGTAATTCATTCAAACTACTACCGAGCACCTCTCCGCGATAATAAATAAGGCCGGGAGAGGGATCCCCGACGGAGACCTCTCGAAGACCGAAAGAACCCACAAGGGGCACCATTAACCAAAACCGAGAACCGCTTGTCACGACAAGCGCCAGATCATGTCAATAAAAGTCTCACAGAACCCAAATCTACGGAGAACTTTCATAAGAAAATGCCAATTAACCCGATCAAAAGCTTTGCTCATATCTAATTTCAGAATAATGTTGGACCCCGAAGTCTTCTTATCAAGATGAGTCATCGCTCGAAAGCAAGGAGAATATTGTCCTCAGATCACCCGCCTTTAACAAATCCACTCGATTGGGAGAAATAATAACGGAAGAATACGTTCCCAAACCTAGTAGCAAGAATTTTGGAAATTATCTTGTTGCCGGGTTACATAGACTTATGGGACGAAAAGTCCGCAAAAGAGGTCGGATTATCAATCTTCTGGATAGTAACAATGAGGGTGCTAGTCCAACTTTTAGAAGCGAAAACCCGAAAAGAATTCCAAAATTGCCTCATAAAGATCAGTCCAATGATGTCCCAAAGAATAAGAGAAGAATAAGCCGAGAATCCGTCCGGCCAAAAGACTGCCGCCATTCAAAGAAAAAACAGCACTTTTCACTTCATCATAAGTCGGGTAAGCTGCCAACGAAGCATTCATCTCAGCCGAAATGAGAGAAGGAATGGAATGAAGTCTATCATTGTCCACAGTGGCCACGGCTTGGAGCTGAGATTGATAGTGAAGCACAGCCTGATTTTTAATCTCAGATTCTTCCGTAATATAATGGCCATCAGTTCCAAGAATGGAATGGATATGGAGGCGACGACGAGTTTGCTGGACTGAAGCAAAGAAAAGTTTTGAACTGCCTTCACCATCTTTGAGCCATTTGAGTTTAGCTTTCTGCCGCCAATAATTCTCCTCCACTTTGAGGGCGTGCTTGAGCCGTGCATAAGCCAAATTCATTTCAGTTCTGTCTTCAGAGGAACGGGTAGTCTCAAATCTAGTTTCAGCACACTGAACCTCATCTTCAGCCTTTTGAATATTGGAGAAAATGTTGCCAAAAACCTCCTTATTCCAAGTTCTCAAAGCATTCCTACAAATGGAAAGTTTCTTTGCAAAGACGTATAAAGGCCTGCCAGATATTTGTTCCTGCCAATGACGTTGAATGAGGGGTAAAAAAGAATTATTAGCAGTCCATACATTAAGAAACCGAAAAGGAGAGGGATGCGAGGTGTGTTCCCTGATAATGGATGTGAGAATAGGGGCATGATCGGAACAGGTTCTGCTCATGTGTCGGAATGAAGTAGCACCAAAAAAATTATGCCATGAACTGTTGCAAAGCATGCGATCGAGACGTTCAAATATAGAGGCTGAACCATCTCGAGAGTTCCACCAAGTAAAGTCATTGCCCGTATAGCCGAGATCAGTTAAACCAGAGGCTGAAATGCAAGAGTAAAAATCCATGGCGCCCATTCGATCCCATCCATTGCCACCCGACTTTTCTTCCGGAGATAAAATGATATTGAAATCACCTCCCACTAGCCAAGGAGAAGAGCCAATTGAAGAACCTAAATCAATGAGATCTGCCCATAGAGATTGCCGAATAAAGAGATCACAGTTTGCATAAACACATGATATAGAGACTCAAGAAGGCCATGAGAAGTGTTTAGCCTGAATAGTGAGATGCTGATCCGTGGCATGCAAGAAATGGCACGTGAAAGAAGATTTAACAAATAACCATATAGTACTTTGGTTATTAGCAAAGAAAGTTCTAAACTTCAGCCTTTTAGCAAGGATAGAAATTTGCTTAGAATCTAACATAGGTTCAAATATAGCAAGAAAGGAAATTTTATGAAGTTTAATGAGACGTTTCAATCTAGCAACTGAAGGATCATTACCAATCCCCCGAATATTCCAAAATAGGAGATTAACAGCCATGAGACGGGGAGGAAGCAACCTGAGATTTAGACCTTGTTTGCACGGAAGTAGTAGGGAACGTCTTTTTCTTTTTACCACGACCCTTAGGAATGGGTATTGAGGAATCCAAATTGAGTTGATCCAGCAAGGGGGAATCAGGAGCACCACCTTGGTTATTTGAAGGACCCGATCTAATTCGCAAAGGAGTCATTGTCTATGTCCTCACCCTGTCCTCACTAATCACCGCTAACCGCTGCATTGTCCATGTCAAGGGCAAAGAAACGATTAGGAGAAAGGATAGATTCATTAGGCTGTGGAGCATTCTCGTTGGCAGCATGACTAGCTTCAAGGTTAATTGTGGCTACATTCTGTATGGGTTCTTTCAAACATTGCTCATAATCAACTTGCTTACCATTCTCGCAGATCGTCGCTTATTAGGTTCATCAATAGGTTTTGGTTACTGATGTAATCGGATCCGAAGAAGCCGAAGGGGAGGGAATAGACCTTGGTCAATCGGCTTGACCACCGCTTTTTGGCAAGGGGTTTTTTGGTGTCCAATGGGTTGTTGGAGGAGGGGGAGGCGAGGGGGAGAAACCTTAGGAGTTTGATCATGATTTGAAGGTGGAGGGTTTTTAATCTTACAAGTAATTTCAGAGTGGCCTTGACGAAGACAATGAGAGCAATAAAGAGGGATGTTCTCAGCTGCAACATGTTGCCAAAAACTAGGGTAGAGAGTGCCGCAATCATCCACACAAACCCTAGCAACACTAGGCCGAGTGAGGTTAATAGTGGGCTGGTCAAGCATGAGGGGTTTACCGGGAATAGGGAAGCAATGGAGAAAAGAGTAGTCTTATGGAAGAGATGAATAGGTAACCCCTGAAGAGAGAACCAAACCGGGACAATGGAACTCTCACGCCGTATGGCGGAAATCAGAGTCCATTTGAAGACTCGCATGGGAAGCGCCTAAGTACCATTGATCCTTTATCCGAGCCGTTGGTAATCTTCTTCATGAGCAACTTGAATCAGGATATGCTTGGCGTCTAGATGTCCGATAGTGAAAGCAGCCTTGAGGCCAAATGTATGGAAGAGTTTACGAATCGAATCCAGGGAAGGGCGGCCATGCGAGAATTTGCCAATGAGTGCATGGGAGAATGGCTTGGCAAGAGCCATGATAATATCATCCGAGAGCTTTAATGAAGGTTCGCCTTTGTAGGATGATGGAGGGATAAGAAAGGCAGTAAGGGCGGGGTTTGTGGAAGGAGATGAGAGAACTGAGGCAAAAGATTTCGAGGGAATTGAGGCTGGATCCGGAGGTGCGGGTGGGGGCGGCTCCACCATGATGCCGGCCGAAAAGAGAAGCCCTAATCTGAGAGAGGTGATCGCACCTTTAGTGTGTGTGTTAGTGCGTTTTTGAACTTTTGAATCGCAAAAAAAACTACAATTTATTCAAACGACAATGAAAAAAATAATCAAATGTAAACAAAAGTATTCTCAGAATAAACATCAAATCCTACAAAGCCCTAGACCCAACATATGATCCTGCAAGATATCTCTAACTAGAGGCTTAGTCATAGGGTCAGCCAACATGCTTCTAGTAGAAATATATTATAGAACAATTTTCTTTTCTGCAACCATGTCTCTAGTGAAATGATACATGATATTGATGTGTTTCATCTTCCCATGATACTTGGGATCTTTAGTGTAACCTAAAGCTGTCATGTTATCACAAGTAGTGACTACAGGGCGATCCACATGCGTCGTAACATCAAGATGTTGAAGAAAACTCCTCAACCACACAGCTACTTGAATTGCAGCTGAGCAAGCAATGTACTCTGACTCCATCGTAGATAGAGTGGTGCTAGACTGTCGCTTGCTATTCCAAGAGATAGCTCAACCACTAAAGATGAAAGTGTAACCTGAAGTGGATTTACATCCATTTACATCTCCACCCAATCGCGTCATGAAACCTTTCAAGCTCAAATCCCCTCTTGATAACATAGAGTTAAATTTGTGGTACCCACCAAGTAAAGTGTAACCACACAGCTACTTGAATTGCAGCTGAGCAAGCAATGTACTCTGACTCCATCGTAGATAGAGTGGTGCTAGACTGTCGCTTGCTATTCCAAGAGATAGCTCAACCACTAAAGATGAAAGTGTAACCTGAAGTGGATTTACATCCATTTACATCTCCAGCCCAATCCGCGTCATGAAACCTTTCAAGCTCAAATCCCCGTCTTGATAACATAGAGTTAAATTTGTGGTACCCACCAAGTAACGTAAAAGCCTTTTCACTGCCATCCAGTGCTCAGGTCCATGATTACTTTGGAATCGACTCAACATCTCAACTGCAAAGCATAGGTCGGGTCGAGTACACACCATAATGTACATCAATCTTCCTACCGTATTCGTATATGGAGTTGTAGACATTTTCTTATTGTATTTTTCATTCTTAGGGCACTGGTTTGTACTAAGGACACATCTTTTTTCCATTCGAGTGACAAGGGGTTTTGAGTTAGTCATGTCAAATCATTCGATGACTTCTTTATGTAAGTCTCTTAAGATAAACCGAGAAATCTCTTTGAATGATCCCTAGTGACTTTTACTCCAAGCACATAGCTTGCTTTACCCAAGTCTGTCATATCGAAAAGCGCAGACAGCCACACTTTAGTGGCATATATTATCTCTATATCATTCTCAGTTAGTAGGATATCATCAACATATAATGACAGAATCGAGATCTTTTTCTTGGATCGTTTAACATACACACAATGGTCTTCCTCAATCATCACAAAGCCAATTGAGGTTATCGCTTGATGAAAGTGAATATACCACTGTCTCGATGACTGTTTGAGACCATAGATGGACCGTTTGAGCCGACACACTTTGCGCTCTTGTCCCTTGACTTCAAAACCCTCTGGTTGAGTCATTTAGATCTCTTCATCTAGTTCTCCATTGAGAAAAAAAAACAGTTTTAACATCCATCTGATAAAGTTCTAGATCCATGTGCGCTATTATCGCTAGGATTAGGCGAACAGAGGAAAATCTCACCACTGGGGAGAATGTCTCCTCACAGTCTAAACCCTCTCTTTGGGTAAAGTCTTTCACTACAAGACGTGCCTTATATTTGTCAATTGATCCATCTGTCTTTCGCTTTACTTTGAAAACCCATTTGTTTCCAATAGTCTTACGACCTTGCGGAAGATCAACTAACTCCCAAACCTGATTTTTTTTTCATAGAGGAAATTTCATCTTCCATTGCAGTCATTCATTCGTGTTTGTGGGTAAACAGAGAGCTTCTTTAAACGATGTTGGCTCACTAGAATTGTAAAAAATAGTTAAGAAAGTTTCCTCTTTGATCGTGAATTGACGACGATGTATATTTCCATGTTTACTTCTTCGCTCTAGTATCAGACTCCCACTAGGACCCACACTCCCACTCGGATGAAGATCACCTTGACTCTTATTGGCGACTTCCATAGACTCAACCTCATGTTGTACTGTAGGATTAGATTGAGGCAATTCCCCACCTTCACCAAAAGATGTCATATGTTCTTCTTCCATCTAAAAAAAGTTCAAAGTTATTCCTAACTTCACCTATGTGAGGGAAATCATTCTCAATGAAATCAACATTGCGCGACTCTGTTTCAGTCATTCCTACGTCAGGCTTTCCACCGTACATAAAATAACCATTTGAGGTATCTGAATACCTTATGAAAACACATGTTTTTCCTCTAGGGCCTAGTTTTCCAAACTTATTGGAGGTACTATGGACGTAACCTGCACAACCCCAAGGATGAAGATGCCCCAATTTAGGCTTCTCACCTTTCCACAGTTCATAGGTGGTTGTGGGAACTGACTTAGAAAGCACTCGATTAAGTATGTAAGCGGCAGTCATTAACGCATTCCCCCAAAACGAAATTGGGAGATTGGCAATTGCCATCATCGACCTAACCATTTCCAACAATGTTTGATTCCTTCGTTCTACAACCCCATTTTATTGCAAAGTTCTAGGAATTGTCAACTGTCGGTGTATTCCCTTTTTCTCACATAATTCTTTAAATTGATCAGATAAATATTCACGCCCCGGTCAGTTCCAAAAGTTTTTAAGCTTTTATCCTTCTGATTCTCATCCTTTGCGAGAAAACACTCAAAACATATAAGAGCTTCACTGCGGTGAGAAATAAGGTAAACATAACCATAGCGTGTATAGTCATCGATGAAAAAGTAAGAAAATAGGAAGCTCCATGACGTGCCTTTACATTCATTGGTCCGCAAATATCTAAATGGACTAACTCTAATAGATGTGTGGCCCTTTTTGCCTTACCAAAAGGCTTTCGGCAAGCTTTTCCTGCCAAACAAGATTCACACAAGGGTAGGTTGACTTTGGTGAGAGACCCCAATAGGCATTCTCTAGCCAATCTAGTCATCATATCTTTTCATATATGTCAAAGTCTAGCATGTCATAACTTGGAATTAGAATCATCATAAACCATACAAGAAGAAGAATTAACAGAAGAGAATCCAACAAATCTAATTTAAAGAAATTATTTGACAAAAAACCATGTCCCAAAATATCATCACCAAAACAAATATCCAAGTGATTATCACTAAAATCAAAAGAATATCCATGTCCTCGCAATGGTACTACTAATAATAGATCATGTCGAATTCCAGGTGCATAAAGAATTTCACGAAGAGTCGATGTGCGTCCATTCCATAAATGAAGTTGGTATGAGTCAACTATTTTGACTTCTATAGACGAATTGTTTCCCATGAAAATTCTTCTTCTACCCGCATGAACTTTTCGATAATCTACAAATCCTCCTCGATCCCTCGTCACATGTTTGATTGAACCTGAGTCTACAATCCACACATGGAGAGAGTCAGCTAATAAAACATGAAAGCAAACACAACTTTGCAAGGAGATAGGATTAAGAGATACCTTCTTGGGCCCAGGACAAGTCTGAGTAAAATAACCCAAGGTATCACAGTTGTAGCACTTCTGCTTAGCAATATTCTTTTTGCCTCTACAGCGTTTAGCAATCATGTCACCTCTGGGGCCCAAATTCTAAGTCTTCTTGCCTTTAGATTGTTTCTTGCATTGCCCATGTGGCTTGCGCGTACCCTCAAGGGAAACAAGAGCAAGGTCACGAGTCACAACACTTATTGCGTGATTCGCTTCATGACACTCAACCTCAAGCTTAACGTGGCGAGATACATCTGTAAAAGTCTGAATGGAGTCCGTATGAGTCAAAATACACCTCAAACTACTCCAAGAGTCAGGCAGTGAACGAATCACTACTTGAACCTGTTGTTCATCAGATAAGATACAACTAGCAACCTTAAGCTCACGAATCATTCCGGACATCTCGCGTAGTTGTTCAGGAATGGTACGTTTCTGGTCAATCTTAAGCTTTCAAACTTGTAAGTCAAAGTCCTCAACTTTGTAGCAGAAGTATTCCTATAAATAAGTTTGATTTCGTCCCACATATGTTTTGCAGTTAGGCAATCCTCAAACTCACCAATCAGATCATTATGAATGCTACTCAACATAGTAAAACATGCACATCGATCTTTCTTTTTCCACTTAAAGAATTCCTGCATTTTCTGGCGATGCTGGGTGATGGTCAATTTACCCATCTTTGGTTCTTTCATCACAGTATCTAGGTTGTCAAGAGTCTCTTGCTCATTTAGTAAATACGTGATTTTCCTCTGCCAAACACTATAGTTGATGCAATCCAATTTCTTACCCTTGTTAAGGTCGGTGATTATATGTTTAGAAACCATTTCACTACAATTTGATGCAAGAAAATGACATAAGGCATATATTTTGATTCACTTTTGTTCTAAAAATCAATTACTAAATATAATCACATCATACTCGTAAGGAGAGAAAATTCGATAGGCTCGTAATAATAACCAAAGTATGCACAACGTAAAAATATTCATAAATTTATAATTTGAACAAAAGAAATAAGATAGAGCAAATTCATCCAGGTACATAACATGTACAAAATTATTTTCACTACTGAAAATAAAAACATTGGGTCTCGTATAGTCCCAGTCGCAATTTTAGAGCCCAAAACGACAATTAATCATGCGAAAAATAACTTTAAAATAGTTTAAAATTCACAAAAAATTTTTAAAAATAATTACAGAACAGTCCCTAACAGTGTCAAACAGTCACAGAATGACAAAACAGCCCCTAGAAGTTATTTTTCAATTTTTTTAAATCAAAAAACATGTTTTTATACACTGAAAAACAAAAACAAATACTTCCAGGTTGAATTGATCAAAACAAAGGACACCATTGGACTCAAAAAGCCAAAACAAGTCCAGACGCACCGGCCGTTTAAAAAATGAAGCTCTATAGATGTCACACGCACTGGCGTCATTGATGACATCATCATTTTGTGTCACCAAAAATGGGTCCATTAGTGTTAACGAAGAAGCCATGTCAACATTGACCATTGACCAGCCAATAGTTGGCTGGTTGACTGAGCTGTCGCCTCACGCGCCCAGTCGGAGAATGGGCTCCACGCGCCGCCTTCCCGATCTTGGATGAGGTGACAAATGGTGGCGTTGGACTCGTCTCTTCGAGTACTTTCCAGTAGTGCACTGTTTGTTCCGAAAAGAGTGCCAAAAAAAGGCACAAACTTCGAGGCCGAGAGTGGGGGTCGTGGGGATGCCTCTTTTCAACCTAGAAAATCGGTTTCGTGAACGTGATCCGCGAGCCAATTTCTCGAAGCCATAGAACGCTCATTTTAAGTCAAAATTAAGCATACAATATGTCGTTGGAAAGTCCTCACAAAGTACTAAAAGTATAGACTATGAAACCACAGTTTCACAGAATATAAGCAAGTCAAAACAGCATGCAAAGTTTTGGAAAAATCAATTTTCAAGAAAACTAGGGTTTGCGATATTTTGAAAATTACCCTATGGATTTCAACGAAATTTTTTTACATTGTTCGCCTCATCATAGGGAACTCAGAAATATAAAATTTTCTAAAAAATAAAATCGTTTTTAACATGAAATAATAAAACTCATTTGGTTCGTTATCGGGTAAAACTTTTAAACAAACTCAAAAACAAAAACATGCAATGACATAACAAAACGAACAATCAATCATATAGGCTCTGATACCAATGAAGGTTATATACTACAAGTTCTTTATATACAAGGAATCATGAGTTACCTCGTGCGAACTTGAACCTTGAGCGAAATAGAAGATTTTCTGCTTAAGTTACGATCTTCGTATGTCACGATCAATAATCCTGCAAGTCTCTCTCGTCGGATTGATATCACGTAGCACGAATATCAACCTCTGGTTCACGCCGTAAATCCAAGCCCTTCGATGGTTAGACTAGAAGGAGTATTTGGTAAGATAGAATATAGTAGAGAGAAGGAAAAGGCGACCAACAAGAAGACGTATTATTTTTGTTGTAGGCGTGTAATACCATATGGTTTTATCCATTTACTTTCCCTATTTATATTATTATACAAGAAACCCTATTTCTTGTAGGTTAAATTAAATCAATCACGAACCTTTTCGGATTAGGAAACTAATTAACCTTTAATAATATAATTACGGTCCATGAGCGGAAGTAAATAATCGGGTCACGAGCCTAATTGCTAACAAAAAGAATCGATGGCTCTTATTAATGATAAAGATAGTGACTGTTACGAAGATCATCAACAAGTGCTGGGGAATTGAATGTAAGTATTGGAAAGCTGGAGGTGGCAAGTTGTCAGTTACAAAGTTGGGTTGTTTTTATTTGTTGTATAATGATGTCATGTGTGATGTGATCATCACTGAATAAGAGTCTTTCTTTCATTTTTAAGTCGGTTATAAAAATGTGATATACCCGGCCCAAGCCGGGTCACGAGCAATGCACGAGTTCGCGTCACGTGCCAATCACGAGCACAATGCCTACGAGGCCCACGAAGCAAAGATGAGAGAGTCGGCATAACCCTCACTCAAACCTCGGGCGGGCAAAGGCCTTACCTGTCCGAGGTCATGAGGAATCATACATGCTTAGCAAAGGAATCGCCCAAACTTGGTCGACCTTGCCCAAACTTGGTCGGCACCGGCCTTGGCCGATCTTCAGACCTACAGTAAGTTCAAGGATCAATGCAAACAGAATAGCCAGGCAGAGCCTTGCTCGCCGGGCACACATCAAACATGAAACGCTGGTAGTTTGCTCTCCAAGGCAAGTCAAAGGTTTCCCAGTTTAGGCAGAACACTTGCCTTATCTACTCCTACATCTACGCGGCCAGCCGCCTATCACGCCTAAAATCAAGGGATTCTCTCCTTGATTCATTCAGCCGTTATGGAAATTGAATCCTAGACGGATTCAATCACCCCCGGAGGCCTATAAATACCTCCCCATAATCACCACCAAGGTACATATACACTTTCTTGAGCCTCGTTACTCTGTCAATTCATCTTTTGACAATCACTCGATACTTACTCTCACGCCGGAGGGGTTTCGCGAGGCTTTGCCTTGCACTTCCACTCAGGTTTGTTTGTGATCTTAACAGGCTCAAGGAGGATGATTTCAAGCCCATATATCCTACCCATCTTAAGGATGGCCCAAGCTGTGTGTTTGCCACATCAAAATGTGTTAGGCATTCTAATCTTTTCTTTTTTGGACGTTATGTTTTACTTCGTCAGTTCGTGATAAAGAGTCTATTATAAGTATTATTTCTTTCGTTTTTAAATTATTGTTCTCTTTGATTTGGCATACCATTTAAGAAAAAATATTTCATTTGTTTTTGAATTATTATCCTTTTTGATCCGACACACCGTTTAAGAAAAAGTAATTGACTGTATTATAAATATTAGTGAAATGTGTGGTTTCCTTTAATTCCCTTGAACATATGGACATAATTAAAGTATGTAGAAAAAATAAGTGTACAGTGGTAAAAGTGTTTTCCTAAAAGTGAAAGTTTTGAAAGATGACAATTATTTTAAAACGAACGAAAATGAAAAGAAGATGATAATTTGAAAATAGAGGGAGTAGATTTTTTTTTTAACATACACTTTGGCAACAACTTGAGTAAGACAGTCTTATGAAATTTTTTTTTATAAGATAGATCATTTTTACCCCTACCTACCATGTATTAGTGGGTTAAGTTGTGAGAGAGTGAGACTCTGTCTTACGACTTAAAATTCATAAGAAGATTTTACAATAGACCTACTTGTAGATTTTTTGGTGGAACGGAAGAAAATTATTTTACTATTGACTTTTTATTCTCACTAATGGATATTCAAATATTGATAATAAAGCTAATAATTGTTTATTTAATTCGTGAACAAATACTTGTGTAGTATGGTCTTACGAATATTTTTTATAAAACAAATCTTTTTTACCTGATTCACCATTTGTTGATGGGTTGAGTTGTGAGAGAGTGAAGTTCCGTCTTACGAATTAAGATATGTAAGACGGTCTTATAGAAGACCTACTCTAATTTATCTATACAGATCAAACCGACAATCTTTTAGGAAGAGAGGGAGTAAGAATAAAGATCGATGAATATAGTCATATACACATAATTGTCTCTTCATCTGAATTCATAATGTAAGAGAAATTTATCGTGGGTTATAAAATTCTCTTATATGGTCAATAATAAGAATTGAAAAATGCTAAGTTTACCACCAGGATTATCACTATGGTGACAACTTTGCCTTGAAGGCAAAGTGCATGTGCGGTGCATGTGCATCTTTAAGGCATAGTTGTCACCATAGTGGTAATCCTGGTGGTAAACCTAGCAAAGTTGATAAGAATTACATTTGATTTGAGATTACTAAATCACAGTAAATCTATATATATATATATATATATATATATATATATATATATATATATATATTTAAAGTTGGTGAGGAGCACTATGGTTGTGCCACCTCACCCACTTTAGATAAATATTGATTCTTAGGCATCTATGTAAAACTTTTTATCTTCCAACCATTACCTATTAATAATATGTATAAATATTCAATATGATAAGGGGTATTATCATATAACTATATATAACAATAGATATAACTTCTTCTATTGTCAATAGTAGAAGACTTATATTTAAAAAAAATTACAACTAACATTACTTCTAACCAATGTGGGATAAACCTCTTCAAGATGAGATATTACTTCTAATGACTCACTTTTAACACCATACTTTAACCTTTGATATCTTATTCATCTAAAACTTGATTTGGACAAATAAATATATCATTTCGATGTTCTTACCGAGTAGAACACATTTGCACAATTACTTTTGTCAACAAACAAATGACACGTAAAGAAATTTGTGCCTCAAGTTGCACAATTTCTTTCACTAAAACACTAATTTTTTAATAAGTATTATACTTTAACTCTTGATATTTTATTCATCCAAAACTCGATTTTGACAAATAAATATATCAATTCGATGCTCTCACCGAGTAGAACACATTTTCGCAATTACCTTCGCCAACAAACAAATGACACATAAAGAAATTTGTGCCTCAAGTTACACAATTTCTCTCACTAAAACACTAATTTTTTTTAACAAATATTATACTTTAAATCTTGATATTTTATTATCCAAAACTCGATTTGGACAAATAAATATATCATTTTGATGATCTCACTGAGTAAAACGCATTTGCGCAATTACATTCGTCAACAAACAAATGACACATAAAGAAATTCGTGCCTCAAGTTGCACAATTTCTTTCACTAAAAACATTAATTTTTCAACAATAGAAGAGATGTATCCCACATTGGTTAGAAATTGATGTTGGTTTAAAAAATTCTATTATTAAGTACCAATAGAAGAAATGCATCATACATTGGTTGGAAAGTGATGTTGATTTTCAAAGTCACTAGAAAATCAAAAGTTTTTAAAGCTTCCACATGGATGCTTTAGAATGAAGATTTATTCAAAGGTGGTGTGGTGGCACAACCATAGTGATCCTCACCAACTTTATATATATATATATATATATATGATAAATTTTTTTACCATTATTACCAATAGAAGATGTATATCTCACATTGGCTAGAAAATGATGTTGAGTTCAAATTATTTTATATTATTACCAATAAAAGATATGTATAACACATTGTTTAATAAGAAAAATGTTAGATTTTAAAGTCTTTAGACTAAAGACTTTCACTTTTACAAGAGATATATCTCACATGGTTACAAAATATTCTAATATTATTACCAATAGAAAAGATGTATTAAACATTGGTTATAAATTGATGTCTGTATTAAAAATACTATTATTTAATTACTAATTGAAAAGATGTATCATACATTTGTTATAAAGTGATGTTGGTTTTCAAAGTTTTTTTGATAAAAGACTTCTACAATTATTACCGATAGAAGATGTATATCTCATATTGGTTAAAAAATGATATTGATTTTTAATTATTTTAGATTATATAAAAGACTTACTATTATTAGCAATATAAAATATATATACTTTTGGTTTTCTAGCCATTAGCTAATAATAATACATAATAATAATCAATATGATAAGGGGTATTAGTATTAGTATATATAACTTCTTCTATTGTCAATAGTAGAAAACTTATATTTAAAAAAACTTTTACAACTAACATTACTTCTAACCAATGTGGGATAAAACTCTTTAAGGTTAGATATTACTTCTAATGACTCACTTTTAATATCATACTTTAAACTTTGATATCTTATTCATCCAAAACTTGATTTGGACAAATAAATATATCATTTCGATGTTTTTTCCGAGTAGAACACATTTGCACAGTTACTTTTATCAACAAACAAATGACACGTAAAGAAATTTGTGCCTCAAGTTGCACAATTTCTTTCACTAAAAACATTAATTTTTTAATAAGTATTATACTTTAACTCTTGATATCTTATTCATCCAAAACTCGATTTGGACAAATAAATATATCATTTTGATGTTCACACTGAGTAGGAACGCATTTGCGCAATTACCTTCGTCAACAAACAAATGACACGTAAAAAAATTTGTGCCTCAAGTTGCACAATTTCTTTCACTAAAAACACTAATTTTTCAACAATAGAATAGATGTATCCCACATTGGTTAGAAATTGATGTTGGTTTTAAAATTTTTATTATTAAGTACCAATAGAAGAAATGCATCATACATTGGTTGGAAAGTGATATTGATTTTCAAAATCACTAGAAAACTAAAAGTTTTTAAAGTTTCCACATGGATACTTTAGAATGAAGATTTATTCAAAGGTGGTCATATATATATATATATATATATATATATATATATATATATATGATAAAATATTTTTATCATGATTACCAATAGAAGATGTATATCTCACATTGGCAAGAAAATGATGTTGAGTTTAAATTATTTTATATTATTACCAATAAAAGAGATGTATAACACATTGTTTAAAAAGAAAATGTTAGATTTTAAAGTCTTTAGACTAAAAACTTTCACTTTTACAAGAGATATATCTCACATGGTTATAAAAGATTCTAATATTATTACCAATAGAAGAGATGTATTAAACATTAGTTTAAATTGATGTCTGTATTAAAAATACTACTCCCTCCGTCCCTAAATTATCGTCCTCCTTTCCTTTTTCGTCCGTCCCAAAATAATTGTCCACTTTGAAACTTACCTTTTTAGAACATCATTTTTACCACTTTACCCTTACTTTTTCACTCTACTTTAATTATGGGCCACATATACATGGACATTAATGGAAACTACACACTAAACCAATATAAATAATCAAGTCAATTACTTTTTCTTAAACTGTGCGCCAGATCAAGCAGGACAATTATTTAGAGTATTTTTAATTACTAATTGAAAAGATGTATCATACATTTGTTATAAAGTGTTGTTGGTTTTCAAAGTTTTTTTATGAAAAACTTCTACAATTATTACCAATAGAAGATGTATATCTCACATTGTTTAAAAAATGATATTGATTTTTAATTATTTTAGATTATATAAAAGACTTACTATTATTAGCAATATAAGATATATATACTTTTGGTTTTCTAGCCATTAGCTAATAATAATACATAATAATAATCAATATGATAAGGGGTATTAGTATTAGTATATATAACTTCTTCTATTGTCAATAGTAGAAGACTTATATTTAAAAACTTTTACAACTAACATTACTTCTAACCAATGTGGGATAAAACTCTTCAAGGTTAGATATTACTTCTAATGACTCACTTTTAACATCATACTTTAAGCTTTGATATCTTATTCATCCAAAACTTGATTTGGACAAATAGATATATCATTTCGATGTTTTTGCCGAGTAGAACAAATTTGCACAATTATTTTTGTCAACAAACAAATGACACGTAAAGAAATTTGTGCCTCAAGTTGCACAATTTCTTTCACTAAAAACATTAATTTTTTAATAAATATTATACTTTCACTCTTGATATCTTATTCATCCAAAACTCGATTTGGATAAATAAATATATCATTTTGATGCTTTCACAGAGTAGAAGACATTTGCGCAATTACCTTCACCAACAAACAAATGACACGTAAAGAAATTCGTACTTCAAGTTGCATAATTATTTCTCTCACTAAAAACACTAATTTTGTTAACAAGTATTATACTTTAAGTCTTGATATCTTATTATCCAAAACTCGATTTTGACAAATAAATATATCATTTTGATGCTCTCACCGAGTAGAACACATTTGCACAATTACCTTCATCAACAAACAAATGACACGTAAAGAAATTCGTGCATCAAGTTGCACAATTTCTTTCACTAAAAACACTAATTTTTCAACAATAGAAGAGATGTATCCCACATTGGTTAGAAATTGATGTTTGTTAAAAAAAATTCTATTATTAAGTACCAATAGAAGAAATGCATCATACATTAGTTGGAAAGTGATGTTGATTTTAATTTTAGAATATGTATCCACATTGTTTAGAAATGAATGTTGGTTAAAAAGTCTTTTATCTACTACTATTATTACTAATAGAAAATATTTATACCACATGGTTAGAATGCGGTGTTGGTTTTAATGTTTTTAGATAAAAGACTTAAATTTTCATTACCAATAAAAATATAAAATAATTATCTCACATTGTTTAAAAATGAGTTATGATTTTAAAAGTTTTTAACAAAATAACTTCTAATATTATTATCAAGTTTAATGTTAATTTTAAAAGTCTTTAGATAAAAAAATTACTATTATTATTAATATAAAATATGTATCTCATGTTAGCTAGAAACTTATATTAATTTTAAAAATATTTAGGTAAAAAATTGTTTAATATTAGTAATAATATAAAAAAAAATTATAACCATGGAAGAGATTAACAATCTAATTATAATGTCTAAAAGTTATATTATTATTACAAAAATATATATATCTCACATTGTACCCGTGCATAGCACGGACTAAATAACTAGTTTAGTTTGTAAAAGATGTTAGTAACTTTCCATCTTCTCAACTTGATTTTTTTTATTAATGAAAAATGATAATTTAAGTAAAACACTTTTTTATTATTTTGAATATTACAATACTTCACCTATTTGAACGTATCAAATTAAGATTTGTTGTTTGTATTAATCAATTGGTTCCCATTTGTTAAGCTAGTCAACGACACTGAAACCTCATAAATGAAATGGATCAGTGGAGCTTATGAAATTTCTACATACGTTCTTTTTTTCCCAAAAATTTAGATAAAAAAATATAAATGTTATTTGGAATTATGCACATACGTTTTGTTCAAGAAACATACATAATTGTTTGAAATACATCTTGTTCATTTTATATGTTTTCTCCACAATACTCCATTATAAGTAATATATGGAAATCAGTAATTAAATCAGATTACATAATTGATAATTAATTGAAAACGTTACTGTTTTAAATTCTCAGTCTGCATGTAGACTTCAAGTCTGCTGGTGGATTTCAAGTTTGCTGGTGGACTCCAAGTCTACTGGTGGGCAAAAGCAGTCTGCTTGTAGCTTAAGAAAGACTGATGGCACATAATGAAGTCTGCTGGTCCGAGGCCTATGTTGCACATAGTTTCCTTAAAGCAAATTCGTCCCTTTCCGTAGGTGCTTGGAAGCTGTAATGGATGTCTGTCTCCCAGGATACAACGGAGACACCGTAAAGACCTTGAGCACGAAGGTTTCCGGTAGAGATGTTAAATTGGGTTGACCCTAACCCTATAGGGCAGTGACCCTATAGGGCCATGAGTCATTTAAACGGGCCACTCAAATCGCAATCCTAACCCTGACCCTGTAGGGTACGGTTTAACAAGATCAGCCTTATTAGCACATGATGCCTTATTTAAATTTTAAAAAATCGAAATTAAGTAACAAACATATTGACGGACAAATGACAACGATTAACAATACAAATTAAAAACATGAAATCAAGTTTTCTTTTAAGAAAGTATCTTCTTCAGCATCATTATCCTCTTCATCTACAATAATAAAATAACATACAATAAATGTTGGTAATAAGTTAATACAATCAAATATTTTAATCAAATAGTAAAATATAATACTAAGGTCAACCCGTTTAGCACGGAATTTAAACGGGTTGTATTTTTCCGACCCTAAACCTTTCGGATTCCCGATTAGCAGGGTCAACCATGCGGTTTTCGGCCCTTTTAACATATCTAATTATGTATCAAAAAATCTCATTTTGACCAATTTTGGAAACTTATATGTCTTAGAACTATACTTACGACCATGTTTGGGTTTGACTTTCATCAAAAACACATACATCATCACAAAGCTAACAGGGGATAGACATTGGTTTACCAAATGAAATGATAATATATATTACGCATTTGAATTTTAAACAAACAAGTCAGGATGGTTGAGTGGTGTAACCAAAAACAAATCTTCCAGCCCGCGGGCCAGCCCTAGAACCCGCAAGGCCGGCCCAGTTTACCCGCGACCCTATAGGGTCAGCCCGTTTAGCCTGTTTATTAAACGGGTTGGATTTTCCCAACCCTAATCCTTTCATTTTTTCGGTTAATAGGGTCGACCATATGGTTTCCGACCTTTTTAACATCTCTAGTTTCCGGTGAACTAAAATGACTATCACCAATAGAAATGTAGGAGGCCAAAGGAAATGCTAGCAAAGTGCGAAGTAAAAGTGTCTGTGGTGATTGTTTTTAATCGTATCTTTCAATTTTGGATGTAATCTCTTTTTATAGGAGAAGACACGAGACGGATTAAATAATCACATTGATGATGGAATAATTACATCATCAATAGGCAAATAATATCTCTTATTAAAGATGATAGTAACAACTCATAAAGTCTGTTATAAATGTTGGAGTTACAAAAACCAAAAGAATAATTAACAAAACGTGGGTTGGTCTGACATTCGTGTTCGCGGGACGTGCTTGCACATGAGTACGATATTCCGAAGGCTAAACTGGACCATGATTTGCATCCCATGCGCAGGCATGTGAGAGAGAGAGCTCTATTCCATCATCAATAGACAAATAATATATTTCATTAAAGCTTGTAATAATAACCCATAAAACATTCGTGTTCGCGGGACGCGCTCGCACATGAGTACGGTATTCCAAAGGCTAAACCGGACCACAATTTGCACCCCTTGTGCAGGCATGTGCGAGAGAGAGCCTCTATTCCATCATTAATAGCCAAATAATATCTCTCATTAAAGCTGATAATAACAGTTCATAAAGTCTGTTATAAATGTTGGAGTTACAAAAACCAAAAGAGTAATTAACAAAACGTGGGTTGGTTTGACATTCGTGTCCGCGAGACGCGCTCGCATATGAGTACGATATCCCGAAGGTATGGGTGGGCATCGGGTCGGGTATCGGATTTTCGGGTTTATAGGTCGGTTACCCGATATTTCGGGTGTTAACTTTAATATCCGAAACCGATCCAAAAAAATCGAATACCCATATGTCGGGTACCCGAAAAATCGGGTAATCGCTTTATCGGGTTTGGGTAATCCGCTTTATTTACAACAATGTAACTCGAAGGCTGAAAAGAGATTAATTAAAAACTAAAAAGGAAAAAGTAAAACTATTCCTTTTATCCAACATTTACAACAATGTGCTTCTCTCTCAGTCTCTTTCACATCAGCCTTGGAGGGGCGGCAGGGCCGCAGGCTACCAAGGTCTTAGGCACACAAACATTTTTTCCAACACAAAACAAATGAGAAAGAAAGAAGAAATTAGAGAGAGGGGGAGGAGAGATCAACTGACTGACTGAGAGAGAGAGTCGATGGAATGAGAAAGTGAGCGATAGTCGAGAGCCACAGTCACAGACCAGGCGACCACCGTGGTGGTGTGGTATGCAATGTATAGAGGCTTGCAACAGGCGGGTGGCAACATGGCGCGATGACGGCGACAATGGAAGGGTGGAACACAAAGTTGGAACCCCTATAATTTAGATCTAGATTTTTGAGGGAGATGGAGAGAAGGGGGGTTCTACTTGACTTTTTATGGAGTTCAAGAAAGACTAGGGAACTTTCACGCATCAAGGTCCGATGCGGCAGTGAGGTTGTCTGGCAAATTGGCAATGGTGACCGGTGAAAAAGAAATAATGAATTAGGAATTCTAATTTCTCTTTCCTAAGTTGTGAAAGTAAAAAACATCAAGCTATACAAATTACAAAGCAGCTATACATATATAAAAGGAGAGGAGCAAGTTTTGGAAAGTTCTCGCCAAAAGTGACTTTTCAAATTTAGAAACACTTCTAATTTGTATATAAGCCACTTTTTGCATTTGAAATTAAAAATAGAAAATGTCATTATTATGGTTGATTGATAAATGATTTCAAAACCTCTTCACATTCTTATGTAGTATATTAAGAAAAATATGCATAGTAGAAACATGAGAGATAGCAAAACCAAGTTTTTTTTCTCAATTTCTTTGCATCAATATTCAGGCTAGGAAAAATAAAGATTGAATAAAACAGTGATTTTGAAACTAAATCATATACGCACACTTTTAAACTAAATAATACCAAGATCTGACTTTCTTTTTTCTCTATTTCATCATAACCAAAGTTATTATTGTAAAAAAAAATTCTATAAATCGAGATATGACCAATTTTTTGAGACATCTAGTTACATGTAAAAAAAAATAGAAACCCGATAATTTCAGATTTTTTAGTTACTTATACATTTTAAAAGATTCAGATATAAAAAAAAGTATTAATGATGAAATTAATCAACATTCAGATCAAATTTGTTTGTTAGTTGAACTAATCACGAATTAAAATTAATAAACGAGTTTTGAAGTTAAACAGATTTTTTGAAATATTTTTGGAAACATGAACATACCAACAAGTTTCTGGTAAGTCGGTGGTCATAGCTTCCGTTGTCGGACTTTCTTTAGGTGGTAACCTTAGGGTTGACCATCGCTGCAAAAAATGCGTAAAAAAATTACAATGTGTGGTGAAACTAGGATAAAAGTGTTTTCTTTTCGTTTATATGCATCAACTAAAACAACGTGGTTTTATGAGTGTTTACCAGGTCGCAGTCCAAAAGTTATCCATAGCACGGTTTAAACCAAAATTTTCCGATGTATATCCATCGATCGTTTGAATTTTTGGTTTATTTTCCTTGACTCATCTCCTTCATTTTATTTTCCTTGGTTATATACTATTTTAATTATTTTTTCTTTATGTCTGATTTTTAAATTGAACCATAATACTTGAATTATTTTGTAAAAATTACCAATTTTGAAAAGTGTAGTTTTTTATGTTTTATGACAAAACATGTTAGTATACTACAAACAATTTGCCATTTGTCCGATAATATATGCGCTATCAATTTTTTTAACATTAATGTAACTTTTATTTATATATATTTATTTGTATATATTTTAAAATTATTTTTTAATACGGAAAACACATCAGTGAATTTAAATTTTGTTGAGACTCCAGAGTAGAGAATGAGAGAAAGTGAACTTCAATTCCATTGTTTAGAATTGGAATTGTGGGCTTCAATGTAAATTTTATTGTTTATATCCAGAAAAAATATTAGAATTAGAATTTAACTGAAATTCTTAATATTTTTATTCTATAAATTGATTTTTTTTCTCCAAAGGTAAAGCATTTTTAAACCTAAAGACTCTTGATTTTCATTAATTTTTTTATTTCTATTAATTTGCTTATGCGTTTAGATTTTTAATTAAACTCTACATGAGAGCCAAACAAAATAATCTTCATTTTAATGTTACAAAATTATGATATTCAATTCTACACATCGAACTCATAATCTTTATGTTGCATTAATCATTTGTGTATTTTATTAGCACTAAAGTTTTAACTATCATATTGATATGAATATAGGCTTCGTGCATCACACAAGTGCTTTAATTATAATTTTCTATGAATAACTTCAATTTTTACTGTGCAAAGGAAATTGTTTTGGTTAAGGACATGTCACTTTAATATCAATTTAAAGATATGTTAAAAAAGTTATTGTTTAATTTTATTAACATAATTTTCTATAATTTGTTTTAGATGCATATTTAACTCATGATTTTTCATATAATTACTCGATTATATGGTTATCATTAAAATTTTATATTGTTTTATTTATATTAATATTGAACCGTCCATTACATGGTTGTGTTGTAGTATATATAAAAACATAAGTGCATAATTTTTAGAAATTTCCCGGCAAAACTCACGTTTCAAAAATAGAATCACTTATGTTCTATTTATATCAAAAAATAAATTTGAAATTGAATTTCAGAAATGTCATTTAATGATGTTGACATAAACTATTCCAATTGAGTTTACTTTTTTTATTTGGAGAATTAAATTCGAAAATGACATATAAATGGCATGTAACTAATTACATACCAAATTCATATAACTATTAAATATTACACAAAAATAAAGTAGAAATCAAATTTCTAGACAAGCTATTCATAAGTCAGACATAGTCCATGTGCATATAACTAATTACAAACAAAATCAATATATCAAAACAATTCGTAAAAATGGTATTTATTCAAAAATATTGAATAGCTTAGTATTATCATAAATAAAAAATAGGTAAATAAAAATACTTACGATTGATTTAATAGATCTTGAAATACAGTTTTATAATATTTAAAACAAAAAAACAAATAAAAAATATTCATGGGTCTAACTTTGTTTGTTTTTTTTAGTTTGGGTCCGTTTTAGTTTAAATTATCACTAGATTTTGTGTCCGTGCTTATGGTACGGTGTCAGTATGGAACTTATTTAATGTATGAAACAAACAGTATGCAAATGAATTGATATATGCTTGGGATTTTGTAAATATCATATGAATGTACACTACACAACTGAAAAGAAGACAAAACTCAATAAACTAAAAAAAATACATTTTATGATGGTCCATTACAAATAAGTAAGAATATCGAGAACTTTATGTCATGTTCAAATTAGAGTGACATTTTCTCTTCTTCTTTTTTTGTTAATTCTTTATGTAATTGAAAATTGAAATGTGATATATAAGTTATGTTGTTGAAAGAGATGCATGTGTGGTTTCAATTAAATAGTCATATAAAAATTAAGATGCAATTTTTTTAAATTACATCACATCAATGAACAATACATATTCTGAAATATCAAATTATGAGTTAAATTTGAACGATACATACTTGTGAATATTTCAATTGAATTACATATTCTGAAATCTCAAACTGTGAGTTAAATTTGAAGTTTGGAACTCAAATAATGTTGTTTCGTAACATAGTTTATTCACTTGAGTTATGTAATGATACGAGATTAATTGTTATAAGGCTGAGAAACCATGTTTTAGAAGGTTGAGTTCTTTCAAAGGGTAATTCTGGTGGTACTCTTTTGATTCCAAGAACGCATTGATACTATTTAATTCTATAATTTCTTTCAAATTCTAAATAAAATATTTTTTGTTGATTAAGTCTTACGCAATTTCTACTAATAAAAACCATGGTAAGTCATTGTCTAAATATAAGACTCAATTTGAAAACATATCTTTGGTTATCATCAGTTTTATGTAGCTTTGTCTAGAGTTACTATGTGATATTTATAGTTGCAATAGTCATGTACGGAAATTATTGTATATAAAAAATATTCTAAAATTTATATTATTTTTTTCAAATTTATAGGATTTTCTATATTTAATTTTACTATTTATTACTCCCTCCGCCTCTAAATAATCGTCTTAGTTGACCCGACGCATAGTTTAAGAAAAAAAATTGACTAGATTATTTATATTGGTTTAATGTGTAGTTTCCTTTAAAGGTAAGTTTCAAACTGGACAATTATTTTGAGACGAACGAAAAAGGAAAGGAGGACGATAATTTAGAAATGGAGGAAGTTTTTTTTTTTTTTGTTTATTTTGTTCATATTAAAAAAAATAATTACATATTATTCAACTGTAATTTAGTATATAACTTTATACACATATACAATCCCGCACGGGTGCATCACTAGTACTATATATATTAATATCTAGGGATAAGTGTACCATTAGTCCCTGAACTTTGGCCGAGCACATCATCAGTCCCCCAACTTCAAAAAGTTTCACCATTGACCAAAGTAGGCCTTTTTTGCTCATCGGAGGTCCCTAGCCCTAACGCCGTTTGTGTTTTTCCGTTAAGTGAGCATGTGCCACTCACATGCACAAAATAAGGGGGCCATGTATAAAATCATCAAAATAAGTGGGTAATGTGAAAATTTTAAATCCAAAATAAATTTTTAAAAATAAAACCCAATCTGTTCAATCTCTTCATCACACCCAGTTGGGTGAAATCGACAGGAAACTGTGAGTGATTGATGATGCACCTTTCGGACTAATTATTCCCTTCTTTAACTAATTATTCCCGCTCCTTCTAATCCTCCTCATCTGCGCAACAACTCCGAAATTCCTCTTCATCTTCTTCCAATTTCACTTCCATTGATGATGCACGATAAGATCCTAATATTATCATAGTTCTTTCTTCTATTTTGACCGAAAAATTCTCTAACAAGAACCCTCTAATAGTAGAACCTGAGAATTTGAATACTATCAAATTTTAAACGAAACCCATCAACAAAGTCAGAATCATTAATCCCATAATTCAAAAGCCTCTTGGTGAATTTCCTTAAGAATCCCGCGCGGAAATTCCCACGCCCTAGTCTAGGCACGAGTCACGAGTTGACTTCTTGAAATCTAACATCTATACCCCTTCCTTTCATTCCGCTCACTCTTGAATCTCTTTGTCGAAATTCGAGTTCAAATGCGTCACCGATAGGAAAGAAGTTCAAAACCTACATTTTGGTTCATGTTTTGGCCTGACAAGACAACCGGTTGTAAATTCATTGAAAGCTCACGAGAATGCGTTGTTTGACGAGGAGTTGTGGTACGATGACGGTGGAGGGGTCACGCCCGGACCATAGTTGCTTCGAACATGGAGTACGGATCTAGAGATCTATGTAAACCCTTCAATCTCAGATCCACCGCCTTACCAGTCATTGAAACACAAGCTGGAGACAAAGATCCGTATTTGATCCAAGAAGTTCTCAATCGCCGGAGTTTGCTAGCTTGAGATATTCATTACTGAAATTATTACAATTGTTGATTGGGTTTTATTTTTAAAATTTTCTTTTGGATTTAAAATTTTCACATTACCCACTTATTTTGATGATTTTACACATAGCCCCTTTATTTTGTGCATGTGAGTGGCACATGCTCACTTAACGGAAAAACACAAACGGCGTTAGGGCTAGGGACCTCCGATGAGCAAAAAATGTCTACTTTGGTCAATGGTGAAACTTTTTGAAGTTGGGGGACTGATGATGTGCTCGGCCAAAGTTCAGGGACTAATGGTACACTTATCCCAATCTATATAATATAGTAATATGTTTATTCAAATATATCGGGTACCCGATCGGGTAATCCGAATAACAGTTTAAAACAGATAAGTTACAAAGCGGTTCGGGTAACCCGAAATCTGAAATTACCCGACTTGATCAAGTAATATCCGATTGATTCGGATCGAGACCCGAAAACCAGAATTCAAATGCCCACCCCTATCCGAAGGCTAAATTGGGCACCCCTTGCACAAGGGTACGAGAGAAAACATCTATTCTATGCAAGTTATCTTTATCACATAAAACACTTGTATATAAACCACTCAACCTTTTGTTAATTTCCCAATATGGGATAAACTCACTTCCAACACCTCACTTTAATCAATCATAACTTATTTATCAAAATACCAAATTAGACAAATAAATGTATTATTTTGATGTTCTCATGGAATAGAATAAGATTCCACAATTACATTTGTCATTACACAAATGACACGTAAAGAAATCCGTGTCACAACATTACACGATTTCATTCTTTAAACATAATTTTTCCAACACTCTTCCATCCCTCCCAAAATAAGTGTTAATTTTTATATAAGTTCATCAATTTCACCTTTGGCACACGACAAGTCACATGAACGTAGACAATAAGGCACAAAAGGTCAAGTTTCTTAATTTTAGTAAAAAATTAAAAATAGAAGCTCATTTATATATACAATCGGAGTATTTCAATCCATCCACTCTAGTGGATTCATTCAAGTTCAACAAACGGAGTATCACTAAATTGTTGTTTCAACCTAGGACCTAGGTTCGCATTTCCATCAATAGGATGCTACAACGAAATTATTTACTCCCTCCGTTTCGAGCAAAAAATACATGTTTGAAAGTCAAACTTTTTAATTTTTAGTAGTTCATTAATAATAAAATGACACTTTCATGTCTTAACTTTTAAAAATAGAATCTTTAAGTGAAACATTCTAAAATAGAATAATAAACTCTTTGTTCGAAACAGAGGGGTATATATTCACTAGAACATGTGCAGCTCTACTTCTACTTCAACCAGAAAAATCAACAGATTGAATGGCTTCTGTTGATTTTTCCGGTTGTTCTATAGTCATCTTCCCTCGGAAGAGATTTCAATGAGGAAAGGAAAAAAAAAAATCACATCTTGAACTGCGAATGCAAGGAATGACCATTGACCAAGTAAGCTAGCTTCTTTATCTATCATAATTCATAGAGGTGTATAAAAGCACCTCTAATGTTCCATAATTCAGCAGGTCAGGTCATCTGTACCAACAAGTAATGAAATTGTACAGAAAACTGTGAAAACATACTTAAGGTTTTTGGCGAGTTCAAGAGAAAATTACATAAAATAAACAGCTACAGAGCTTCTGGCTCTGGTATTTATTTTTTACATCTACATCACATTTACTATTTAGAAAGTTTCTTAAAATGTTGCAGTACCAGTATTAGATGCTCTTGTAGATTTCATCAATGGACATGTTTTCAATGGAACCGAAGCTTGGTTCAACCCTTGAGTAGTTTGCCATTGATCCCCCCCAAAAATCTAGCGGAGACTCATCTGAGAAGGTGGTATCGTACACAAATGACATTCCCATATCATCCATTTTAGTGAAATTTTCAGGCGTGTTACTGCATTGATATACCTGAATATTATCACCAGGCAACTGCTTGTTAACCCCCCCATCCTTTTCAGCTTCAGAATCAGTGAATGCATCTTCATCGCAAGCCTTTCTAGCTTGAATCACCTGATAAGTAGTCAAAATTAAATTAAATAACAACTTTAAGCAGTCAAAATCGCTAAAGGGAAACATCTTCAACATTCAAGGATCGAGAGTAACACTACATACATAATTCTGGTTTAGGTAATCTTGATAAATTTTGATGTAATCTCCATGCCGCAGACCATGGGTACTCACGAAATCCCCTAAGGAAGTTCCACGATACATATTACATTTTAAATTTCATACGAGATGAATTGAAAATAGAAGCTAAGGAAGAAATCGCACCAGTACTTTCAAGTACATACATTCGGCTGTTATTGTTTGGCCAGTATCTGTAGAAAGGAAAAGAACTGCTCATAAAGTTTTTGCATATTTAAGGGAAAAAAAAATTCCGATTCAAAACAGCACTTTCAGTTTCTAAATATAAGCTAACTATTATACTCCCTCCGTTTGCTCAAAGAGTCCTTTTTTCTAATTTGAAATGCTCAGTCCTAATAGAAAAATTAAGCCAGCGTATTTTTGAAGTTCTCAAAATTGCACTTATTACATGAGACATGTACTTGAGAAAACTTAATTTTGTTATTGGAGATTATTTTAATCCTAAAAATCTTTTACCTTCAAACATGAACTCTATGAGCGAACAAAACGTGTATAACATAACTGTCATTTCAACTATAGGCTAACATAACTGGGAATGAAAAGTCAAAGGAACGTAAACATAGAAAAAAATTCATGGTCATATGGTTGAAATATGCCAGCTTCCATGCATCCTTTTCATTATTATAAAAGTTGAACTAACTGAGCTCACCGGAACTTGAAACTCCATGCATGCACTCCATCCATATCATCCATTGTTATCATAATGCCTTCCTTTGCCACGAGTTGAGGGAGATGAGCCTCCGCTGCTCTCTGAAATTAAGTTAATAAATTGTCAAAAAGGGCATCATCTTTTCTCACGGTTGTTTGGCACCATGGTTGAAGAAAGTAAACTATAGTTGCAGCTTTAAAAGTTACAAATTATTAAATATGTGGTATTCTCTTTGATTCAATGAAAAAACATTTGATTTTCTAGGTACAGAAATTATACACATACCTTTGGGAGTATCATTCTCCTGAGGCAGCTTACGTCACTATTCTTTAGTTCCTTCTTAAAAAGAAATTGCAGCCTTGCTACATCAAATGCCTAATAAGATAAAATACATAAAATACAAAATAAAAAGTAAGGGACATGAAGGAAATATGCAACATATTAATTTACATTTAATTTGAGGCCAACGCAAAGATTTGAGTAACAGAGTGTTACTCTATCAAGAGCACAATATATAAATGAAAAACATTAAGAACCATATATCAAGCTACAACAAGGAATTATATCAAGCAAATAAGATTCAGTACAAGCGTCAGATCTCACAATTTAATGATTTAACGACCACAAACATAATGACCTCAAACAAAAATCTCTAATATCAACAGGTAAACGACAATGAGCAGAAAGATTCCAGAAAATGAGTACGTTAGACAATGATTTTCCGTTATTCTCCAACGAGTTATCTGATAAACACTATCTTAAAGTGCCAGAGTCTTGCACAGAAACGTACAGATTCTATTCCACTTCTGCTTACGTGTGTGTGGGGTGGGGGGTGGTGTCAACAAACGACCACCAACTGCGTTATGAGACTATCGTCAGCCCTAAGGTAAACCTAACAGATGTTTTTTCCAGCTGTCATTAAAGCAACTCTAATGGGAATCTTGGCCAAACGTCACTGTTTATCTACCATGAGTGCAGTTTATTTGTCGGCTTGTTAGCAGCTGCCTTTCATTTTAGCAACCTCGGATAGCTAATTTTGGAAACCTTAAGACCAACGTCATTCGTGGATTTGATATGTAACATGATATCCATCGACTAATCCACTCACAAAATGATCTTATAAGCAACACTAATGTAGCCCTGTACATGTCCTACAGATGAGAATCACGAGATGATACAAAACCTCATGAGATGAACCATCTCGTATACCTTCTCATATGAGTATTTGCTACTTTCTAGCTCCCAAGTTAATTGTGCACTTGGAGTGTTAGATTTCTCAAAATGTAGGAGGTTCATATTTTAGACTAGGCCATCTCCTCATGTTTAGGGGGCATGCTTCCTCTAGGGAATTATCTCCAGCTTGATTGTCTATCCTAAGCGATTGAGCATAATCTTTTATGCTAGTTTCCTCAAAAGTGAGCAAGCCACAAGCGATGCTTCATGCCAAATAACCGGGCTACGGCCTGTCTTACCCCCACTGTAGGGGGAAGCAATTTAACCCCAACTTTTTGACGAGGGTGTAAGACTCCTAAACCACCACCACTATTTGCTTTGGTGGTTGTTTCAGCATACTCTTACATACTTGGTAACTGGAAAAACAAACAATTTTATTGTTTATAAAACATTAATGACGAGAAACTTGCCGTAGTTTTAGTACAAAACTTGGAAACATTTAAGGTGGGAGAGTGGTTTCTAAAATCGAACTGGGAAACTCCTATTTACCGGCAAGACAAAGACACTGCACCTAACGCCATAAAATGGATTGAACATTTTTCCATCCAAGACGGCTGCATGTGAATCATGTGTTATACATTGTATACAATCAACAAATTGGCCTAATAAACATGTACTATCAAGTGAGGGTACTGCTATGGTTACAAATCTTACTTTCCTCATAATTTGTTGAATGATAACCATCCATCCACACGTGATGCCAATGTCAGACCATGTGAGCATAACCACAACAGCACTCTACGTATTGCAAACAAACTAGAAATTAATAAGGCAAAGACCTTGAGGTCCTTGGTTCAAATCCCGATACCAACAAAGGGTCGCACTCACCTATATAAAAAAAAAAAAAGATACGTTTCTAGTAACATGATTTCCAAACTGACAACCTCAATATTTCTCTAAGAATTCCGACAAAAGTGTGACGTTTGAAATATCTTAAGAACTCCGACAAAAGCGATTGATGAACAGTTGGATCTAGAGGCTCGAAACGACATAATAAGGCTGATCTAATGATTGTAAAAAAAAAAAAAAAAACTCCACAATCATTGAAATCAAGACCCATGATCCCTCCAATTTGCAAGTTAAATTGATTACCAAAAACCAAAAATGTCAGGGTTATCAAGAGACCCAAAAAAAAGTTCATAAACTAAGAGACAAGATCAAGAAATAGCTTAAGTTACTGAAGATATCTACCATTGACCAAGAAAGAAAAAAATTGGAAGCAGTAAATGATCAGGAAAATAAATTAATATTAATAAAAACAATCGGATCAAGAAGCTGGTACAGAATCCATAGACCTGCCAAGATAGAATCACACTTGATGAGCTCAGTAAAGAAACCAAAAAATAAAAATCAATCAAGCAATTATTCGTTAAATTAAATACTAAAAATTCGCAAAACATAAATAAATATATAGAGTTTTCTTTTTAAAGGAAAAAATGAACTTAATAGGGATGGAGGGGGGAGGGAAAGGTAGCATACACGTGCGCGGAGGGAGAGAGGCACGTGCGGGGTAAAAGGGAGGAGATTGACGAAAGATCGCCTCTGTCTGGGCATCCTTTTCTTCCTGGGTAAACCGAAGCGGGTGGCGGCGATAAGATCCAGAGCCGCCGACTGGGTAGTCCGACCCGAATCATCAGTGGAATAGGTATCTTGAACATGATCCGACCCGGACCCGGAACCAAAAACGTTGTCCCCCTGTGCAGTGACAAAATTGAAGCCATTCCCACCTCCGATGCGGCTGCTAAAGCCAGTCCCACCACCTGCAACCAAACCGTACGCCTCGTTTTTCTCCATCAGGGCACTACGTTTAGGGTTCTCTCTCTCTCTCTCTCTCTAATGATCGACGCTCTGGCTCGGCAACTGTGAAAGTGGGGGAGTGGAGAGGGGTTAAAAGGGGCTTCTTTTTTGCTAAAATTAGCAAAGATTGGCTGTTTAGTGGAGTGGAGAAGGCTGAATCGCATGACATTTGTACAATGTGCATTCATGGTATCCCTTCCAAAATCGTGTTTTGTTTTTATGCAATAAACCATGGTTAACAACTGAAGATTGGGGATGTGTGCGTGGGGGTTATTGATGGTGGTGGTGGTTAGGGAATGGCCAATGGGGAGGATGAGAAAGTGGTTGGGGAGATGAGTTGGGGACCGAGAAGGAGGTCCAGGTGTTGCAAAAGCTCTGATGAATCCCGGAGACACATACATGAAAACAATGGCGGGGGTTTCTTTTTGAAATTTTTGTATTTTCTTTCACCCCACCACCTCGTTTCTCTCAAAAACAACCACCGTTGGCTGAAATCCCATACGCTCTAATTTGGTGCACAATAATCGTAAACAAAAATTTAAAAGAAAATCATAATGTTAAAATTAATTACTAAGTATATAATAATTAACGTATTGAACCAGCACTAAAATCACGTTGAGAGAGAGAGCTCGGGGGAGGAGAGGAGGAGGAGGAAGAGGAGGAGAGGGGTTTTGAGAAAGAAACAGGGAGCGGTATTTTTTGAATTAAAACCACCACTGTTTTTTTCACGTCTCCGCTTTGCGCTTGCGCGCCATTACACGTCAACCGTCTTGTCGTGGCTCGTGGGACCGTCTTTATTTTTGTTTCTTCCGTTACAATTGTACTTCTTATTATTATTTATTTTTTTTCTCCTAATGGGACATGGGCGGATCGAACCTGAGACCTCACACTTTGTAAAGCCACATATCTATCACTGAGCCATCCCCTTATAAAACAATTGTACTTCTTACAATTTACGTATTAAATTATTTTTTGTCATCCTACAATCCCCTTTCACATACTCCCTCCGTCCCTAAATTATCGTCCTCCTTTCCTTTTTCGTCCGTCCCAAAATAATTGTCCATTTTGAAACTTTCCTTTTTAGAACATCACTTTTACCACTTTACCCTTACTTTTTCACTCTATTTTAATTACGAGTCACATATACATAGACATTAAAGGAAACTACACATTAAACCAATGTAAATAATCAAGTCAATTACTTTTTCTTAAACTGTGCGTCGGGTCAACCCAGACGATTAATTAGGGACGGAGGGAGTACATATTTACCTTTGTAACTTAATCTTCTTGCAGCTTCCCTTTCATATTCAAATTGTACTCCATTGGAATTGATCAACGAGTCCATTATTCTATTTTGAAATATTTTATTTAAAATTTATTTTTAAAATTAAGGGATAAAAGTATTATTTTATTATTAATGATCTACTAAAAATATCATTTTTTTTATAAAGTTTAACTTTCAAAAGGGACTCTTTGCCCAAAACTGAGAGAGTATCTATTTGTCAACTCTAAAACTTTAAATTGTGTATCATCCATTACGTTTTCTTCGATTTCTTCAAAGGAAAAAAAAAACTGAAGAAAGTCTACACCACGATTTCTATATTATTTTCTTCTAGGTACGCAAAAAATATAAAAACTAAAATTTTGTCGATTATTTCTTTCTTTTAAGTTATTTATTTTCTACCGTATTTTCTAAGTTATTCATATAAATTCTTTTATATTCCAATTTAAGTTCAATGTTCCTATTTGGTTAGGAAGACTAAAAAATATTTCGAAGAGAAATGAAAATAATTATAGTTAATTTGGAAAAAAAAAATCAATTGTAAATAAGATGTGGTGGAAGGGAGTAATTTAGTCAAAACCTAAATTAATTAAGTTAAATATTAATAATATAGTGGATATAGCATCTTCCAAAATATCGTGCACAAACTTCATTTATATTTCTAAAATATTTATTTGTTGAATGAAATATCGTGCGTTTATGTAAGTATGTGTAATTATGGAAAGGGTGGAGGGGTGCTCGAAAATTTGGAAAAATGACTTATGGAAAATGAATCTGTAAGCCATTTTCCTGAAAAAAAGAATGTTTCATTTTCCGTTAACTCGAAAACGTTTTTAAGTTGACTATAATTTCCTAAGGTTATCAAGCACCGAAAAATGATGAAAATATTTTTCAAAAATCATTTTTCGTAAAACAAACAGAGCCTTAATTTAGTGGTGGGATCCAACGAGATAAGATGAAATCCACGATTACACTTGAGATGCCGCTTTAAATTGAATGAGAATGAATATAATTAAATATGTTAATTACTCACATTTTAAATGCTATTATCCTTGATCAAAATTCAAAGGTTGGAAGGCCAATGACGTGAGTTTTGAATGTCTGTATTTGGTTTGGTCAGACTTGAGAGTGAGAGAGTTGAGAGAAAGGCATTCCATTTGGTGCCAAAGTTCACCGCTTACATGTTTGTTGTTGCTTGCATCATCAACTTCACTCTTACTAAACATTTGTTGGTATGACTAACTAGTACCTACCCTCTTTTGTCAACTCTCTAAACCCACCGACTTTAAAGTTTGGATACTACGTAATTTTTTGGAAATAAGTAAAAATAAAATCTATATATATATTTAAAGTTGTTGAGGAGCTCTAAGGTTCTGTCACCTCATCGCCTTTGGATAAATCCTCATTAAAAAATCTTCATTATAAAGCATCCATGTGTAAGCTTTAAAAACTTTTGGTTTTCTAGTCATTAGCTAATAATAATACATAATAATAATCAATATGATAAAGTGTATTAGTATATATAACTTCTTCTATTGTCAATAGTAGATGACTTATATTTAAAAACTTTTACAACTAACATTACTTCTAACTAATGTGGGATAAAACTCTTCAAAGTGATATATTACTTCTAATGACTCACTTTTAACATCATACTTTAAGTTTTGATATCTTATTCATCCAAAACTTGATTTGGACAAATAAACATATCATTTCGATGTTCTAGCCGAGTAGAACAAATTTGCAAAATTCATTTTGTCAACAAACAAATGACACATAAAGAAATTTGTGCATCAAGTTGCATAATTTCTTTCACTAAAAATACTAATTTTTTAATAAATATTATACTTTAAGTCTTGATATTTTATTCATCCAAAACTCGATTTGGACAAATAAATATATCATTTCGATGCTCCTACCGAGTAGAACACATTTTGCGCAATTATCTTCGCTAACAAACAAATGACACGTAAGGAAATTCGTGCCTCAAGTTGCACAATTTCTCTCACTAAAAACACTAATTTTTTTAACAAATATTATACTTTAAGTCTTGATATCTTATTATCCAAATCTCGATTTGAACAAATAAATATATCATTTTGATACTCTCACCGAGTAGAACACATTTGTGCAATTACATTCACCAACAAACAAATTGCACGTAAAGAAATTTGTGCCTCAAGTTGCACGATTTCTTTCATTAAAAACACTAATTTTTCAACAATAGAAGAGATGTATCTCACATTGGTTAGAAATTGATGTTGGTTTTAAAAATAATACTCCCTCCGTTCCTACATAATCGTCCTAGTTGACCCGGCGCATAGTTTAAGAAAAAACAATTGACTTGATTATTTATATTGGTTTAATGTGTAGTTTCTTTAAAACTCATGTGTATGTGGCCCACAATTAAAGTAGAGTGAAAAAAGTAAGGGTAAAATAGTAAAAGTGATGTTCTAAAAAGGTAAGTTTTAAACTAAACAATTATTTTGGGATGGACGAAAAAGGAAAGGAGGACGATAATTTAGGGACGGGGGGAGTATTATTAAGTACCAATAGAATAAATGCATCATACATTGGTTGGAAAGTGATGTTGATTTTCAAAGACATTTGATAAAAGACTTTTATCATTATTACCAACAGAAAATGTATATCTCACATTGGTTATAAAATGATGTTAAGTTTATATTATTTTATATTATTACCAATAAAAGAGATGTATAACACATTGTTTAAAAAGAAAATGTTAGATTTTAAAGTCTTTAGACTAAAGACTTTCATTTTTACAAGAGATGTATCTCACATGGTTACAAAATATTCTACTATTATTATCAATAAAAGAGATGTATCACACATTGGTTAGAAATTGATGTTTGTATTAAAAATATTATTATTAATTACTAATTGAAAAGATGTATCATACATTGGTTAAAAAGTTATGTTGGTTTTCAAAGTTTTTTGATAAAAGACTTCTACTATTATTACCAATGGAAGATGTATATCTCACATTGATTAAAAAATGATGTTGATTTTTAATTATTTTAGATTATATAAAAGACTTACTATTATTAGCAATAGAAAATATATATAACACATTTGTTATAAATTGATGTTGGTTTTAAATTATTATTATTACCAATAAAATAGATAAATCTTACATTGGTTAAAAAGTGATATTGATTTTAAAAGTTTTTAAATAAAAAGACTTCTACTTTTATCATTAATAAAAAAGAAGAGAAGAGATATATCCCATTTTATAGAAAGAAATGTTAGTTTTAGATATTTTTTTTATAAAAAACTTCCATTACTATTACCAAATGATGAGATTTATTACACATTGGTTAGAGTGCTATGTAGGTATTAAAAGTCTTTTTATAAAAGACGTAATACCAATAGAAAAAATATGTATTTCACATCAGTTAGGAAAGTGATGTTGGTTTAAAATGTTTTTAGATAATGTACATTGCATTGATTACAAAGTGATCCACATTATTTAGAAACATATATTGGATATAAAATTTATAGATAAACGAATTTTTATGTTATTATCAATACAAGAGATGTATCACACATTGTTTACAAAGAGATGTTGGTTTCAAAACTATTTAGATAAAATACTACTATTATTATTATTTTTATGTTATAACCAATAGAAGAGATGTATCTCTCATTATTTTGAAAGAAATGTTGATTTCAAAAGTTTTTATATAAAAGACTATTATTATTACTATAGAAGAATGTATCTCACATTTGTTATAAATTAATGTTAGTTTTAAAAATACTATTATTACCAATAGAAAAGATGTATACCACATGGTTAGAAAAAAATGTTTGTTTTAAAAGTCTTTAGATAAAAGTTTTAAATTTTTATTGCCAATAGAAATAGAAAAGAAGTATCTGACATTGTCAGAATATGAAAAATGTGTATCTTACATTGTTTAGAAAAAAATATTAGTTTTAAAAGTCTTATAGTAAATACTTTTACTCTTATTACCAATAAAAGATATGTATCTCACATTGCTTAAAAATAAATGTTGGTTTAAAAAATCTTTAGATTAAAGACTTTTTGTTAAAAATATAATAGATGCATGTATCTCACATTGGTTACAAAATATTCTATTATTATTATCAATAGAAAAGATGCATCACACATTGGTTATAAATTAATGTTGATTTTTAAAATACTATTATTACCAATAGAATAGATGTATCATACATTTGGTAGAGGGCAATGTTTGTTTTTAAAGTCTTTAGATATAAGACTTCTACCATTATTATCAATAGAATATGTATATCTCACATTGGTTAGAAAGTGATGTTGATTTTAATTTTAGATAAAAGATTTTTACTATTATTACTAATATAAGAGATATCCTTTATTTATTAAAAAATGATGTTGGTTTTAAAAGTCTTTAGATAAAAGACTTTTACTTTTATCGTCAATATAATAGAAGAGATGTATCCCACATAATTTAGGAAGAGATGTTGGTTATAAAATTTTTAAAATAAAGACTTCTACTATTATTCAAGGTTCTAAAAATCGTTAGGCGGCCGCTAGACGGCGCACTAGCGCCTAGGGGACTAGTCGGGGCGTAATCGAGGCCTAGAATTAAGGTACAATTACCATTTTTTTGATAATTTACATCAAAGATCAAACACATTGACTACAAATTTTTTTTTTTTTATATTTGTCATTTTATCAAACATTTATCTATATTTGTAAAATAATTAAAAATATACAAACCTATCATTAATCTCAATTCTAAACAACCCCAAAGCAATAAATCAGCCAAGTTTAGAATTAAAAACAAAAACAAAATTCTCCACCTACCTACGCCCCTACAACCCACAGTCTAACACATCCTCTTTAATCCTTTCTCATTCTGAATTATGAGTCTCGAGACAGTCCCCCCTTCTTCTTCATCTTTTTTTTTCTTCTTTCTTCTATCTATCTAACAGACCAACAACCCTTTTTTCTTTCTTTCTTTTTTTCTTCTCTCTCTCTCTCTCCGGCAGACCGATTCTCCTCATTTTTTCATCCTCCAATCTCTTTCCTCCTAGATTTAACTCTTTAATCTATCGCATATCTCTTCCCACCAAATATCTACAAAATCAAACCCCTTTTCTTTTTGTTTCCCTCTCTGCCTCACCATTACCACTCCCCCTTCCTTCTTCGGTTCACCCCCTTCCTTCTCCGGTCACCGCATGCCACAAAATCAAAGCTACAAAAATAAATTAAGGTCGGCGAGGTTTGGCGTAGGCGGCGACTTGATCGATTAGGCGGCGGCTAAGAAAGTCGCGGCGGTAGAGAGGGGCCAAGCGCCTAGGCGAGGCTTAGGCGGAGCTAGGCTGGGAGTTTTAGAACACTGCTCTTATTACCAAATGAGGATATGTATTATACATTGATTAGAGAGTGATGCTGATTTTAAAAGTCTACAATTATTAGCAATAAAATAGAAGTATTTCACATTGGTTATAAAAGTGATATTGGTTTAAAAAATTTTAGATGATGTATTTCACATTGGTTACAAAGAAATGTATCTCATATTATTTAGAAATGAGTATTGGTTATAAAAGTCATTAGATAAAGACATATTTTGTTATTACCAATAGAAAATATGTATCGACATTGTTTATAAATGAATGTTGGTTAAAAAGTCTTTTATCTACTACTATTATTACTAATAGAAAATATGTATACCACATGGCTAGAATGTGGTGTTGGTTTTAAAGTCTTTAGATAAAAGACTTAAACTTCATCACCAATAAAAATATAAAATAAGTATCTCACATTGTTTAAAAATGAATTATAATTTTAAAAGTTTTTTAACAAAATGACTTCTAATATTATTATCAAGTTAAAGTTAAATGTTAATTTTAAAAGTCTTTAGTTTTTAAAAAAGTACTATTATTATTAATACAAAATATGTATTTCACGTTAGCTAGAAACTTATATTAATTTTAAAAGTATTTAGGTAAAAAAAATCATTTAATATTAGTAACAATAGGAAAAAAAATTATAACCATAGAAGAGATTAGCAATCTAATTATAATGTCTAAAAGTTATATTATTGTTACAATATATATATATATATATATATATATATATCCCACATTGTACTCGTGCAGAGCACGAGCTAAATAACTAATAAAAATAACATGCAAAGAGTAATGATAGATGCGTTTGGAGCCTGGTTTTCCTGTAATTGCCTTTAACTTTATACTAATTGAAACAAAAATTAAGAATAAAGTTGGTGAATCGCACCATTGGTCCTTGACTTTAATCGATTCTAGCATTAGTACTTTAAGAAATTTTCGTAATAATTGAGCCAAATTATGTTTACCACCCTCAAGTATACACTCAACCACATAATGCCCCAGTGTTAAAATTTTCTCAACTTCGTACATGACATGATCCCATTAATTGTCGTTTAGAAAATTATGTTAAGTTGCAAGTAATGTGCTGGACAATATTGTCATTTCCACTATGACTATCTTTCTGCCAATCACGTCATTTTCGATCTCCTCTCTCACCTCAAAAGTCAAAATCGTCCACAATCCACCCTCGACCAACTCATCGGAGCTAGCCGCCAGCAAATCCCGCACTGGATTTAGTGATGTCGTCAACAAACCCATCGCCAGGGGCACGACCCCCCCCCCCACCGTATCGGTTCAAAACCTATGTGTTCGTCGTCGGTTTCGAGCTTTTCTCCCGACGTCATTGACAGAAGACAAGACTAACATACACGATGATGAGGGAGCTAGCTCCGATATTTAGAAACTTAATTTTAGATACTTAGGTGTACTCAATCCACCTCATCCTCAACCCATGCCTCTTTCCGTCACTTGCTCTACCATCAACCACGGTTTCTATCGTGTTGAGATGCTTATCTCAACACCTATCCCAAATTTGCTACGACGACGAAGTTTCACAACTCACCCAATCTGCCTACCAAGTATACCAAGCAAAACCCACCAAATTCAAGACCAAGGCTTTCGATTCCAGCGTCAAATTGGTGGTCATCTGAAGTAAATTAAGTAGGCACGGACATCTGTCAAAACGGGCTAAGCCCATTGGGCTTGCCCACCGCGCACCCCGCCACCTAAAAGGGACTGATTGGGTCGATGAAATAGAGGATCATTTGAATACGAGTCTCACGGGCTTTGCTGGCACGGACTACGAGTTTTTACGGATCAGAGAGGGCAGGGATGGGCGAGGCGGGTAGCCCATAATTTTCTTGGACTTTTAAAACTTAAAAGGCTAAAGCTAAAAAGTTAGTCACAGCCACGTGGCCTAAAATTATATATATATATATATATATATATATATATATATATATATATATATATCTATATATATATATAAAGTTGGTGAGGAGCACTATGGTTGTGCCATCTCACCACCTTTTGATGAATCTTCATTGTAAAGCATCTAAGTGGAATCTTTACAAACTCTTGTTTTCTAGCCATTAAGTAATAATAATAATAATAATGATTCATATTAATCATCAATATGATAAGGGGTATTAGTATTATTATATATAACTTCTTTTATTGTCAATAGTAGAAGGTTTATATTTAAAAACGTTTACAACTAATATTACTTTTAACCAATGTGGGATAAAACTCTTCAAGGTGGGACATTACTTTTAATGACTCACTTCTAACACCATACTTTAAGCCTTCATATCTTATTCATCCAAAACTTGATTTGGACAAATAAATATATCATTTCGATACTCTTGCCGAGTAGAACACATTTGTACAATTATTTTTGTCAACAAACAAATGACATGTAAAGAAATTCGTGTCTCAAGTTACACAATTTTTTTCACTAAAAACATTAATTTTTTTTAACAAGTATTATATTTTAAATCTTGATATCTTATTCATTCAAAACTCGATTTGGACAAATAAATATATCATTTCGATGCTCTCACCAAGTAGAACACATTTGCGCAATTACATTCGTCAACAAAAAAATGACACGTAAAGAAATTCATGCCTTAAGTTACACAATTTCTTTCACTAAAAACACTTATTTTTCAACAATAGAATAGATGTATCACACATTGATTAGAAATTGATGTTGGTTTTAAAAATACTATTATTAAGTACCAATAGAAGAGATGTATAATACATTGGTTGAAAAGTGATGTTGGTTTTCAAAGTCATTTGATAAAAGACTTCTATCATTATTACCAATAGAAGATGTATATCTCACATTGGTTAGAAAATGATGTTGATTTTAAATTATTTTATATTATTACCAATAAAAAAGATGTATAACACATTGTTTAAAAAGAAAATGTAAGATTTTAAAGTCTTTAAACTAAAGACTGACACTTTTACAAGAGATGTATCTCACATTGGTTACAAAATATTCTACTATTATTATCAATAGAAAAGATGTATCCCACATTAGTTAGAAATTGATGTTGTTTAAAAAATATCATTATTAATTATCAATAGAAGAGATGTATCATACATTGGTTTAGAAAGTGATATTGGTTTTCAAAATCTTTTGATAAAAGACTTTTACCATTATTACCAATAGAAGATGTATATCTTACATTGATTAAAAAATGATGTTGATTTTAAATTCTTTTACATTATATAAAACACTTTTATTATAATTATCAATAGAATATATATATATATATATATATATATATATATATATATATATATATATATCACACATTTGTTATAAATTGATGTTGGTTTTAAATTACTATTATTACCAATGAAAGAGATAAATCTTACATTTGTTAAAAAGCGATATTTATTTTAAAAGTTTTTAAATAAAAAGACTTCTACTTTTATCATCAACAAAAGAGAAGAGAAGAGATGTATCCCATTATACAGAAAGAGATATTGATTTTAGATTATTTTTTAGATAAAAAACTTCTACTATTATTACCAAATGATGAGATGTATTCCACATTGGTTAGAGAGTGATATAACTATTAAAAATCTTTTTATAAAAGGCTTAATACTAATAGAAAAAATATGTATTTCACATTGGTTAGGAAAATGATATTGGTTTAAAATGTTTTTAGATAATGTATCTCACATTGATTACAAAGAGATCCACATTTTTTAGAAACATATATTGGTTATAAAAGTTTTTAGATAAAATAATTTTTATATTATTATCAATACAAGAGATGTATAACACATTGTTTAGAAAGAGATGTTGGTTTTAAAACTCTTTAGATAACATACTACTACTATTATGTTATAACCAATAGAAGAGATGTATCTCACATTGTTTAGAAAGAGATGTTGATTTCAAAAGTTTTTATATAAAAGACTATTATTATTACTATAGAATAATGTATCTCACATTTGTTAGAAATCAGTGTTGGTGATGCGTCCAAAATAATTTGGATGCACTGAGTAAGCCCAATCCAAACACCTGGCTTTCAACGTGTCTGTGAATCCTTTAAGCCCAACTACGTAATAAGGAAGAACAAGCGTGAGCGGGCGGGGCACTCAAAGGCCCTCCGTGTAAATCGAACACGAATAAACAGTGGAGTAAGTAATTTGACGAGTTTTGGCTAGAGAATTAGATTGCGCATACCTCTCTCCAAATTTTGCCAAGCTTTTATACGCACCGGAGACATAGCGCCTTACAACCATGAGTAACCGCCCATGATTAACATTAGCGCCGGGATCTCATTAGCGCCCATGATTGGCATTAACTCCCCCACAAACGGTCATGGCCTTTAATAAACAGCATTTAATTAGCTCATTGATGACAACGGGTTATCCGTAGGACCTATTGGTCATTATGGTTAGTCGAGGATTCTTGCTCGGGCGTAACCACCCTCAAGCTTACCTTTGCTTTTCGGACATGAATGTCCTCAGCGCTGTAATAGCTCTTCTTGATGAGACGAGCAATGATGCTCGCTTATCAATTTTGCTTTCGTTTAGCGAGCCCCATCTCTAAGTAACTAACAGGGCAAAACTAAGGTTTTGCCGGTTGCTTCGCATACTTACCTTTGCTCGCTTGCTCGTTGGACACACACGCGCGACACGTGGCTCATGGATTGGGCCTATTGGGCCGAGCGGCTCGCCCCAACTCCTTGTCTTCACAGAGTATTCATGCTCGTGGCGAGGAGAACACAAAAATTGAGCACTCTTCCTTCAAATAATCTTGGAAAAATTGAATGGGCGGCAATTTCATGAAGCGTCTCAAACAAGCGTTTCTTGAAAATCTGGCGTCGGCCGCCCGCCTTGATCACAGCAGGCCCAATTCCTTATGCCCATTAAATCTTTGCCTGTTCACGCGCCTCGTGCTTCGGGCCCAATGATTCGACCCCTCAACCGGCGGCTCTGGGTATAAAAGCGGAATTCCCTCTTTCTACGACTTTACGCCTCAAAGCAGTTCAAGCGATTCCTTAACGAAAAACGAAGCGAAGCGAAGCCTTAGATTTTCCTCAAGAACGATTCCGGGTTCAATCCTCCCCATCTTTCGAGGCGAAACAAGATTTTCCCCAACTCCCAGGTATTTCGTGCTTCCCTTTTTCATTATTCCGTTGCATTGTCTTTTCTCAATTTCTGAATTAGGGTTCATGCTGCATAAACCCCCTTCCTTTTCTATTTTTTACGAACTGCTCATTCAATTGATGTAAGAAACCAAACTTCAATCCCTTTTGCTTTTCTTGAACTATCAACCCTTTTCCCTCCAAATCGAGGAATCGAGAAATCTATGATCAGTGCCCTGCTCACTGTTCTTCCAACCTACTCACCAGTCTCAATTTCTCTTTTTGCCATTGTATCCCAATTGGTTGATGTTTAACCCGCATTTCTCGATTCCCTTTCCTGTAGGATGTCTAGCGAAGACACAATGTCAGAAATTGAAGGCCGGAGCTACGACCATGGAGCTCCAAATGAAATGCCTCCGTCCTCGCCCTCATCTTCCGAAGAAAGCGAGCAAGTTATGATTCCACTAGTTACTGCCGTAAAAACCCCACTTGGCGAGCAACAAGCCAACAGCGATCCCCAAATCCACACGGAACCGAGCGGCAGATGATCTTCCTCGCCCAAGCGAACAATTACCGGGCGAGCCAAACCTCGTTCGTTCCTCTTCATATTCTTCTCCCTCAATCAGGTGGGAAGATTTGAACTCCGAAGACGAGGTTAGTACCTGGTTCTACTCGCTAGGAATGGACCCCAAGCTTTACCGTGTTCGCGCCTTTGACTTAGACATAGAGAAGGAAGGCCATAATTTTCAAGGAGACAAAATGGTGTTTTACTTCGACTTCTTTCAAGTTGGGCTCCGTCTCCCTCTCGACCCATTCATTGTCGAGCTAATGAATGCTTCCAACACTCTTCTTCTTGCGACCTAACTTTAACCTTTGTTGGGTTCTTAGTATCATTCACCGTAACTGCCGATCACTCGGGTTTGAGCCCGATATGACTTTATTTCGCAAATTTTTCCTTCTCTCTCTTGATAAGAAATCTGGTCGCATCAATAGCCGTTCAAACCATGGCTTCTTCAAACTTCTCACTGACGGTCCCAACAAAGTCGATAGCTGGGACGGGAAGGCTTTGCTTATTGAATCGAGCATTGGGCGGCCCTTTGCGCCCTATATCGGCGACTACGGTCTTCAGAGAATGACAAAAACGCCTACCGAGCTGGGGAACCCAAAATAGTTAAAGCTTTTAGAAAGTTACTAGGAGCAAAAGAAGGGCGAGCTGGACAAGATTTTGAACTGGATTGGCGAGTTCTCACTTCCGACCTCGGTCTTCTACGATCTGCTGGGATCTCTTACCTTCCCATTGAAGGAGTTGAACCAGAGTTGTATGTCGATCCGAAACTCCTCATCCATCTTGGGGTTCTTGCCATGGGAAGAAATTCCCTAGTGAATCACGAGGATTGTGCTCGTGCTGGAACTCTTTGCCGACCCTCTTTCTCACTCTCTGATTATATTTCAGTTGTTTACTTTGTCATCCTTTTTTGATAATTTTACATATTTATGCTTCTCTCGGTGCTAACATTCTCTTGACCTTATGCGGATATGAGGCGGTTAACGGGGCGTTTACCAAGTTCATGCGGTACGCCAAAAGAGCTCCAACAAGCGAGCTAAGCACTTGTCAACCCAGCTAGCCATCAATCTTCCCACGGTCCCGGCCAACACTTCAAGCCGAGGAACAAAACGCCAGCAGCCCGAAACCAGCCAACCTGCATCAACTTTTATCCCGATTACTTTGCTTCGCGGAAAGCGGTAAACATCTCCCCACCAACCATCAACATCGAACAAGCGAAAGCCCGAGGAGACACAAGCAGCCGAAAAAGCTATCATGGAAGAAAGTACTCCACCAGTCCCGTCTTGGCAAAAAGGTGACTTCGTCATGCCCGACGATCAACCCAAAGCCGCTGCCCTCATCAGGGAGCTCGCCAACGTACCGGATCTCCACAATATCGCCGTGCACAAGAGAAGTGGTTTCCAGGCCACTGCCGGATTGGGCTTGATGAAAAGGCTGCACCATAGTGGCATCCAGAAGAAATATGCCGACCAAGCGAGTTCCGTCTTGATTGGCGAGATGGGCATGTGCATGACTGAGGTAACGCATTCCTCTTATTACTTACTTTCTTTCCTTTTCCCTCACTTTTAATCCGTAACTTTTCTAACAGATCGCCAATAAATCCATTTTGATGTATGAGCGCCTGATCACCAACCTTAACAAGAACAACACACTTACCACCGAGAAGGATACCTTGACTACCGAGAAAAATGCTTTGGAAGAGAAAATCAACTGCATCCGAGCCGACCTCAAAAATACCGAGGAATCCCTCACAAGCAAGGTGACCGAGCTCTCCAAAATCGAAGCCGAGAAAACAGCTCTAGAAGCCCAACTGACCCTCTCTAAAAAATCTGAAGAAGCGGCCTTAAACAACATAGCTGGGGTGCGCCGGGAGCTGCGAGCTTGCCAAAATGATTTGGAAGCTGCTAATGCCACCGTCACCAATCTCGAGCAAAAGCTATTGGAGGCCGGCTCTTTGTCCAGTGAGGAGCAGAGACAACAAATTATTGAAGATTATAAGAGTTCAAACGACTTCGCCAACAGTGTTGAAAGTGAAGCTTATCCGTTCTTTGTACAGGGCATGAACCACGTCTTAAGGCAGATCGCTTGCAGCGGGTTGGAAATTCGCCCCGAGCAACTCGCTGAATGGGGAGCCAATTCATTATTTTGCTCGTCTGCTCGCCCCGGCCACTCCCTCGTGCCCTTCAATGAAGACGAATTGGAATCGTTGGCCGTGACAGATGCTGAGAAGGGCTTGTCACCCTGGAATCCACCTCCTGTCGCCAGCCCCACTGTTACTGACCTCATGACACAAATCTGGGCATCTCAAGCTCCCCCATCCACCAGCGATAATGCTCAAGTCCAAGCCGATGACGAAGTTACCATCTTGGATACTACTGAGGGTACCGAGGAACACTTCGATTCAGAGAACAACACCGCTTGGCTTGAACTTATAACAATGGCCTGCGTGCCTTTCTGGCCTCCGTGCCTTGTCCCAAAAACAATTTAAATTTTTATGTCTGTAATATTTTAACTTGCTTTCCTTTATCCTTGAATGACTGCATTACATAAGTTTTTCTCAAGCAAAACCATCTTTCACTCGCTCTAAGGCGATCACCATTTAGCCAAGTCCCACTCGAACACCAACTCTTTTTGCGAGCATAAAGCCCTCTATGCTCGTAAAAAGAAACTAATTCGAGAACCGGGAAACCTCTCCTCAAATCTTCTCGAACATAAAGCCCTTTATGCTCGAACGAAGACTTAAAGGAGATTCAACTCGAACACCAACTCTTTAACCGAGCGAGAAAAAACTCATGTTCGGTAGAGAAAATCGAGGAAACAACAAAAGCCAACTCGAAGACCCACTTTCCAAACACAAGGTTGAAAAGACAATCGAGTTTCACCATTACTAATTGTCATGAGAAAAAGGATCAAAGAATTACATATTGCAAATCAATTACCAATAGTATTTCTTCAAATGATCCGCATGCCATGGATGCTTTAACTCGTCACCATCCTCTGTTCGCAACATGTAAGTGCCTTCCTTAATGATTCTCGAAATCTGAAAAGGACCTTCAGTTTGGTGACAGCTTTCCCCATTCACTCGATGGCGTTGCCTCAATCTTACGAGGACCCATCCCCCACAGCAAACGATCGACCACGAACTCTCTTATCGTGGTGAGCCTTTGCTCGTTGCTTATAGTTGGCCATTCTCATTTTGGCTTCCAGCCGCTTTTCCTCTAATAAATCCAAATCTGCTGCTCGAGCTGTGTTATTAGACTCGACATTGTAGTTTAAGACCCTATGAGTGGGCAAGTACATCTCCACTGGAGCCATAGCATCAGACCCATAAGCTAAAGAAAAGGCGGTCTCTCCTGTTGGACCCCTTTACCGCGCTCTAATCGCCCACAAGGCTGAAGGCAGCTCGTCTACCCATCTTCCAGCTTTTTCTTCCAAATTCCTCTTCAAAACATGCAAGATTTGTTTATTCGCAGCTTCAGCCTGCCCATTGCCTTGTGGATATGCCACAGATGATTGCCAATGTTTTACCCTCATCTGCTCGCATGCCTTGGTAAACTTTTCCGAAAACTGGGTCCCATGATCAGACACAATTGCTCGCGGGACTCCAAACCGGCACCATATGTGCTCGTGTACAAAGTCGATAACATTGACCTCACTTATGGTTGCTAATGGCTTCGCTTCCACCCATTTCGTAAAGTAATCTACAGCGACTACTGCATACTTGAATTTCGACCGAGCAACGGGAAAAGGACCAATCAAGTCTATTCCCCACATATCAAACGGCCACGATGCTATAACAGGGGTCTGCTCGGTGGATGGCAAACGTGGAATATCCGCATAACGCTGACACTTGTCACATCGGCGAACATACGTCTCGGCATCCCGTCGCAATGTTATCCAGTAAAATCCAGCTGCTAACACTTTCTCGGCTAATGATCGTTGACCAGGGTGACCTCCACACTTGCCTTCATGCACTTCGCCCAAGATTCCTTCTGTCATCTCTGGTCGAACACACCTTAATAGAGGTCGAGTGTAAGATCTCCGATACAAAATATTATCCAAGACAATGTAACGACATGATCGTTTTTGAATGGTTCTAGCCTCCTTTTTGTCTTCTGTAATACCCATGCTCGATGTAGGCCCGAAGATCATCTATCCAACATTTTGCACTGGCTCTATGTCCATAACCACTTCCTTCTCAATGACAGAACCTCCAAATGCTCGATCATGACTCTGTGATGCAAAGATTGAATTTCATCCTCACCATCTTCGATGTAATCTGCCGCATGTTATCTTCCCAAGCAATTCTCACTAATTCCCAGTAATCAAAATCCTTTAAAATTTCTTTTACCATCGCACAATAGCGAACCAAGATCGGGTGATGTACTCCATAATCGCCCTTGACTTGATTCACCACCAACTGAGAATCACAATATACCACCACTGCCCGCACTCCAATGTCTTGTGCGAGTTCGAGCCCAGCAATTAAAGCTTCATACTCGGCCTGGTTGTTTGAAGCTGGGAATTTGAAACGCAGTGCCTTCTCAAATTCTACATCTTGCTCTGGTGGAACTCGCACTAAACCAAAGACCACTCCCAAATCGACTAGCCGAACCATCAACATGGAGTTCCCAGCAATATTCTGGCCTCGGCTTTGGACTTGCATTGCTCGTCGCTGTTGCTTTACTCTCTACTTCTTCCTCGACAGGATCCTTGAAGCTTGTCTCAGCCACGAAATCTGCTATAGCCTGCGCCTTGATTGCTCGCCGTGGCTGATAGTCGATGTCAAACTCGGTTAACTCAATCGACCAAGTAAGTAACCGGCCAGAGGTATCTGGCTTGTGCAAAATCTTTCTCAAAGGCATATCCGTGTACACAACAATTGAATGAGCAAAAAAATAAGCCCAAAGTTTCCGAGCAGCAACAACAAGCGAGTAAGCCAATTTCTCTGCATTAAAATATCTTCCCTCTACATCAGTGAGGGCTTTTGATACATAATAAACAGGCTTTTGTACATTACCTTCCTCCCTAATCAAAACAGCGGCTACCGCCTGCTCGGTAGCTGCCAGATAAACATACAACTTTTCCCCAAAGACCGGGCTACTCAACAAGGGTGGACTTCCCAAATACTTCACCAATTCTTCAAAAGCTTTCTGGCACTCGGGAGTCCATTCAAACCCTTTGTTACCTCGCAATACTTTGAAGAAAGGCAAACACCACTCGGCCGACCTCGAGATGAACCTTCCTAGAGCAATCACCCTGCCGTTAAGCCTCTGCACATCCTTAATACAGCGAGGAAGCTTCATAGTAACCAACGCCTTTATTTTCTCAGGATTGGCCTCGATTCCCCTCTCAGTTACCATGAAACCGAGGAACTTGCCAGCCTTTACCCCGAACACACATTTGCTCGGGTTCAACTTCATATTGTTCTTCCTGAGATTAGCAAAGGTCTCGCCCAAATCCTCTGTATGCTCGCTCCCTTTGGTCTTGACCACCATATCATCTATATAGGCCTCTACGTTTCTCCCGAGTTGCGAATTAAACACCTTATTCACCATCCTTTGGTAAGTAGCTCCAGCATTCTTCAAGCCAAAAGGCATCATCTTGTAACAATACAGCCCCCCTGCTGCTCGGAAAGCTGTCAATGGAACCAACTGATGCGTCCAAAATAATTTGGATGCACTGAGTAAGCCCAATCCAAACACTTGGCTTTCAACGTGTCTGTGAATCCTCTAAGCCCAACTCTGTAATAAGGAAGAACAAACGTGAACTGGGCAGGGGCACTCCCTGCAAAGGCCCTCCGGCGTGTAAATCAGAACACGAATAAACAGTGGTGTAAGTAATTTGACAGAGTTTTGGCTAGAGAATTAGATTGCGCATACCTCTCTCCAAATTTTGCCAAGCTTTTATACGCACCGGAGACATAACTGCCCACAACCATGAGTAACCGCCCATGATTAACATTAACTGCCCAGGATCTCTATTAACTGCCCAGGATTGGCATTAACTCCCCCACAAACGGTCATGGCCTTTAATAAACAGCATTTAATTTGCTCATTGATGACAACGGGTTATCCGTAGGACCTATTGGTCATTATGGTTAGTCAGGATTCTTGCTCGGGCGTAACTACCCTCAACTGTTACCTTGCTTTTTACCGGACATGAATGTCCTCAACTGTTAATAGCTCTTACTGATGCAGACAAGCAATGATGCTCGCTTATCAATTTTGCTCGTTTAGCCGAGCCCCCATCTCAAAAGTAACTAACCGGGCAAAACTAAGGTTTTGCCCGGTTGCTCGCATAACACCTTTGCTCGCTTGCTCGTTGGACACACACACGCCTGACACGTGGCTCATGGATTGGGCCTATTGGGCCAGGCAGCTCAGTTGGTTTTAAAAATACTATTTTTACCAATAGAAAAGATGTATACCACATGGTTAGAAAGGGATGTTTGTTTTAAAAGTCTTTAAATAAAAGTCTTAAACGTTTATTACTAATAGAAATTGAAAAGAAGTATTTCACATTGTTAAAATATAAATAATGATTTTAAGTCTCAAAATAAATATTTTGATACCCACTTTTCTATTAGTAATAAAATATTAGATTTTTAATCTAATGACTTTTAAAACCAAAATCAATTTATAACCAATATGAAATACATCTCTACTAATATTACCAATAGAAAAGATGTATCTTACATTGGTTATAAATTGATATTAGTTTTGAAAGTATTTTTATAAAATATTTCTACTTCTATCACCATACAATATATTTATCTTACATTGTTTAGAAATAAATGTAAGTTTTAAAAGTCTTATATTAAAGACTTCTACTCTTATTATCAATAAAAACTATGTATATCACATTGTTTTAAAATAAATGTTGGTTTAAAAAGTTTTAAGATTAAAGACTTTTTGTTACAAATAGAATATATACATGTATCTCACATTGGTTACAAAGTATTCTACTATTATTATCAATAGAAAATATGTATTTTACATTGGTTAGAAATTAATGTTGGTTTTAAAAATACTATTATTACCAATATAATAGATATATCATACATTTGGTAGAGGGTAATGTTGGTTTCTAAAGTCTCTAATTATAAGACTTCTACCATTATTATCAATAGAAGATGTATATCTCACATTGGTTAGAAAGTGATGTTGATTTTATCTTTAGATAAAAAAAAAAACTTTTACTATTATTACTAATATAAGAGATATCATATATTGGTTAAAAAATAATGTTGATTTTAAAAGTCTTTGGATAAAATATTTTTAATTTTATCATCAATATAATAGAAGAGATGTATCTCACATAATTTAGAAATACATGTTGGTTATAATTTAGAAATAAATTTAGGAAAAATGGAAAAGTGCAAGAAAAAGATGTTGCGGGCCTCACTGTGATCCAAAATGTTGTAACGGAGTCGCCATCTTTATTTTAAGGAGAAAAACCAGAAATAACCAGAGTTTGTAAAAAAGGGTTTGGGGGCTAAGTTACGAGGTGGGAAGGTGTTAGGCACCCAACTCGCCCTTTTGGTCTCAAAAATAGTTTTTAGCTAAAATATGATTTTATTTTATTTATCTAGCAAATGAAATAAAGCATTTAAACAAATATATTTGTATCTATATTATTTACAGACTTGCAGCCGCTTCCTTCCAGTAATTACAAATACATTTAAAAATATTTGACCATAATAATGGCTCTTTTTAGTGCTATTTTCTATATAAATCCGGGCAACATAACTGCTTATATTTTTACATTGGGCCGGCTTGAAAATAACACTTTTATATATAATCTCTTAAAGACTTACCTTTAAGAGCGTAGGTTGTGCTCGCTCTGTCCTTCCAGGAGAGGGAGTCTTTTGCTGTTGTGGAGATTCAGGCAGAGTAACTACTTCCGAAAGTTGCATTTTGGCACCGTAAAACGGGCGAAGCAACTGCTTGCGTTTTTGCTATTGTTTGCTTGCTGCTGGCGGAAATCGGGTAGATCAACTACTTGCTTCTAGCGAATTTGGCCTTTAGATTCGGGCATGGCAACTGTTCTTTTTGGGATTTTTGGACCGGAGAAATAGGGTGGAATCCTAGATGGAAGGCTAAGGTTCACTTTGACCGATTGGATTTAAGTTTGGAGGAGATTTGACGGAGCTTTGAGGCTTATAAGAGGAGGGGTACTCTCTCTTTTTCACGATCGCTCTCACTGCGTAAACTAAACGTTGTGTGCGCTATGAGTGAGAAGTGATTTCTCGGCCCTCAATTCTGAAGCCGAAGCCCTCTATTTATAGGCTGAAGAAGGGACCTTGTTGTCTTTAAATTTTCTTCTTTGTGATTAAATCGGCCTTGTATCGCTGACCAGAGCTTGTACAAAATGTCAAAATGGAAGTGCATAATCAGTCTGGCGCCGCAGTTTGCATGGTGGTGGCGCCTGGGCCTCTTTCTAGGGTCATTTTTTACACTCTGCCCCCTGCATTTCACTGTTTTACGCATCCTGCTTTTTCTTTTGCATTTTTAAACCCTGTAACTTGACATTTGTTAAGTTTCAACAGGTTTTGATATCGCATGTCATGTCACATACCAGGGGTACGAAATTGAGGTGTCTACATGTATACTCCAAGAGTGCCAAAATACCAAGAAATCTAAAGAATTCAGAAAATTCAACCAAATGGGTTCGAGAAAATGAAGACTTACAGCTAGATTTGGAAGATGAGCAACGTGGGTATGCCTATCTCGATGTATGTTGCTCCAATCATCCCTCGAATTCCAGTACCGAACAAAATTTTGGTATAATGGAGGAAGCTCTCGATGTCCTTCGCCAGATTCTGGGTTCATCGGCACCTTTCCCTTCCGAGATCGCGAAGAGGAAGCCATCTGGTGAGCAAAACAATTAATTTGGCGGAAGAAAATTGAAAAAAGGTGAAGAAATGAAGAAATTTTCCTCCTTCGTCAACAATGGTAGAAGGAAATGGGTTTGTTGAAATGTTGTTGCTATTGCCTTCAGCGTCTCCCCGTAAGTGAAGATAAGGGGAGGGAAAGTTTCCCTTTCCTCCCCTCCAAAACTCATTTTGGCACTTAAAACCTCAAGTTTCCTCAAACTGCAAAGTGGCCCAAAGGTCCTAACGGAAAGTTAACAAAGGTAACTGCCATTAACAAAAGTTAACGGCCATCCATCAAAAATCAAAAGAAAAACCATATCCCCAGCAGGATACCCGCATGAAAGAAAGAAAAGAAAGGAAAGGGTAAAGTATTTGCATTTTACTTTACCTGTTTGCATGCATTTTATGTTATGCCATGCCATCTATTTATTTGTTGTTGGATTATCTCCTTGAGGGATACATACATCGGGACGTGGAATAATCAGTCTCATTGCATTCTATGTGGTTGTTGGATTATCTCCTCGAAGGGTACATACCCCGGGACGTGGAATAATCAGTCTCATTGCATTCTCTGTGGTTGTTGGATTATCTCCTCGAGGGGTACATACCCCGGGACGTGGAATAATCGGTCTCATTGCATTCCATGTTATTGTTGGATTATTTCCTCAAGAGGTGCATACCCTGAGACGTGGAAATAATTGGTTTCATGTTATCCCACCAATTGTTGTTAGATCCTTTCCTCGAAGGGTACATACCCCGGGACGTGGAAATGATCAGGTTTCATCTATCCCACCAGAATCTATGTTGGATTTTTTCCTCAAGGGGTGCATACCTCGGGATGTGGAAAGAATCAAATCCCTTCCATCCCACCCAGTGCTTGTTGTTTGCTTGTCGGCTTGAGCCGAACTACGTTTGGTTTGATTCCTGAAAAGGATACATAGGCAGCCTACTCAGTAGGCACGACCATCAGAACATTTCATTTGCATCATATCTGCTCTATCCCATCAAAACCGTTTAAAAAGTTGTTGGTCCCGAAATAGGCTCAATCTAGGCTAGAAGGGGGGGGGGGTTGAATAGCCTAGATATGCAATTATAAAACTTTTTCGAAAAACACTTCTTAATGAGCTTTTAAAGTATTATACTAGAAGAGTTAAAGCAGCGGAAACTCAAGAGCTAATAGACTGACTGGAAGTCTGCTAAAGATGTACAGATTCAGAAGAAGTTATAGATCAATAAGCAGTAGAAATTATAGGAACAGATTTAAAAACAGAAGACAGCGATTTGAAGTGGTTCGTACTGTGAATAGTACTACGTCCACTACCAAAGTGGTTAGCTTTGGATTTTAAAAGTGCATTTGTTTATCCACTAGGTTTAATAGTAAGATCTCTAATGGATCGTGTACAAAATCAGTTTTTAACCGAGTGTATGATGGTGAGAAAAACAATCAAGGAATAATTGTTCTCACACGTGCTTAAGTAAAGAACATTTTAAAAGTTACAAACTAAATGAAGCTGAAACAAATAAACGACTGGCAGATCTGCAGCTTCAGGAAGTTTGTTGAAGTGTTAGTTCTTGTCCTTTGATCTCTTGAATGCTTGAGAGTTAAAGATGAAGCTTGAGAGTTTAATGCGCAAGAGTTATGTCTTCAGATCTTCAAAACTTGAATAAATACCAGAGAGATCTTTTGGACCGTTGGACTGAGGCAGAGAGGGTTGTGTCCAACGTTCTATTGCATTGAATGCAATTCGGCGCTTTGGGAGATGTAAGAGCCACAGTCATCAGAGATGCAGTGTGTGCAGAGAAGACATTCCCAAATAGAGTAAGATTTCAGATTGCAAGCGCTGCAGCTTAGAAAGTCTTCTTAGCCAAAAAGGGTAATGTCTTCAGACTTCAGGTTTCAGGAGACAGTCTGGACAGTTGTCAGCATGTAGAGTTGACTTCTTTAAAAGTGGAATCTGATGAAGATATTATGACTGGATATTAAAAAATATCTGGATAGGTCTACACGTGTCATAATTTCGTGATTTGGCTATTTTGAATTTTTCGCTCTTTGAGCAGACTTCAAAGTCTGTTGTTCTTCCAAGGCTGCTGAAGAGGCTTGCAAAACCGCGCCTAAACTAACACTAAACAGTTCTAAACAACTTTGATTCTAAGACAGTTGCCACACTAATCGGTACGCAGACCTTTTAGCCACTGTACAATAGAATCAGAAGATGACTCAACCAAATCTAGAATTAGGAATCAACAATCTCCTCCTATTTGGTTGATGTCATCATCTCAGCTACTAGCAGACTTTGAATCATGCAGTGAGATAATAACATGTCTTAAAGGATTTTATTAAGAAGAGCAGACATGCCTCTCTGAGCAGAAGTCTTAGTAGAGAGATAGCTAGACTAAGTACTTACAAGAAAAAAGGCATTAATATAAAGTACTAAGTAGAGCAGAGTTTAAATCTTGAGATAAGCACACATGCAAAATATAAAGATTTAAACACGAAGTTTAAATTGAGCAGATCATAGCAAGATAAAGCAATTTAAACTTTGAAGGAAACAGAAGTCATCTGTGATTAAACAAGCTGTTTAATAGCAGAAGTTTTTGCAAAACAGCAGTGTTTGAAATGAAAGACAGAACAAAATACCAACATATTCAGAACAGATTGGGCTGAGTGCGTCGACGTTCTAAGTAATCTCCAACCCAGATTCTGATTCTGTCATTAAGGCGTTCTCGGAGTCTGTTTTGTTCTTCAATGAGAGCTTGATTCAAAAAATGCGTAGCTCTCTCCTCCCGATGGCAAAGAACCCGCGGCCGGCTCCGCATCGCTTGCTCGACAAGGCGAAGATCAGTGAAATCAGCAACTTCCCGTCGACGGATGATTGCTCGTGCCATTCTGTTCTTGAGCTCGTCAAAGAGGCACGAATGTTGTCTGGCGAGAGTGCAACATGCCTATCGAGGCGTACCGCTTGATCTTGAACCGTAGAAACCGCTGAGTAGTGAAGGCTGGCGGTCGCTCACCGCTTGATCAACAATTTTTCCAATGTCGAAGATGGTGGCATGAGTGGCATTGAGGCCATAGCTAAGTACCTCTATCTGCTGTGCCATAGAAGAGACTGTGCTGTTGAGCTGAGCTAGCTGGGCATTGTTGGCTCGGAGAAGATCAAGAAGAGCAGGATCAGCAATGTTTGATGGAAGGGAAGTAGGGTTGAGGTTGACTGAGATATGGGTCTCAGAAGGGTTAGGAGCAAAAAATGGAGAGGAGGAGGATGAAGCAGGTTGGTTAGCAGGAGAGGTGGTAGGCGGAGGAGAAGAGGGTTTGGAATCAATTTCCATGTCAGTGGCTAAGCTACTGTCATAGGAAGAAGAAGTAGAAGAGGAAGAAGAGGATTCTAAAAGGTAAGATGGAAAGGGGTAGTCAGGTAGAAGAATGAAGTTAGGAGGGGAGTTGGAAGGGTAGAGAAGATCAGAAATGGAAGAGAGATCAAAGAGAAAAGAATGAGTGGCAGAAGAAATAGAGGGAAAGAGGATTTGGTAAAGATCAGAAGAGATGGAAATAGGGGTAATATATTGAGTAATAGGAGGAAAAATTTCAGGTAGGAAGGCCGTTTGGTATAGAAGAGTAGATATATGAGGGGCAAGAGGAGAGAAGTGGTCTGGCATGGAGAAGGAAGGAGAAGAGGTAGAGGGAGAAGAGTTTATGTGAGCAGGTATGATGGCTAGGGAGGATTCAGGAGGAGTGAAGGAGATGGGTTCCGGAGAAGAAGGTGGAGAAGGGGTAGTGTCTAAGGTAGGAGAAGGAGGAGAAGAAGAAGTAAGAACCACATACTTCTTGCGAAGCCTGCGTTTCTTCTTCTTTGGGACAGGAGAAGTGGGCTCCTCCTCAACAACAGCAGGGGTTGAAGAAGAGGTAGGAGAGGAAGGAGGGGTAACAATGCTCCTCCCCAACAAAGCAAATGGTCATGAAGAAGTAAGAGACGGGGAGGAAGAAGAGATAAGAGATGAAGGGGGAACGAAAGGAATGAAGGGTTCAGAGGGTTCGGTGCGTTTTGACTTACGCCGAGCGAACAGAGGAGAGTGCAGTTCATGCCTCAACCCATGGGAGAGGGAGCAGATGGAGCAGCAGTCTTCTTCCTTCTTTTAGCTTGGGGGCCAGCATGGTTGGCATCAGCAGCACTTGAAGAGGAAGTTTTCCTCTTCTTGGGGGCCGGATCCTCCTCAACAGAAGAGATCTTCTTCTTCTTCTTGAGATTGGTCGATGGAGCGGGATCGGCAGCACCTTCAGCCTTGGAGAGCTTGCTCAGGCTATGAAACCATCCACTGTAGTTTCTGGATTGATCTTGATAATTTTAAGTGGAGGGGGGTTCATGGCATGGACGATGATCAGAGGAGGGAGACCTTGATGTGCTCTCTTTTCATTCCTTAGTTTGTGAGTGTTGATGATGAAGGTGCTGGTGAATTGGATTGATTGCTTAATTTTCTTCTTCTCAAAGGCAAAGATGCGTGTATGAAATTGCGTGTTTGACCGAAGAAGAGTATTGAGAAGACGAACAAATGGTCGCTTCTGCTTGAGAGAACCTTTGACTGCTTCTACAGCATCGCACAGCAGCTCAAATAGAATCTGTGCCCAATTGAGTCGGATGTTGAGGATGACAGAGGTGTATTCTAGGCTGTCCAAGTCATCACGTCATGAGTACCATTTTTAAAGATCAAGCTTTTGTCGAAGAGATGACTGAGAAAATAGACATCGTCTTCAAACAGAGTTCTTTTCATCTTAGCTGCAGCCTCCTTTGGGGTGTTCTCCCCACGCATGTAGGACCAAGCAGCGGCTTTTTCAGCATCTGTGAGAGAAGTGGGTCCATCGAATTCCACCCCAATTATCTTGGCTATTCTGGAAGCAGTGATAGTGACGGTGACGGTCCTGACGACAGCTGTGATAGAGGATCTTGAGTCATTGATTATCGCCTTCTGGAAGAATGCTTCCACTAGAAGGTAGCTGTAATCGGTATCTTCTAACATAAACAGAGGAAGAATGCCGGACTGGTTCAGGTCATCCACTATTTTGACTCCAGATGCATATGCACGAGCGGATGGTTCGTCAATGCACATCCCCGGATGATACATAGATGGGGGCAGCGTTGGAATGTCAAGATTTGTACTCGGAGCCTGTTCAGGAATAGCAGTTGAAGAAGAAGTTCCAGCCTAAAGATTTTCAGGAAATAAATTAGGGCAAAATTTCAAGAACTTGAAGTATGAACAGAATATACCATTAAGCCCTAGAAATTTTCTAGACAACACATGAAATGTCTCATACAGACTGAATCTTAACTAGAAAACTAAGATTTATGGTAAATGAACAGTAGAATGTCGCTAATGCCAGTAATAAACAGTAAATTTTGAGGTTAAAAAATTGGTGAAGTACGAAGCTATATGAATAGTCAACAATGGCGGATTCACAGAAGCAAGTATGTAAATTTGTGCTTACACTTTAGTAACTGAGTTAGGGTTAGAATCATCTTACCATTGAAGTAGATTTGCAGAAAATGGAAGAGTGATTCTTCAGATTTAGCTCTCGAACAGTGCGAATGGAAGCAAGAAGTTTTAGAGAGAGAAAGGAGAAGAGCAAGAGACAGTTTTGTGAAATGAGTTTTTGGCGGTTGAGGGTTTATAAAAGAAAGGACGTGCAGTCAGTCATAGAGACTTGTGAAAGGACATTAAGTCTGACGCCTTTTCATTGAAAAGACTTAATGAATGACTTAATGAGTGACGCCTTTTCATAGAAAAAGTACCTTTTTGAAAAATATCTCAACCAAATTTGAAATCAGTCCCTTACAATTTTCGAAAATAACCCTCGAAAACTTAGGAGTTTAGAAAACTTACCTTAGTCTCTCAGTGACTGTATGAATTCTTGACTTCTCTCTTAACACAGATAAGTCTGCTTAAATATGGTATCAAGTCTGCTTAAGAGAAGTTATCAAGTCTGATTAAAAGAAATTATCAAGTCTGCTTAAAAGAAATTATCAAGTCTGCTTAAAAAAATTTAGAGAGTCTGCTTAAAAAAAATTTAATTTAAAAAAGGCTAAATTTAAGCAGTTGGGTCAAGCATACCAAGCTCTCCCCTGAGATAAGCAAACATGTCTGCTTCTAGAGCTTTTGTGAAGATATCTGCCAGTTGATGTTCAGTTGAAACATACTTCATGCTAATGTTCCTCTTTTCTACATTGTCCGTAGAAAATGATATCGAACGTCGATATGCTTTGTCTTGGAATGCATCACGGGATTGTAGGTGATTGAGATTGCTGAGGTGTTATCACACATGATTGGGCAGTCTGCTACTTTGATGTCGTAATCCACCAACTGTTGTTTGATCCAGAGAAGTTGACAAAGCCAGCCTACCGCCAGCCTATGTACTCTGGGTGGTGGAGTTGGAAACCGATGCTTGTTTCTTGCTAGCCCAAGAGACAAGTCTGTCTCCTAAGAATTGACAAGTTCCACTGGTGCTTTTTCTGTCGACTTGACAACCAGCATAGTCTGCATCTGAGTATCCAACTAAGTTGAAAGAAGATTCCCTTGGATACCATATTCCTAGGTTAGTAGTATCTGATACATACTTAATGATTCTTTTGGCTGCAAGAAGATGTGACTCACGAGGATCTGCTTGAAATCTAGCACATACCCCAACAGCATACACTATGTCAGGTCTGCTGGCGGTAAGATATAGCAGAGATCCGATTATTCCCCTATAATGGGTGATATCAACTTTCTTTCCTTGTAAGTCTTTTGTAAGTTTGCATTTAGCAGCCATTGGTGTGTCGAAGGTGTTTGCCATTTCCAATCCGAACTTTTTGACAAGTTCTTTAGCATACTTGGATTGGCTGATGAATATTTCTTTGTTAGATTGCTGAATTTGAAGACCCAAGAAGAATGTGAGTTCTCCCATCATACTCATTTGAAATTTACCAGTCATGAGCGTTTCGAATCGCTTGCACAACTTCTCATTTGTAGATCCGAAGATGATATCATCGACATAGATTTGTACTAGCAGGGAGTGTCCTTTGTGCTTGAGAATGAAGAGAGTGGTGTCGATCTTTCCTCGCACAAATCCTTGTTCTACTAAGAATTTGGATAGCGTTTCATACCAGGCCCGAGGAGCTTGCTTAAGACCATAGAGGGCCTTCTTAAGCTTGTAGACATGAGTCTCTTTTCTTTTTTCCACGAAGCCTGGAGGTTGAGCAACATAGACCGTTTCTTGAAGATCACCATTTAGAAATGCGCTCTTGACGTCCATTTGATATAGCACAAAGTCCTTGTATGTAGCATAGGCTAAGAAGATTCTGATAGCTTCCAATCTTGCTACTGGAGCAAACGTTTCATCGTAGTCAATTCCTTCTTCTTGGCGATATCCTTGTGCAACAAGTCTTGCTTTGTTTCTAATGATGTTCCCATCCTCATCCTTCTTGTTTCTGAACACCCATTTTGTGCCAATGATGGTATGATCAGCAGGTTTTGGGACTAGCTTCCATACTTGGCATCGTTCAAATTGCTGAAGTTCTTCTTGCATGGCTTCCAGCCAACTTGGATCTTGAAGAGCTTCATCGATCTTCTTTGGTTCATCTTCTGAAACGAATGCAGCACAGAACATACATTCATTTTTGGAAGATCTTCTAGTCCGTACTCCAACATGAATGTCACCAATGATTTGAGAGATTGGATGGTCTTTACATGTTCTTGTGACAGCAGGAATGTGATGATTTGCTGTTGTTTCTTCATGACAGGGTTCAGAAGGAGGACTAGAAGGAAGATCAGCTGTGTCTGGATGAGTATTTTGTTCAGAATTTGGTTCAAAGGTTAGTTGAGGAAGAGGATTTTCAGGTTCAGAAACATAGGGTTCTGGGTTTGAGTTCTCTTGAGCAGGGTTGAAGTCTTCTGGTGACCCATTTGATAGGAAATAATGGTCAGGGATATTTGATTGAGTTGCTGGAGATGGATCAGGTGTATAAGAGGATGATGGTTGGGAGGTACCTGTCTCAACATTAACAAAATCGTCAGCAACATTTGGAGCCACGTGTGGCTCTAATAAATCAAATTCATCAAATGAAACATGAACATATTCAATTATTTTCAATGATCTTTTGTTGAAAACCCTGTAAGCCTTGGAGTGTAAAGAGTAGCCCAGAAATACACCTTCATCAGCTTTGTTATCAAATTTGCTTCTGTAGTCATTACCATTGTAGACTACAAAACATTTACAGCCGAAGATTTTGAAAAATCCAATGTTTGGGGCTTTACCTCTCCAAAGTTCATAGGGTGTTTTACCGTGGAATTTGTTGATCAAAGATCGGTTCTGAGTGAAGCAGGCTGTGTTGACGGCTTCTGCCCAGAAGTGTTTGGGCAACTTTGCTTCTGCGAGCATGGTTTTAGCAGCTTCGATAAGGGTTCTGTTTTTCCTTTCTGCTACGCCATTCTGCTGTGGTGTCCTTACTGCAGAAGTTGTGACCAATGTCGTGATCATCATGCAAGATTTTGCTATTCCATTATTGGTGAACTCGGTGCCATTGTCCGATCGAACGTCACCGATTTCATCTAGTTTCTCAAGCTTTGCGCTTCCGAACAAGGTCGTAAGAAGATCGTATGTGTGGTCTTTAGAAGACATCATCTCTGTCCAAGTGTATCTTGTATAATCATCCACTACTACTAGCGTGTATCTGTGACCGCCATAGCTAATAGTAGTGACTGGTCCGAAGAGATCCATGTGGAGTAGTTGCAGAGGTCTTGATGTGGAGATTCTGGTTTGCTCTTGAAAGACGTTTTTGAGAGCTTTCCCAGTTGACAAGCTTTGCAAGCACGATCATGATCAGCAGAGACCTTTGGCAATCCTTTGACTAGACCTTCTTTGGATAGCTTAGATAGATATTTGAAATTCAAATGGCTGAGTCTTTTATGCCATAACCAGCTCTTGTCTTGAGCAGAGTTTGCCACAAGACATAGACTAGCAGCCTTGCCATAAGCATTCAAATCTATCACATAGACATTCCCTTGTCTATGTCCAATGACCAAGGTTGAGCAGGAGGCTGGATCCTTGATATCACATCTCTGTTTGAGGAGAATTGAGATAAGTCCTTTATCACGAATTGAGAAATACTCGAGAAGATTATGTTTCAAGCCTTCTACTAGAGACTTTTCCAATGGAGATTTCCTCGAATGATGGATCCGTAGCCAATTGTTCTTCCTTTAGCATTGTCTCCAAGATGAGGAGGACCTTGCTTCGGAGATGTTAGAGAAGGCAAGATTCTCCGGTCATATGTCTTGGCATTGTCTAGATACCATACATCTTTCTTTTACTTGAAATCTGAAGCACACGAGATGTAAATGTAAGAAAATCATGGTCCCTTTTATTTTTCTTATGGGTCCAAATGGTTAGCGTATTTTTGGAACCCATACTTGCTTGATTTTGGAATAGGGGATCAGAGGCTTTATGATGGATTTCGCAGACATTCATGGACCAAGTGGCCAAAACATTTGCAAAGGTACAGTGATGGAAATTACAGAAGTCTATTTGATCATGCTGGGTATTGGAAGGTTTTTGAACATTTTCCTTTACAGCAGCTTTTGATTTAGCATTCTTGTTAACAACAAGTTTAGGGGCATCTGTGTGAGGTTTCTTGAGTCTGTACACAGCAGTCTTTGCTTTAGTAGAAGAGTACTTGCTGGCACTAGATTTCGATACCTCATACATTTTGCCTTTAAGCTTGGTATCAACGTGCGTGTAGCGGCACCATCTGTTGTCTTGTTGATGAATCGATGGTTTGAGCAGACTTTTCGTAGGCCACAGCTTGAAGCAGGCCCTGACGCTGCTTTCCACCAGTCTTTGGTGGAGGCCGTTGAGTCTGCACCACCTTTAGCGGAGTTTCTCTCAGCGGATGATTGTTTTGCTTTCAAAGCTTCAGCATTTTTGATAATTTGAACCTTAGGGTATTTATAAGGAGTAGCGGTATAGCCAATTCCTTCTTTACCCTTGTTAGGTTTCACGATATTGTGCGGGGAACATTACTATTTCTTGTAAAATGTTCATTTTCTGTTCGAGGTTGCACTAGAAGTGCTTTCAGGAGAATCCCTAGCCAGTTATACGTTGAGGGCTTCGATCTCCAAGAATTTGATCAAGAGGCTAGCCGTTGAGTTATTCCATGAGTTGATGGTCTTTTTGCAACTCATCTTTCTCGGCGAGATATCTCTTTGGCATGATCAATAAGGCAAGCAACCTTTTCATTGAGAAACTTGTTCTCTTCTTTTAACTTGATACTTTCTCTTGGACTCCATGGAGAGTTTTTAACTTTCGGCTTCGGCATTGATTTCTCGGTTCGATTTTCATGAATTTTAGCTAACTTAACATAGGCCTTTCTAAATTCATTGAATTCCTCTAGCATGTCTTGAGCATCCTTGAGGATTTCTTCTTGAAGGCTCTTTAGAAGATTGTTCAATGTTAGCTTGAAAAGGAGAATATTTAACATCAGCGAGTCGTAGGTGGGAGGGTGACTCACAGAGCAACGAAGGCAAATGTGTGCATGCTCGGGTGAGTCATCACTATCATCCTCATCGAGAATGGGTTTCAAACCAAGTAGATACATGGTTTTCTTCTAAGTCCTCGGCCAGTAGACCTCTATGTTTTGAAAATGATTTAGAAGGTCTTTTCTTATAAGCTTCATATTTTGGCTTAGGACATTTAGAAGCAAAATGACAGGCTTCCTGCAATTGTAGCAAACTAACTCATTGTTGTGTGAGTTTT
>CM028381.1:5622678-5647654 GCA_013146195.2 Codonopsis lanceolata | reverse complement strand
AAATCCTTGTTCCATTAAGAACTTGGATAGTGTCATACTGCACTTGAGGAGCTTGTTTGAGACCATCTGTGAGCCTTCTTAAGTTTATAAACATGAGTTTTTTTTTCCTTTTTCAATGAAACCCTGGAGGTTGGGTGACATAAATAGTCTCTTGAAGATCTCCATCGAGAAAGGCGCCTGACGCCCATTTGATATACCACAAAGTCCTCAGACGTGTCATGGTAGGCTAGAAAGAATCGATAGCTTCTAGTCTTGCTAATCGAGCAAATGTTTCATCATAGTCGATTCCTTCTTCTTCGACGATATCCTCAGGCAACGAAGTCTCGGCTCGCTTGTTTCTAATGATGTTCCCATCCTCATCCTTTTGTTTCGAACACCCATTTTAGATGATGATAGTATGATCGTGAGGTCTCGAACTAGCTTCCATACTTGGCATCTTTCAAACCTGGCCGAAGTTCTTCTTGCATAACTTCCAAACCATCTTGGATCTTTGTAAGGCTTCATCAACTTTTTGGCTCTTCTTCTCAAACAAATGCAAAGACAACATACATACGTTTTGGAGAATCTTCTAGTCTGCACTCCTACATGGATGTCACCAATGATTTAAGAAATTGGGTGATCCTTACATAATCTTATAATAACAGGAATGTGAGTTGCTGTTGGTTCTTCATGAGTAGGCTCGTGCAGGAGGACCTGGGGGAAAGTCACCAAGCTTCTGAGGGATGTATTGTTCATAATTGGATTCGTAGGTAAGCTGAAGAATAGAATTTTGAGGTTCAGAGATTATGGGCTTAGGATTTGTATTGTCATGAGCAGAATTGAAATTTTCTTATGGCTCATGGGAGAAGTGATGGTCAGGTATATCTGAGTGAGTTACTGGTGATGGTTTTGGAATATGAAAACTACTTGATGGTCGAGATGTACTGCTGCCTCAACATTTGCGTAATCATCAAGAACATTTGGAGCCACTTGTGGCTCTAATAAGACAAATTCATCAAACGAAACATGAATAGATTCAATAATTTTAAAGTTCGTTTGTTGAAGACTCTATAAGCTTTGGAGTGTAAGGCATACCCCAAAAAAACACCTTCGTCAGCTTTGTTATCAAATTTACCTCGGTAGTCATTACCATTGTAGACTACAAAGCATTTGTAGCCAAAGATTTTGAAAAATCCAATGTTTGGGGCTTTACCTCTCCAAAGTTCATAAGGAGTTTTACCGTGAAATTTGTTGATCAAGGATCTGTTTTGAGTAAAGCATGTTGTGTTGACGCCGCCTGTATGTTGGGCAATTTTGCTTCGGCGAGCATAGTTTTAGCAGCTTCAATGAGAGTTCTGTTTTTCCTTTATGCTACACCGTTTTGTTGAGGAGTTCAGATAGCAAAAAAGTTGTGACCTATTCCATGATCATCACAGTATTTTTCTATGCCATTGTTGGTGAATTTTGTTCCATTATCTGATCGAACATCACTGATTTCATCGAGCTTTTGAGTCCAGCTTAACAAAGGCAGCAGAATGTCATAAGTAGGATCCTAAGTAGATCCTTAAGACATCATCTCTGGCCCAAGTATATCTTGTGTAATCATCAACTACTACTAAGGTGTATCTGTGACCACCATAGCTGATAGTAGTCACAGGCCCGAAGAGATCCATGTGAAGAAGTTGCAAAGGTCTGGTTGTTGTAAGATCTGGTTTGCTTTTGAAGGAGGCTTTTGAAAGCTTCCCTAGTTGACAAGCTTTGCATAGATGATCATGATTAGCAGAAACTTTTGGCATTCATTTCACCAATCCTTCTTTGGATAGCTTTGATAAATATTTGAAGTTCAGATGGTCGAGACGCCAGGTTACGCGCTTTGTCTTGAGCAGAGTTAGCTACAAGACATAGATTAGCCGCCTTGCCATAGACATTTAAATCTATCACATAGACATTCCCTTGTCTATGTCCAGTGACCAGAGTTAAACATGAGTCTGGATTCTTAATATTTCATCTGTTTGAGGAGAATTGGCATATAAGTCCTCTGTCACAGAATTGTGAGATGCTCAGAAGACTGTGCTTCAAGCCTTCTACTAGAGAGACTTTTCCTATGGAGAGATTTCCACGGATGATGGATCTATATCCAATAGTTCTGCCTTTAGCGTTGTCTCCAAAGATGACTGGAGGGCCTTCTGCTTCAGAAATGTTTGAGAGAAGGCATGATTCTCTGTCATGTGTCCGGAGCACCATTGTCTAGATACCATACGCTCTTTCTTTTTCTCAACTTGGCAGCCACGAAGCATACGGCGAGGTATAGATATAAATAAATCATGGTCCCATTTATTTATCATTTAGGGTCCAAAGGGTTCGCATTTTTAGGAACACATACTTGCCTTACTTTTGGAATTGGAGATCTAGTAGGCGTCATGATGGATTTCAGAAGACATTCTTGGGCCAAGTGACATAAACATTTGCAAAAAGTACAGCGATAAAAATTACAAATGTTATGTTGAGAAAGCTAGTTTATGGGCGACATGTGGGCATTCTTTCTTTTAACGGCTACCTTAGACTCAGCAGACTTGTAAGCTGTATCATTACTGTGAATGCTTTTGATAAATTTGACAGGCTTGAGGGGGACAACCAGTCTTTCCCTTTTAAATGGGAGGACAAAGGAGCCGAACCTTGAAAGGGAAATACAAAAAGAAACTAAGAGATGCACACATACGAAAATCTGCCTTGTCAAGGTTGATGAGACCGCGACTCGATAGAGCGAGGAAAAATTACTATACATGGAATCACGTTTTAGTCGGCCCCAAGGTTTGCCAAAGCATCAGCAACCGAATTAGCTTCTCGGAAAACGTGAAGAAAAGTAAAATTCATGTCATGGGAAAGAGCAAGAATTTTGCGCAACAAGTAAATGCTATCCCACGGCGGTCTAGTGGCACCTTTGATACAATTCAGGAGACTCAAAGAGTCAATCTCAATAATGGCCCGAGAGTAACCATTGCTACAAAGTCAAGAAAGGCCTTGAATGAGGGGGAGGCACTCAGCTTTAAAACTGGTAGAGATCCCGAAGCAAGCAGAGAAAGCAGAAACCAGATCACCATGACTATTACGAAGAATACCCCCACCGGAACTCTGGCCCGGATTGCCCCGACAAGCACCGTCCGTATTAAGTTTAAACAAACCAACTGCAGGTTTAGACCAAGATATTAACTGAATAGTTTTGATTTTAGTACGGCCAATACGGCTAGAAAATATGGAACCCCAATCATTTGTATTATGTAAGCCTGAAGCCGAGAGAATGGAACAGATCGAATACTTAATGCGATCAATAATAGAATTGGCCGAGTAACGAATACCTTCATGAAGAGCAGAGTTACGGAACTTCCAAAGCTCCCAAAGAATGATAGAGGGGGTGATGCTGTGAAGAGAGGAGTGCACATTCAAATACCACCAAGACATGCACCGTAAATTGACCGAAGATTAGAGCAATGAGGCACGCACAAGAGTTAAATTGGACCACACTGAAGGGCGATAGGGCTAGTAATGAACACATGAGAGTACGTTTCCAATTGACCCATGGAGCAGCATGAGCATCGAGAAGTAATCTGGATACCTTTCTTGATAATACATTCGTCAATGGAAAGTTTGCCTTGCCAAAGACGCCACATGAAAATGCTAACTTGGTGAGGGAGCTGCTTGCGCCAAATAAAATTGACCGAGTCCATGAGCGACCCTTTGTGACAGATCAAATTCCAAGCAGAAGCAATAGAGAAATTGCCATTAGATGTAAGGCTCCAGCAGGTCGTGTCCGGGCTATCAGTTAAAGCAATACCATAGCTCTCAACTAAATCAGAAAAAGAACCACCAAACACCAAACGAGCATTGTCAACTATATGGTTCGAATCATCAAACAAATCTCTGACTATAGGGAAAGAAGTCGAGGGAGGGAGGGCAATAGTGCCATCGGGCAACCAATGGTCTAACCACGTTGAACAGCCACCATTACCAATTATCCATTTAATATAAGGATCAATATCAGCCCGAACCAAACACATTCTCTTCCACGTGAAGGAGCGACGAGCAGACGCCAAGGAGGGATGAGCCAACGAGCAATATTTCTTTCTCATAAAATGAGCCCACAGACTAGAACCAGATCTAAAACGCCACCATAAGCTTACAGAAAAAACATGAATTACATTGATAACTGAACGAATACCAACGCCGCCTTCCATAACAGGCCGACAGCATTTGTTCCAAGCAATCCAGTGAGCTTTGGCTTTTCCTTCGATAGAGCCCCAGAAAAAATTTGACAAGATTTTGTTGATATGTTTGAGAACTGTCGAAGGAGGATCAAGCACCGCAATTTGATACATAATAATAGATTGAAGCACAGAGTTAATGAGGGTGATTTTACCCGCTTGGTTGAGAAAAAAACCAAACCAAGAATGGATCCGAGACTGAAGTTTCTCAATGAGATGATCAAATAATGCTTGCTTTTTACGGCCTTCGAAAAGAGGACACCCCAAGTAAGTAACAAGAAGATTTTTGTGGTTAAAACCCAAGTGTCTTTTAATAGAATCAATTCTGGAAGGAACAGTCCGACTAGAAATCATGAAACAACTCTTGCTAGAGTTAATCAATTGGCCTGAACACCTTTCATACGAAGAAAGAAGATTATGATGCTTCACCAGAGAGTGCTTATTACCATTGCAAAAAATAACTACATCATCTGCAAAGGCCAGGTGCGAGATAATCGGGCAACCACTAGCAGTCGAGAAGGAAAAATGAGGATTAACCCTTTGAAGCTCCACAAGATTTCGACTAAGCACTTCAGCAGCAATAATGAATAAACTAGGGGAAAGAGGATCCCTTTGACGTAATCCACGAGTCGAAGGAAAGAAGCCAGCAGAGGTACCATTAATCAAAACCGAAAACCAATTATTACAGACAATTCTCCAAATCATATCGATGAAGATCTCACTGAATCCAAAAACCCTAAGCACTTTGGTCAAGTAAACCCACGAAACTCTATCGAAAGCTTTGGCCATATCGAGCTTGATAATAACATTGGAACCATTAATCTTCTTAGAGAGATTGTGAGATAATTCTCGAGCAAGCAACAAATTATCCTGAATAATTGTACCTTGGTAAAAGCACTCTGGTTCTTCAAAATAATAAGAGGAAGGAGCAGGCCTAAGCGAGTAGAAAGAAGCTTCGAAATCACTTTGTTACATAAATTGCAAAGACTAATCGGCCGAAGATCTTTAAAGGAATCAATATTAGTAGACTTCGGAATGGGGACTAAAAGAGTGCTAGTTCAAGACCTAGGTATCTCAAAGCCAGAGAAAAACTCAGAAATAGCCTGATGAAGGTCCTCAGCAATGATGTCCCAACAAGAGGTATAGAATTTGCCCAAAAAATCGTCCGGCCCCGTGGCTCTATCACCACAAAGATCAAATACAACATCCCGAATGTCATCAAGAGAAGAGGGAACAGCGAGCAGGTCATTTTGGTCCGGAGAAATAATGGTAGGAATAATCGAAAGCATAGCATCATCAGATGTGGCACACACAGTGAGTTGCTCACGATAGAACTCAATAGCTACCTTACTAATATCATCCTCAGAGCAGACCATATTACCACTTATGTCTTTAATTTTGTGAATAAAACGTTTGCTGCGGGTTTGCTTGATAGAGGAGTGAAACAATTTAGTATTGCCATCACCGTCTTTGAGCCACCTTAGATGAGATTTTTGGCGCCAAAAAATTTCTTTCGTTTTAAGCTTCTGTTGAAGATTTGCTTTAGCTAAGTGGAGGGCTTCTCTATTAACACCACTATTATCAGCTTCATACAAAAGTTCCTTGGCAAGAACATCATCTTCCGCCGTTTTGATCACCTGAAAAATGTTACCAAAAGTAGATTTATTCCAAACTTTCAAAGCACGTCTCACTTCTTTAAGCTTATTAGCAAATTTCACCATGGGCCTGCCACCCACATTAATATTCCAAGCGTCCTTAACAACATCGAGAAAAGAATGATGGGAAGCCCAAACGTTAAGGAACCAAAAGCGATAGGGCTTAGAAGTTGTGGACGAATTTATCTCAATAAGCAATGGACAATGATCAGAACATGTGCGGTTTAGATGCTCAACCGAAGTGGAAGAGAAAGTAGAGGACCAAACTAGATTGCTCACAGCTCTATCCAGCCTTTGAAAAATAGTAGCATGACCATCCCTATTGTTGCACCAAGTGAATTGACTACCATGAAACCCTAAGTCAGATAGCCCAGCAGCATTCAGACAGGCCTGAAACTCATGCGCACCTTGTCTGTCCCAATCCGATCCCCCCAATGTTTTCTTGAGGAGCCAAAATAATGTTGCCTAAGACAAAAAAACATTCTCTCTCTAGAACCCTAGGTTTTATTTGGCAGCTGGTCTCATTGTTTTGGGCGTGCCATGGCCGATCCCCCCCCCCCCGACATCCCTCTCTGCCAAGAAATCTTTTGCTTCGTTATTCTCCACAGCCTCCTCTACTTCTGAATCAGTTCAGCTTATCCCACCATCCTCCTACAAAGGTGAACCTGCACTTAGACTCACCCATGCCATTGTCTCAGCCCTCTCCAAACAGTTTCAACTAACTCTTATTGGTAAGTTTTCTCATGGCCAGCCCTCTATGGAAACAATGCGAAAAGAATTTCTCACTTTCGGTCTCAAGGCGGCTGTGATTCTTGGTCATCTAGATCACAAGCATGTTCTTATCTAAACGAATCACGAAGCTAATTTTTAATGCTTATGGATTAAAGATCAATGGTATGTGGGAGCTTGCCCTATGCGTGTGTTCAAATGGACTCCTGATTTTCGTCCAGAAATTGAAAGTCCTATAGTCCCGGTTTGGTTTTATTTTCCCAGTTTGCCTATTTACTTGTTTCATAAGCAAGTGCTCTTTTCTATTGCTAACATGATTGGTACGCCATTATCATTGATTCTCCTACAACGAACTTGTCTAGGCCTAATGTTGCTAGAATATGCATTGAAGTGGATCTAACCAAGCCTATTCCTAATCGCATCTGGATTGATAGCGGAACCTCAGAAGGTTTTTGGCAACCAATTGAGGCGAAACGACTTCCTCAATACTGTATTTTGTGTCATCGACAAGGCCATAATGCAGACTCGTGTAAACTGTACCCCAAGCAATCGACCAAAGGAGAAATTCCTGAAGTGCCAAATGTTAATATCAATACAAGTTCGACAACAGCTACAGGTAACATGTCTACCAAGATGGCCTGGAAGCCGAAAGAAGCTGCTGCCCCTTCTACTAGTCCAGTTATCCAACATCATACCACTGCCACTATTGCTAATACAAGTAATTATTTTCCTCCTACGCATGCCACTTCCTCTCCCGTAATGCAAGAGCAGGCCCCAAGGAACACAAAGCCCCACTTTGCACGAGCAAGTCCACAAAGCTGATGTTCAATATCCTAGTCTTATAAACCCTATTACCGTGGAAGTGCACAGTTCCAATTGTATGCAAGAGCAGGTTCACAAAGCTGATGATCAAGATCCAAGCCTTATACAAGCCATTAACGTGGAAGAGAACAGTCCCATTTGTATTGATACTTTTGTGGTGGCAGAACCAAACCCCAGCAGAAACTTATTGTGCCACTGCTAATGAGCGCAACATAAATGAGTCTAATGGTGAAGATCATGTAGAGAACTCTCAGCCTACTGAACAGATTATATTGTGTTACAATATCTTGAAGATGAAGATCCAGTCAACAATATTTCCCATCTTGATGCCCTTAATCTGGATGCTTTAAACCAAAGGAAGAAAAAAGGCAAGCCTCCATCTATCCCTGCTTCTGACAGAACTACTCGATCAAAATTGCATGTGAAGGTCCAACTGGGTGCTAACTCCACAGTTTCCCATGACGATTAAGGCCCTTTTTTGGAATATTCGGGGAGTGGGTAATGATACCTCAGTCTCCCGGCTTAAAAAGTTAGTTGCTCTTCATCATTGTTCTTTCTTTTCGATTTCTGAACCTATGATTGACAAGTCTCGGCTTCCCTTCATTGCCAAGAAACTTAAATTTCGCCTTTTCTTTTATAATGCTGCCATCACCATCTGGATTCTTGCTAAGTCTTCTTTCACCTACAATGTTATCTACGATACTACTCAACACCTCACCCTTAGTATCCGACATTACACTTGGGACCAATCGGTTTTTATTTCTTCAGTTTATGCTAAATGTTCTTCTGCGGAGCGTCTTGTGCTTTGGAATGATATCATTGATCTAGGCTCTGAATTCAGTAACTCCCCCTGGTTCGTGGTTGACAGGCTTGAGTTGACTATTACTTTTCCTAAAAACAGCAGCCTTTGCTTTAGCAGGGTTGCTGGTAGAAGGATATTGGTAGTCAGCACGATCCTTAGCAGACTTTTCACCAGCTGATGATTGCTTCACTTTTGGAGCACTATTGGTCTTAAATGCTCGAGTCTTAGGATATTTATAGTAGATAGCAGCATAGACAATTCCTTGTCTACCCTTGTTGTTAAACTGCTGATGATATGGAAGATCATCGCCAGTTTGTTCAAACAAGTCTTCTGGTTTTTGTTAAGAGGCTGTGCCAGCAGTGTTTTCAGAAAAACCCAGTCCGGTTTTGTCATTAGATGACTTTTGTTCTCCAAGAATTTGATTAAAAACAACCTTAGAGTTATTCCATGAGTTGATGGTTTTTTGTAACTCATCTTTCTCAGCAGATATCTCTTTGGCATGATCAATTAGGCAAGCAACCTTCTTGTTGAGAAACTCGCTCTCTTCCTTTAACTTGATACTTTCCTGCTGGATTCAATGAAGAGTTTTTAACTCGGCTTCCAGCATGGATTTCTTAGTTCCTAGCTTCTCATGATTCTTAGCTAACCTAACGTAAGCCTTTCTAAATTCATTGAATTCCTCTAGCATATCCTGAGCATCCTTGAGGATTTCTTCTTTAGAAGGCTCTTCAGAAGATTTTTCTACGTTACCTTGATAGGGAGTATATTTAATTTCATTTTTTGAGTCATAGGTGGGAGGTGACTGTAGAGAAACAAGGCAAATATGTGCATGCTCTGGTGAGTCATCACTGTCATCCTCATCAGAGTCAGTTTCAAACCAGGTGGACACTTGGTTTTCTCCTAAGTCCTCAGCTAGCAGACCTCTATGTTTTGAAAATGATTTAGAGGGTCGTCTTTTATATGCTTCATATTTAGGCTTTGGACATTTAGAAGCAAAGTGACCAGGCTTTCTGCAGTTGAAGCAAACTAGCTCATTGTTTTGTGAACTATCAGCAGTCTTTCTGAAAGTCTGCTAGTTTGCTTCTTTCCTTTTGTTGAATCTTGAATTTTTTTGAAACTTCTTAACGAACATGGAAAATTGTTCATCAGATAGGATTTCATTTTCATTAGAAGAGGAAGTAGATGGTTTATTGTCTACAGCAGAATTTTCTTGAGAGATATCAGAGAAAGACGGAAGTTTAAATTGTTTGTCCTGTTCTTGAGCTTGAATTAGTTCTTGCTCATAGACAGTTAAACTCGCATACAAACTTCGAAGATGCATGGAGTTTAAGTCTTTGGATTCTTTAATAGTAGTGGTCTTAACATGCCACAAACTTCCTAAAGAAGCTAAAAATCTCATATTTACTTCTTTTATACTATATTCTTTTCCTAGGGAATAACAGCTATTAACTACCTCACAGAATCTGTCGTAGGCTTGTCATAGTGTCTCTTTTGGATCTTTCCTAAATGAGTCGAACTGTTGAATGTAGTTATATTTTCGGTTGTCTCTAGTGGGAAAATCTCCTTCTAGATATTCTACTAGTGTTTCCCACATTTCCTTAGCTGTCTTGCACCTGATTATCTGCTGATATGTGCTTGTGTCCACAAAGCTGGATATGATGTGTATTGCCTTACTGTCTAGTTAAACAAGCTTCCTTTCTTATTCTGTCCATTCATTCGTTGATTTTGGTATCTCGGGAGGTCCACTTGCTACTTCAGCTAGAAGATTTGGCTTCATAGGAATATGAGGACTTGTTTGAACACGTTGCCATAGACGATTGTCAATAGAATTCATATATCTCATAACTTTGTCTTTCCATACTTCGAAATGACCTTTATCCAATATTGGGACGTGGCTTGTATTCGAGGTAGGAAACATGTAGTGAGCCATGGGATCTATTCTCAAGAGATTAATCTTGGAAAAATGAATTTTCAAAGAATTAGGCTCTGATTCCAATTGTTGGTCCCAAAATAGGCTCAATCTAGGCTAGAAGGGGGGTGAATAGCCTAGAATATATACTTAAAATTTTGTTTGAAATTTTTTCTTAAAACAGTCTTTCCCTTTTCTTTAAGAAGGGTTAGTGCAGCGGCATACTTATAAAAGAAAACAGATCAAGGTCTAAAGTTGATTCAAGCATAGTAGCAGACTTAATATAAATGCGGTAGCAGTTATATGATGAGCAGAAACAGTTTAGACAGGACACGGAGTTTAGAAGTGGTTCGTACTATGAATAGTACTACGTCCACTACCAAAGTGGTTAGCTTTGGATTTTTAAAGGTGCACTTATTTATCCACTAGGTGTAAGAGTAAGATCCCTAATGGATCGTGTACAAAATAGTTTTTTTTAACCAAGTGTATGATGATGAGAGAAACAATTATTGAATAATTGTCCTCTCAAGTGCTAAAGTAAAGAACAGTTTAAATGCAAACTAGATGAAGCTGAAACATAGTAAAAACTGGTAGATCTGCAGCTTCAGGGAGTTTGATCAAGTTGTTAGTTCTTGTCCTTTGATCTCTTGAATGCTTGAGTTATGAAGATGAAGCTTGAATGTTCAATGTGCAAGAGTTGTTGTTCATATTTTCAAGAGTTGTTGTTCAGATCTTCAAATAAATACCAGGGGAGATCTTTAGGACCGTTGGACTGAAGATAGACTAGTTGTGTCCAACGTTATAATGTATTAAATGCATTTCAGCGCTTTGTAGGATGTGTTCTGCAATAGATATCAGAGATTCAGAGATTCAGAGTTGCAGAGGCAGTCTGTGGCGACCCGACCCGGGCCCGAGGTGGAACCGAGGGTCGGAACGCCCAAATAAGGGGGAAAAAGTGGACAATTAACATGCAAGGACTCATTTTAAGAAAACGACGTAACGCAACATTAGAGACGTAACACGCCTCGGCCCTAAAAGGCCGATATTTTTTAAAACTTTTCAAACCTGATAAAACAGTTAAGCAATTAAACCAAGTCATCGGCGACACTACATGCCGGAACCCAAGCTAACAATTCATGGACAAGAATTAAATAAGAGCTAAAAGGATGCTCAGCGGAAGACTTAAACGTAGTGAACTATTAAACATGATAACCAAAGCTCGGCTTACACAATGCCGGCATTACAGGGATTACAAGTACTACAAGTGTTAAACTACAAGTAGCTAATAATAGTAACAAGATCAAGTTCTATACAAATTCCCAAGCATAGTCTAATTGACTTGCTTTAACCCATCGTCCTTGCAAAATAACAAAAAAAAGGAAGAGGACATCTAAACCACCTCTTCAACTGCAACGGCGTACAAAAGGGGGAACAAGGCACGAACATCGCAAGCCTCAACGGGAAGGACCTGTCTTGCTAGGATCTAAAGCAAGAAGGGAATGGGTAAGTCATAAAGACTTGTAAGCTATCAATCATGCATGTCATGGCAATATGCAACATACAAGGCAAGATATCGTCACATAAGCATAGAGATCATATATCCAAGATGCACATTGTTCACATAGGTGCTCGTAATTAAATCACATAGGATAAGGATATATGGAGAGCCGGGCCGCTACGTAGTTCCTGCATACAAGCGTTATCTGGAGTGTGCATGTGTCGGATGTGTGTAAGTACATCGACCTTCCGAGGGAATGCCCGGGATAGACACCAATGATGCTCGTATTGATTACAGCAAGGGAGCTACTTCCCCATTGTGGCCACAGTGGAGGCGTGTGTGGACAAGGACAGGATGCCAGCTGGACTCATGCAAATGCCAAGTAGTGTCTACTTAACAAATTCTCAAGTAGTGAACGAGGTCGACAAGAGCGATCTCGTTCATGACAAGTAAATATTCTCATCAATAATCAAGCAGGAATGAGTTCGACAAGAGCGAACTCAACATGTCAAATAGGTATTCTATTATATGACATCAAGAATCAAGCATGGTAATCAATCCAATTCAATAGTCTAGAATTATCATTCTTAGATAAACGTGTTTAGAACGTCGTAGGGATTGATCATTGAGCCGGTATTGTTCAATGGCTCACTAAGTTTAACTCCGTTGAGTCGTCTCTAAAAATTCATCCAATAGAGTTTAAATGCTAAATGCATCCAAAACCCTTTTCTAAGTTCTCGAATCGAGTAGACTAGGCCATTAATCCACTTAACAACCATAGTCAAGAATTATCATTAATTCAATAATTCATGGGAACTTTAGAATCATTATTTCAAAAGTTATCAATAGACAAAGGTCCAAGAACATTAGTTAATCCTAGAAAGACATAGAACACATTTGATTCTAAGCATAGGAGCCAATCAATAGGATGAACAATTCATAGCATATGAAACCCTAGAATTCATAATCTCATAGAGTTATCAAAAGTCATTAGTCCAAGAACAATAGTTGTTCCTAAGGAGGCATAGAACACATTTAATTCTAGGCTTAGTACCAAAACAACAAGATGAATATATCATTCAAAATCCTTACAACTCAACTCATCATCAAGTATGGCATGGACAAGGTAGAAGCATGGGAATCATGAGAAGAGGGGGACATGGCAAGTCTAACATACATCCTAAGGGGAATCAATAGCTTACCTTTCACCAAGGAAGAAGATGGAAAGAGCACAAACCAAATGGTTGGAACTGATCAACTCTACAAGCTCAACACTTTTGATGAAGGTAGCTTGAGCAAAGGATGAAGGGATGATGGATGACCAAGAGAATACCTTCAAGGAGCCATGGAAGAACTTGGGAGAGGAAGAAATTCATTCATGGAGAGTGAGGGTGAAGAATGAAGGTCAACCAATCAGATTGTGGCTTATATTTGCTGAAAAGCTGAGTGGGACAAGTGTCACTCTCATGTGGTGAGAAAATATCTGATTTTGGTTTGTTTAATGCTCACTAATGGTTGATTAATCCACTCTTAAAACATGCTACTAATGTTAGGACATAATCAAGGGGTGTTAGGGAGGTTTAAGTGAGGTTTAGAAATAATTTGGAAAGGGGTTTAAGTGCCAAAAGTCGTACAGCAGCAAACAGGGGAAAATCCCGTAAGTTGCTCCCGAGTTGAGGCGGGCGCCTCAAGAAGGGGGCGCTGGGATGCCGAGGCTGGATTTGATTTTGCAATGCTCTCAGAACTTGAGGCGGGCTGGTGCACAATTTTCGATGCGGCCGCCTCGGCAAGCCCTTGAACTTGGTCTAAACATGACCTAAATGATCCCAAACTCATGGGAAACCATTCTAAGGTCTAACCCAACTCAAAACAAGTCGGAAACACACCCGAACAACATCCGGAACAAGGTAAAACAAGGCTCGAATCAAGCGACAAATGGTTAACGAATCAAACACCAATCAAGCACCAATCAAACTAGAATAACTTGGACATGGACAAGGCTTGTTTAAACATGGTTATGACTTGAATACAAAGCCAAGAACTCAACGAACATTTCGCACGTCGAAATACAAGCAATATGGGCAACGAAGGGAAAACGCTAAGGCCAAAACAAAACAATCGAACCGGCGATTCAACAAGTAAGCATACATGATTCTAAACATGTTAAGAGCTTCATGAATGATTTAAGAATGCTTCTAAATCATATATATAGACTAAGTAAACATGCTCACAATCAACGAGAAAACATGAAGGCAAGCACACAATACACATGCAAGAATCCGGGGTGTTACACAGTCATTCTAAACAGAGTAAGTTTTCAGTCTTGCAGACGTTTCAGCTTGAAAGTCTTCTTAGCCAAATGAGGAAATGTCTTCAGATGTCATTATGCTTGCGACAGACTGGACATAGTTGACTTCTTTGGAAGGAAATCTGATGAAGATATCTTTTTGAATATTATCTGATTTAGATATTCAAAAATATCTAAATGAAATAATACGAGACTTAATCCCTTGATTTGACTGACTTTGATTTTGAACCTTGAGCAGACTTCCAAGTCTATTGTTCGAACTGTGCTTTCAAGGCTGCTGTTGAAGCCTGCTTGTCCGCGCCTAGAATGAACTAACAATAAACTAGTTCTAAACACCCTTGATTCTAAGACAGTTGCCACACTAATCGGAACGCAGACCTACTAGCCACTGTACAGTAGAATCAGAGGATGACTCAACCAAATCTAGAACCTATGAGGGTCAACATTTCCTGTCAAAATAAAGCAAACAAATAATATAAGATACACGATACATAAATAATTTGAGCTGAATATTCAATGACAAGTACTTAATTGAAATATACTTACATATGTAGATTTGGCCTTTTCATCAACCCACTCAAGTTCATCGGGGGTGGCACCGGGTGTCATATGAGTGCTAACAAACACATCAATAAGCGAGATGTGGTCGCCGTATGCTTTAGCCTACATACATTATAATTACTGTTAGTTCAACTAAATGTTTAAACAAATAGCATTTTCAAGTCATGACTTGCTAGCTTGATATATGTCAGCCTTATTCTAGATTTATCTGTTGCTAACTGTGTTTACTCTATTGATTAGGCTGAAGAAGGCAAACTAGATTTTATAGCCAGGATTGTCCCCTCTTTTTGTTGTTATATGTTGTATTTCTGTTCAGTTGTTAGGTCTTTCTTTTTTGGTCCTGACTCCTGAACGATGTTGTTCATAAATTTAGCCATTTGCTTTGTTTTAGTAATATTTCTTAGTTATGAATATTTGATACACAACATGACTTTTTTTAAAATGCAAAATTAGTGTGCTAGATGTTGACTTGTTTGCCATCTTTGTTGTATCCTTTCTCTCCAAAATTTGTTACAGCAGGATAGGTTCCATCAACGGGTTTCGTTTTTTTAGTAATATTTCTTAGTTATAAATATTTTTTTAGTAATATTTCTTATTTATGAATATTTTTTAAAATGAAATTTTTATGATTTGCATACAGTAACTAGCAGGATAGGTTCCACCAACGGGTTTAATTTTTTTTTTAATTTGGTCACTTTCTGGATTAACATTAAACACAAATTTATTAATATAAATGAATTAATCTAAGAAAATTCATACCTGCTCATTTGTCATCTCTAGAGCCAAGGTTCTAGGAAATTTTATTATGCGTCTGATCCCTTAATTTTGTGTTTAGATGAACTAAGAAATTTTAATTGCAGTCGTGTTTATTTCCATATCGTTATAATAGTATTACAGCTAAATCGAAAATTTAGGGTAACCTGTAGCAACCAAATGTGTACTAAAGATTTATAGTTACTCATATATTTGTTATAAGAGCAAATAACTCCTTGAACCACATAATGCACAGTGCTTCCTGCCAAGGATAAGTTTGCTGGTGCAGCAGTTTGACAAGTTGCTACAAAACTAAAATTGATGAAGGGGACTTGTATAGTTATGCATATATAAAGGAGTGCTGTAACACGTCTTGATAAAATGAAAATTAATAATCATATCAACCATGGAAAGATTAATTAGCTAAAAGAAATAAATCATAGAACAATTAACCATCTTAACTGAACTTGGTGGCTCTGCTCATCCAATCAAGAACCAAAGTAATAGAAATTCATATTTAAATCTATTAGCACAACCAAACATTTTCTCGTATTTCAATGAGCAAGAACAGTCCCAAAAGCAAACCCCGAAATCCAAAATGAATGAAAATTTTGTTTCAAAAATTCAGACTTTTGTACACATGATGAAATTTCGCAGTAGATCTGAATATATTAACAGATCTAACGAACACCCAGAAATCAGATCGCACACAAACCCTAAATATTTGAATCTAATGCTGAACAATAAATCGAATCAAATCACAGATTTTGGGGGACATGACAAGTATCAATTCTAAATTAGGGTTTAATTAAAAACTTACCAGTTGAAGACGACGACGAGTGAAGCTGAAGACGACGACCTATCCGGTTGGCAGTCTCTCACTCAGATTCGCAGAAATTCGGCCCCTTCCCTTCTATCGTCTTCCGTTTTTGGGTTTCTGCCTTTTGTGTGTAGCCGTTCATAGAAGACGAGGGATAGAGTGAGTGAGAGAGAGACCCGGAGTGAGTGGGTGTTGGTTATGGCGAGGGTGGCCGCAAGCAGGTAGCAAGCAGTGTAGGGAGGCGGCGATGGCGAGAGATAGAGAAAGAATACGCTTTGAGGAATTTTGAGAAAGAAAGAGGCGTAGATCGAAGGTAAGTATGTAACCTAGGAATTTTTTTGTATTTAGTGACGGAGACAACCGTCACTGATCAGCTACGGTGTTCTCTGTCACTAATCAGTGACGGAATAAATCAATTAGTGACGGAATCTCTGTCGCTAAATCTGGCGTGAATTTTCATAGCATTCAGCGACTGAAGGAAAAAGAATATTCTAAAAAGATGCTTATTTAGCAACGGAAATTAGCGACGGTTAATTGTTCGTCACTAAAGGGAAAGCCCGCCAAAACAGTGACAAGCTGCCCATCGCTAAAGTGAGTTTTCCGTCTTTGATCAGTGACGGAGGGTTCCGTCACTGATTTTTGTCACTGATTACCGGTTTTCTAGTAGTGACATCATACCAGCAGACCTTTGATTCATCTTGGTTTGCATGTTCGAACTATAGAGAAAATATTGTAGCCATTTAGAAACGAAAAGTTGTTCAAGCTTCAAAAGTCAATCTGACCAAAAAAGCCTGACATCTCAAATCCTGCAAGATCTAGTTGGATATTGTTATTGTTGGAATATGCTTCTTGATAATTTACTTATCACCTTGCATATTCTATATATGTTGATTTGCTTGCACCCATTACAAGTGAGTCATCACGAGTGGCTAAAAGGTCTGCGTACCGGTTAGCATGACAACTCGTGTGGCATCACATAGATCTTAGATTAGGTGCAACCTGATTAAGTCCTACCTTCCTACATGATGATCAAACAGACCAGCAATTCATATGCACTAAGCACCGGCAGACTTGCAGTAATGTCAAAAGTCTTCAATAGACTAGTCACCAGCAGACTTGTCATAAGAAGATCAGAATATCTTGAAGACTCTCCACCGGAAGACATGCTACAAGTTGACTGTTCGCACCAGTAGACATTAGTTCTCCTGAAACAGAAGACCTGCTCCACTAGCCCGAACATCCTATCGGCAGACCTAATTCTGCACGTGCTACAAAGAAAAGACTAAAGTAGTTCAAATCAAGACAAATATGTTCACGCCTCAGAAAGCCTGACATAGTTAAAGCTACAAGACTTTCTATCACTCACGTGGTCTAATAAAGTCAAAAGAAACTACTTTATTGAACAGACCACCTGACAGTGCATCAGACATCAAACCTACTTTTTAGAGACTTATCAAACACAGTCTGACAGACAACAAGTTCCAAGATCTACAGGACTAAATCTTTGCCCCAAACAGTCAAAGATCTTATGGACAAAAATCTCTATCCGATAGACTTCAACAAATATATCTCTAAACGAATAGAAACATCAAATCTTCATCTCTCAACGATCACATTGACTTCAGTCTATATAAATCCTTTCTCTTGCCCAAGAAAAGTGTGACGAGCAAAAAGAACAAAGATATACAAACTGAGCGAAGTCAAAAACAAGGACTCACTCAAGAGCTTCAAAGAACCAGAGAGATCTACAACGTAGATCGTCCTCACCAACGCATCTCAGATCTCTACAAAAGATTGTAGTGAATCCATCCAGATCCTAGCAAGACACTCTCTGTGGATTGCTAGGAGGAAAAGCTTGGAGAAGAAAAGAGATAGATCAGAAACTTCATTAGACAGAGATCAAGATCATTGATAGATCTGAAGATTGATGTTAGATAATGTCTGAAGAAAATGAAGAGTTGTCTGTAGATAATGCATTCATATCTTCATATTTGTATTCCAATACAAATGCTATTGATTGTGCAATAATCATTCATCATGGAAGGCTGGGTGCTCTGCACTCAATCGTTCATATATTTTTTATCTGAACGACCTTGAAAATTCTCTTCTCATAACAGTTTCTCATTTTGGTCTCCTATTGCCCTCATTGCTTAATAATTCATTTATGGATAATTAAGTAAGGATTAAGGCTTGGGAGGACAAAGACATAAACTGTACATAGAATATTTAGGTTGATGTAATATGCAATTTATCTTTGAATAAATTCATATGTTCTTACAAATATTTTATCCCTCAGTCTTTATATATCTATGAGCTTTTACAAATTGATTTATCTTTAGAAAAGTTATTCTCTAATTGATTTCCTAAATCTACATTTGAAAGAAGTATTAAGTGTGTTGTTGTTCTGATCATATATTCGTGTATCGCCACTTAAGACTTCTCCAAATCTAAAGCCTCTTTATTTTCCGCTGCTTAGATTCTTTATAACTGGCTTTTGATTTAAATGACAGTTTACCGGCAGAGCTGATACTTCTGCTTAGAGCAAGTCTACCGTTAGCGTCTACTGGCAGACATGCTTAATACGCTAAACTGCAGATGCCACTAAATCTATGTTTTAAATGTATCCAAAAGAAAAGTTTTTAAAAATGGCATCATAGGCTATTCACCCCCCCTCTTGGCTATTTGAGCATAATTCTAGACCAACAATTGGTATCAGAGCAAGGCTCTTCAAGCTATATGCCAGGACAAACCTCCTGAGAGTTTGATCCTCAAATGCTCACTCCAAACGCATGTCAAAAGAAAATTTGTTTTATCTTTTAAAACTTTTGACAAGGATTTCATTTTGAGATAGATTTTTGAAAAACGTACTTATTTTGAAAAATTATTTTGTTTTCAAAAATTTCATGAGATAGAAATTTACTATGATGAGTGCGGAATAATTATTCATATAACAGATATATATATATATATATATATATATATATATATATATATATATATATATATATATATATCAATTGGCACTATGAATAACTATTCTCAAATGAAAAACACTTCGATGGATGCATCAATTAAAAGGATTTCTGATTCAAGTTCTCTTGACATAAGGCTAACGATTGAAATCATTCCAACACCTTCTCGAGAGAAAATTTTCTTTAAATTCTGGAACTTTACTGTGAAAGAATTTTAAATGATTCCTATCTATTTTCTTGAAAAAGGTTAAGAGTCAAAAACTCTTTATCATGAAACACTGATTAATCCATGTGTTATATGATATTTAGTTTCTGGGAACTTGACCTATATTTCAAAGAATTATTTGATTCTAAGAAAATATGAATCAAAGATCTTACAAATTGATTGTAAAGGAAATCTACTCTTTAGACAACATCTACTACAAACTTATCAGCTCAGATTCAAAAAGACATCTTCTGAAGAACATCTATCTCGATCCAAAGATAACTGTCAAAAAGGTACATCCGTTGTCTTGTGCTCCTTCTTAAAATCTTTTTCTTTGCACAAAAAGACCAAGGGAGAATGAGAAATTCAAGATCCAGTCTTTCTTTTTCTCACGGATCTTCTTGAAATACTTGTTCCAAAGATTCAGATTTTTCCGAGCTTCTAAATCTCATAAAATGTTGCTAATGATCTTCTTGATTCTTTTTCAGGAATTCATATTCTCTCAAGATCAACAAGCATATTTTATTATCTCTCTACAAGCATTAAATGCTTTGCTTGACTGAAAGTACAGAAATCTATTCACATGATTCAGTCAAATAATCTTCTTTCTGGATGATGATATATGACTGATTTTCGCTTATGATTCCCTGTTAATCATGATCATGAATATATCATCTCTGCATAGCCTTATATTTGCTTGCTCTGCTTTTATCTGTTCTTTCCTAGCGAATATAAAGCTTGAGTAATTTACCTATCATACTTTACTTCTTGTTTCCTTTCCATCTCCATTAAAGTATGATCTATAATTATTCATCTGGTTTGATACCTTTTTTCCATAGAAAATTTTTCTGTGTTGTCATCAAACCATATTCTTTGACGAGCTCTCGTGTTGCTCTGCACTTCATAAGCTCAGTTTTATGTGCTGACTTATAGAAGTTTCCACCTTAGCAGACAATGTGCAAACTACATGGGTATTTTAGCAATTTCTACAAAGGTTGAGGTAAAACTTTTGGAAATTGACTATTTCTTAAAAGCTAATGACAAATTTCATAGAATCTCGGTAAAAACAAAATGACTTTGAAAAGTGAGAAATGTATTTCCCAAAACACTCTTTTGAAAAAGGTGTTCTGTCAAATCTATCCGAAAAACTGTTTTATCATTTTAAAGATGTTTTATCCTCTCAAGAATGTTGAACTGTCTTTTCAAAATCTTTTAGCTTTCCAAAGAAGAAACATTACCGGATATCTAGAAATTAATACTAACTCTCACACTTCCCTGTATAACTTTAATGAGAGTGGTTGAAAGGACTGTTCATTCTTAATGAATTTATTTCATTAATCGGTCCATTTTCTTGCCTCAGCAAGTATTTATAGAGACATTCCTTCCTTCTTCTCTATAACTCGTAAACAACCCCAAACACTATGATAGACACTAGTACAAAATCCCTCTCTTCAAATATGTTACTTAGGAGAATTCTTAACACTAGATCAAGGCTTCTTCTCAACAACTTGGAATTACTCTTCCTATCCTTCGAAAGTTGTTTGGTTAGTTTCGAGGATTCCTCTTGTATGAAGATTTTCCTCAACAACTATTTAGCATATATCTCCCGTTTCTCTCTATCTTAGTACACATTTGATTTCTCCTTCTCGTTTAGAAGATCCTCCTATCTTCAGCGAGCCAAATGTGATTCCCCTCGGATTTCCCCTCTCAAACCACCGAGGATGAGTGCCTGCACTAGAACTGATATCTAGAAAATCTAGAAGATGTTCATGCAGCGGATCTGGGATAGAGAAAACCTGCTAAAGAGGAGAAAGATGAGAGTCCCGTTCTCTCCTTGGGTCATCTTCAGACCCTTGATCTGGACCTGTACTCTGTTTGCCAACCGGTTAGACGGATCTGGGTCCATGGTCTTCATAGACATCTCCTCGTAACATTTTTATCTTTAGAAATGTATCAGGTGTTTAGATTAGTTGTTTAAAAGGAGTAGTTAAGTCACTAGAAGTTGTAATGAATCTTGTAATCTTTAGATCCTTTTTGTATTCGAGTATATTTTGATCTAAATGAGAACTTGTTCAAAGCATCCTTACTTCATGTCTATCTGCTTTTGTATGAACATTCTTTGATAACATGAAATCTTATATTTGCTTATGATTTCGGTACCTATATAAAAATTTTGTTCCGAATTCACAACGGCAAATATAACTCCGCTGTTAACCCAACAGAAAACCAATCCTTAACCATCAGAAGAATTAGTGTTGGAATATGGATAACTTTCCTTTTGGATTTCTTAGAAGGAACTGCATACCTTGCAAATTAAACTCCTCTCTCAGGAATGTAAGATACCTTAAACAGTAGACTTTACATCTGTTGTTGAAAAGATGACCTTCTAAGGAACTAGCAGTCTCTACAAATTCTTTTTCTTATCTGTTGCTTCCTATGTTCAATGACAACTTTGTTCTAAATTCTTCTCTCTTTCCTTTGTCTTGAACAATAATGACTTTCCTTCCTTAAAAAGGTTAGTCATCATCTTAGCTGTTCACCTTGAAGCAAAATACATTTTTATACCTAAATACCTTCAGCCAAACTAAGTATGAGCTACTTGTTTCTTTGTGATTCAAGTGTTTTAACTAAAATGGTTGTTGTCTTCCGTTTTGCTTCCAAATGCTCTTATCATTCAATTGGGATTCTATTGAAAAGAAGCATAGTCATCAGTTCTCATTGTTGATGAAGCAGCTGAACCTCCTTATCACCGCTAGGCGTAAAAAAAGGAAGTCTTCTGGTACAACATTCTACAAATCTTCACCATACACTGCGGACCACTGTTCTCTCTCTAAAAGATCAAAAGCGCAAGCACTACACTAGTGAGGAGGAGCCGTAAGTCTTCTTCAAGAGTGTCGATGCCATCAAGCTACGACACTGCTGCTGCTTCTAATAGGAAAAAGCATTCGACTCTCTCCACTTCTGTTTCGTTCTCTTTGCCGATGAAGTCTATGGTCCATCCTTTCAGAAGCCAAGGCATCCCAAAGGAAAAGCTTGCTAAAAAACTATTCATTCAATTAGTATCAGCAGACCTCAATGTCTGCTGTTCCATCTTTATTCAGCAAATCTTCTTGTCTGCAAAACTTATCTAAATACACTCTATATTAGTAGACTTCATTCCTGCTGATCACCTTCATCAGCAGACCTTCATCTATGCCGACTTCCTTGACATCCATTCATTCGACAGCGGCATACCTCAATCTCTAGTTTACTGATCACATCTATTAATATCAGTAGACTTCCATCCTTCTTGAACACTAAACTCAATTGGTATAATAGCTATTTTCTGGCTACCATCGTCATGTGTTCAAAAGACTGATAACCTCGCATATTCAAGAATTGATATCAGCAGATATGTTCATAATTTCTCACCTTCCATCTCTATCAGCCGTTATCAATTGGTATCAACAGACTTTCATTACTGCTGAATACATCCTTAAGGTTATCAGTTGAAACAGCAGACTTCAATCTCTACTGGTCAAACTTGAACTGCAGACTTTCACCTCTGCCGTTCACAATCTCATTAACAGCAGACTTCAATCTCTGTTGTTTTTTCCCTTGTGAAGGCATTTATAACTTAAAACATCCTTTGAAATCATTGATTACTTTTCTAAATGTTTAAGAAGTCTTTTTACTTTTCTAAATGGTATCAATTTCAAAATGTCTTTTATCGGCTCTATGTTCTTATAAGAAATTTGGGAGATTGTCTTGGATTGTGTAGATGATTCGAAGGCCCGTACAATTATCTTCTAAAAGCAAAGAACACAAAATTCCTTGCTATTTTGAAAACCATATTCTACTTTATGAAATACTTCTTCAGAAATTGATTTAAAATTCTAAAACCTTTTAAAGATTTGAGAGATTGCTGAGGATTGTGTAGATGATTCAGAATGCCTCATAAATTATCTTTTGAGAATTTTAGAATTTCAAAACATATCACATTTTTTCAAAGGTTCGTATCTTGAACTTGTATCATTTTTCTAAAAAGTTATCAATGTCAACACAAATTTTCTTCTCTTCATTCAGTACTCACTACCATAATTGATATCTATCATTTGGATATTTAGATATCTCGATTTAAGTCACAATCTGTATCAAAAGATTCCCAAGAATGACTTAATGTCGAAATCATGATTCGCCGACTTTTCAAATATGTCCATTCAAATTCTAGCTTAGTGACTTGATTACCTCGTCGCTTTGTATTCTTGTCATTACAGCTCTTCAATGGACAACCGATCAACGATTCGTGATAAGTGTGTTCTTCCATTATAAATCCTTCGAAGATCAAAATCTTTAATACTTCCCATTAAAATCTTCCTAAGCTGAGAATTTCCAACAATTGTTTGATCTTACTTCATCAATTGTTAGCTTATTCTATCTCAAGACATTCTTCTCTAAATCGAAATATTCTTCATGGCCGCTTCTTCTTCCCAAAGCGTCTCTAGTCCAATTGTTCCTCCCGAATCTATCTTCGCAACTGAATAGGCTCTCGCCCTACATTTTTGGTCACACGATTCAAGGAGAACAATTTCTCTCGATAATATTTGAGCTAAGATTATAGATCTTCTTCATAGTAGTGGACTCGTCTTCATTCTTTCTTTTGCACACCCTTCAATTGGTTGATGAGTTCTACTCAAGGATGCGACTGACAAGAGATGGTTTTGGCTTCAAAGGTCGCATTCGAGGCACTGAAGTTGTTCTCAATGCCGAAAGCCTATCAAGATTCTTCCAGCTTTCCTTTGTTGGACCAAAATCTCTTGCCGATTTGACTATGAACGACTCATGGCTTCACCGCATCGCTACCACTTCGCGATGACTACGACATGGGACATCAACAATTATCCTTTGATATGTATCAGACAGGAAAGTCGACGATGCTCAAGCCACGGCAAGCTCAAGAAGCAACACCAGAGTCTTCAAAAATGTTTTGATTCTCATCCCATCAATTGGTCTCAAGTTGTCTTCTCCCTCATCCGTCGGCGTCCATCGTGCAAGACAAGTCAAGGTCCGTATTCACAGTATGCTAGATTATCGGCTATTTCCTATACTCCTACCATCCCATTCTGCTCAATCACAACGAGGATGAACGCTCTTCCGTTATCGGAGACCCGTGATAACTCGAGAGTTATTCGGAAATCGAAGCTTTTCTGATCAAAATAAAGATTATACTTTAGACTCTAGTACTAGTAGTTTCGGGGATTCCAACTAGGTTGTACTTTTTATGATTGTTTATTTGTACTACTTCATTTCTCAAAATTTATTAAACATCTTCTTTGCCTACTATTTTTTCTCTCTTCCTTCTCTTTTTGTTCTTCCTTGATATCACCTCGCTTATGCTTGATGCTTGCAACCATTAGGAGGAGAAGTGTTATGACATATATTTGAGGAATGCTTTGACTTATCTAAATTCTTTAATGAGGAGAAAATAAGGAGGAGAAGTGTTTAACATATTTCAAGTCATGAGAAAACCTTTAGTTCAGAAGGAAATCTATAAACTTAACCAAATGCATCTTCTTAGAGGAGAGTTCATGAATAAAGATGTTCATAAACTAAAATAAAAGTTTTTGACCCAAATCTCCCTTTGTTCAAAAGAAGACACACATAATTTGAAAAATTCACCCTAAGTCGATTCTTAGTGAATCATGTCGTAGCCTTTGTGGCACTT
>CM028381.1:5592712-5622578 GCA_013146195.2 Codonopsis lanceolata | reverse complement strand
CTACTATTCCCCAAGAAGATCCACATCTCGTGCCTCCTAACCCAACTCCTCGACCAAATACTAACCCACCAAATACTACCACTATCCCAAATCCCAATCCTCCACCAAGTCCATATTACCCAAATATATATCCTTACCCGCCTTATCCACCATATACTCCCCAAATACCCAACCCAAATGACCTTCCTTTTTCCTATAACTAACTCCACTCCTAAATAGCCCACACATGGACCCAAAAAGCTTTAACCCACCTGCCAAGTTACCACATATTTACCTCCTAATGATCCTCGGCCGCCCTACCGAAGCTACCAATAACCCACCAAACCAAAATCCATATATATCCAAAACCCACAACCCAAGACCTTATCCAACCTTACCCATATCCAGCCTGTAATCCTTATAATGCCCAAATTCCATTAACCCAGCATCCATATACTCTGTCCAAACCCACAACCAAAATCCCTACCTTCAACCGTAAAATAACCCTTCCAACCCAAAGATATACCAAAACCAACCCCCTAACCACCAAAATGGAGGCCGCATGGAAAATATGAAGGCCATGATGCTTAAGCTCCTTAATAAAGGGAATTTTCACGCTGGCCCTAACATTGCAACCATCCGCAATACTTCCCTCAAAGTTCAAAATGCTTGACATAGAAAGTTTGACGGACCGGATGCCCATATCCCATTTGAGATCTTATTCCACCTGCGCCTGGGAGCCGCCTTGAAGCTATGGCTTCCATTTTCACCTCACTCGGTAGAGCCGCTAAGCAATGGTTAATGCCGCTCGATAGCAGTATTCATGAATACTGACCGATAGCCGAGGAATTCCTTGAAAGGTACAAGGACAACACCGACCCCGAAATAGGAGGGACCTTGAATCGTGCACCCAATCTGAAAAAGGAAACCCGCGCCGAAGTGCGTCAGTGAAAAGAAAGCCAGTACGACCTTTGATGGCATTCATCCGGCCGAGTCATGCCGGATGTTCATCAAAAACCTTCAACCCATTTACCTGGAACACATGCGGTACCTCCCCTGTACCAATTTTAAAGAAATAATAGAGATAGGAGCCCGTATTGATGATGATATACGGACCGGCCAATTACAAGCCAATACACATCCTACCTCTTCCGTTATTCTAAAGGAAAGACGCAGCCCACACCCGCATTTCAATGCGGTAGAAATGCATCACCCCCTTTCTACCCAAAAACTATGGCATTGTTCCATGGTCTTATGAAGCGGACAGTCTGTCAACACGGTCGGAGGAATCGTGGCCCAAGCAATTTCGAGAAATCAAAACCGGCATTATGATGAACTGCAAGCCTCTCAGTCAGTAATCCTGCGGGGGCTAATGGCTCAGGGAGTGTTGAAGCCTTTGGAAAACTATAGGCCACCGAACCCCCTGCCTGACAACTGGAACCATGCCCAGTACTGCGAGTATCATCGTTACAGTGGTCACCACACCGACAGATGCTACACACTCAAAAATGCTATCCAGGATTTGATAGATGATAAGGTGATTGAAAAACCTCCTCCCAGACCAAATATAGTCGATAACCCTCTACCTCAAATCAACATGATTGAGGTTGATGGCGACTTCTGGGTATGATAGGCGAGAGAGGCGATTACGAAAAGCTCCCTGGCTGAGTTTGAGCCTATAAGCCCTTAGAACTAGTATACTACGGACCACCCACTTTTGCGCCAGTCAGATCACGGTGGACTACTTTGGATATTACCCACATTCCTTTCCTAGCCTTACGGTTGGTCATCTACCAATCCGCTCCCTAAAATTGAGTACCCCTATTCCTTTCCCACTAGCCTTACGGTTTGGTCATCTCTGTCAAGCTCCCTACAATTGAGGATCTCAAACCCCAGGTCCTCAATAATGTAATAAACCCTGTACGATGTGCTTTTAATAATAATCTAAAATGTCTTTGCTTATTTCTTAGTTGCACCTGCATTAAAAGACACATTAAATAATTAAAATAATGAGTCATTTAAAAGGACCCAAAAGATAAAAATTTTGCTTGAGCTTGTAAAGTCAGTAGAGCCAGAGACATCATCAACAACAACTGAAGACTGATCCACCATCAATCTAGGGGCTGGACAAGGAAATCAAAAGAAGTCGAGGAATCGGCAACTACGAAGGCTCCAAAAGAACACCACTCATGGATCTCCTCAAGGTTCGTGGACATACTTACGGTCCTATGAAGATGTGTCAAGGGTAGACCCAGCCATAGCCAAACACCGGACCCTCACATGTCCGAATGCTCAGCCAATCAGACAAAAGCTCCGCCGCATCAAGCCGGAACAGTCACTACAAGTCAAAGAAGAAAGCATGAAACAGCCACACGTCAACTTCATTCGGGTAAAAAATAATAAAAAAAAACAAAAAAAAAAAAAAAAAAAAAAGAAAAATTAGAGCAAAAAAAAAATACATATATATATACCCGATCTGGCTGTCCAAAAATAGTGACCATTCCCAAATCCAACAACAAAGACATCTTTGGACTATAGTCAAATCAAAAGCGGCAGAAACCAAGAAAAGACCTCATCCCTGGGGACCCATCGCTATCATGTCATGCCGCTGGGCTAAAAAAATGGGGCTACTTATCAAAGGCTTTTACCCTCTCTTCCACAATGTGTCGTATATTGTCAATGGGATCCGGTCGGAAATGTCGTACTACAAGCCAAGAAAGAAGACCTTGTTCAACCTCCAATCTCAACAAGTCCAAAAAGGTATGATGCTCGATCCACTCTATCCAACAAGTGCTTCCCTCTCCAGCCCGCTAGGCTGAAAACCCGAAAGGGCGGTCTAGGCAAAAGCTAGGGCAAAAGAAAAAAAAAAGAAAAAGAAAACCTACAAAAGGAAGATACGGATAGAGATGCTGCCTGGTACCATGATATTTCGGCTCCAACCATCATCTGCTGCTGCGTCTGATCGCAAAAAAGAAAGAAAAACCTGCAAAAGGAAGATACGGCCACGGACTAAACAGCCACAATGCACCGAAAGAATAAGAGATTCAGCCATCTTTCCGTTCCAATATCACCCAAAAAGCCCGCTCTTATCCAAAGGTGTATTCTCAAAAAACCCTTTCTGCAAAGTACAGCGTGCTATTACATTTTAGATGTTTGGCATAGTTTTATTTTCTGTGTGAATTTATTTTTGCATGTGTAACATATTGCATCATATACATCATATTGCATTATTTCATAATGTTTGTACAGATTTCTTTTACAAAAAAAAATGCAAAACAAAAAAAAAATGTGCAAAAAGAAAAAAGAAAAATACTAATGTTCGCAGGGAATCAAAAGCTAATGTGCTCGGGATGACTGGCTTCTGGAAAGGGCACCACCCCTCATCCTGGGACCCGCTACAAATCCTCGACCTCTGCCCCGGCCGCGGCTTGATCCATCATCATCATCATTATCATCATCATCATCGTCATCTCGACGTCCGGACCGCCGCACTGAGCTGCTCCCTGCGAACCTGAAAAAAAAAAAACAACAACAGGGTAAGTTCTCTACCCTTATCTCCTTCTCTGTACAGTCCTTTAGGTAAACAATGAACATATCACATGTTTTATACTTCATTTTTTACAATAAATTCTTTTAGCAAAAATATAAAAAAAAACAACAAAAAACAAAAAAATCTTGTTCATAAAAAAAAAATCTTGTTCATAATAAAAAAATAATAATTCTTTAGATTGTCACATACTATTTTCATACATGTGTATAAATTTACATGTAAATAAACATCATTCTTTCTCAAAAATCATTCTTTTTCAAAATTAATAAAATAAAATAAAAGTAGAAAATCAAAATCATAAAAAGAACAAGCAATTCATATATGTAATTAATTTTGCATCTTAACGTACATATTATAACTGCATTTGTCATGTGCATAATAAAATGTGAAAAATTCATGCATCATCTCATATGTATTCTACATTGCATCTGCATCGCACAAAATAATTCATGCATTCATATTTTGCATTTCATCTGTCCAATAAGCTGCCATAGAGGTACGACAAAAAGAAGGTAAAAGTATCACCAATCAGCAAAATAAATATCTTTGTGGTATTTGCTATACCCCTGCAGCATTTGCATGCTAGGAAAATAAAGCTAAGGGCATGGAAAATATCTGTTTTGTCATGTTTTTATCCGGAAATATGCCCGAAAAGCGTTTCGGAAAAATTAAATTTATACTCCGAATATTCCGTTTCGCCATTCTATTGCATGCAAAAATGTGATTTAGTGTAAAACATGCATCATATAGCCTCATTTGCATTTAGAACATAAATCATGCATAGTAGGGTCAAATAGTGACCACTATTTCAAATCATGCATCGCAAAAATAAATCACAGAAATTACATGCATTATCACTCAATTACATCATTTAGGCATAAATAGGACATGCACATGCATCATTAATGAAGTCAGGAATGCTTCAAAAGTACCAAACAGTGCCAAAATCTAGCAGATTAGAAGTATATCCAGCCAAAACAAAAAAAAACAAACAAACAAAAACAAACAAACAAAAAAACACAAAAAAAAAAATGCATCATTCTTTACATAAATAAACACTTGCCATTTTTTTTTAAATATGTAAATATACATGAACAAAATTTACATGTAAATAAACATTTGATTTCATTAAAAAAAAAATTGTACATGTATACCATATTCTTTTACATTCCTCCAAGAAAAAAAAAAAAAAAAACAGAAAATAAAAAAATCGGGAGAAGGGAAAATGTATGTACAGGAAGAAAAAAAAATTTCATGTACATACAACAAGGAAAATGCGACGGCAGAAGAATAAATTTTCGACTGAAGCTAGAAAATGGAGCAAAAAGAAAACAACAGCAAAGAAAAGATGACATCAGCTGATACCAAAAGATGCTACAGCAAGAAAAAAAAGGGAGCTTCTGACCAAGGTTAGAAGGAGCAAAAAGAACAAATGCAAGGAAGATCAAGAAAATTTTCCAGCTAAAGCCGAAAACAAAGTGGGACAAGGGAAAAGACTTTCCAAAGAAAGGCCGAATGTTGATAAAGAGAAAAATCCCCAGCAGATCAAAAAAAAAAAAAGAAAATCGAAAGAAAAATCAAAAGAAAAAAAGAGCAAGCAAGAATAAGATTTCAAGCATCGAGGCCGAACTACGCTTGGTCTCGATTCCTTGAAAAGGATACGAGGCGCCTACATCGGAGGTCCGACCATCACAATCATAAAACAAAAAAAAAAAAGAAATTCCCAAAGAAAGAGTGGCGAAATGTCGAAACCGACCCCACCCCAAGAAAAGGTAAGTCGTGTACAAGATTCCTACCCCGACTATCAATTTCCTTTTTTAGAAAATTTGAAAAAATTTGAAAAAAAATGTTTTATTTTCAAATAAAAGAAAAACTCTTTTTCAAAATGAGTTTTCAAAACACAAAAAAAAGAGGAATATTTCAAAAACAAAAAAAAGATGAATATTTCAAAACACAAAAAAAAAAAGAGGAATATTTCAAAAACACAAAAAAGATGAATATTTCAAAAAACAAAAAAAAGAGGAATAAAGAAAAAACAAAAAAAAAAAAAGGGAAGGGAAAAAGAATGTTTTCCACCGCACAATTTTCGAAAAAATTGAAGAATGATTAATTGGCCGTGTTCGGTGACGATCTTTAGTCAAGCACAATTTTTCGATATCCGAAGATTTTCGAGTTATGTCCGGAAACAAGACAACATCAAGGCCCGACATACCTAGAAAGTTTTCTTAACACATTTTCAATGCCAAGGTATTGACCTGTTGAAATTGTGGTAACAGATTTGAAATGCTCGACAACGGATCTTTAGTCAAACACAATTTTCTCGATATTTGAAAGTTTTCTGATTATGTCCGAAACAAGACAAATGATCAAGGCCCGACATAATTAGAAAATTTTTCTCTTAACACATTTCAACTAGTTGAAAGGTGGTAATGTAAAAACATTCAAATCTTCATATCGTATTTGACATCGGTTTCGACCGGAGAATACGGCTTTTTCGAAAACACAAAATCTTTTTTCCATTGTAGTTTAAGGTTTTGGCCTCGAACTACGCTTGGTCTCGATTTCCTTTAATAGGAATACGAGGCGCCTCTACATTAGTAGGTCCCACCATCGAGCACATTAAATTCATATCCGCTTAAAAACTTCGATAATTTTTATAACCGACTAAAAATGTCTAGGTTATAGAGTTTGATAGCATGTCACTGCATTTATAATCGCTACCAATTGCATTCTCCTCGTTTAAATGAACGAAATTGAGAGTCTTCGTTAATCAACGATGTTCGCCTACTCAAGAAGTCGAAAGGTTACCCGTGAACTCCATCGTTGAGGGGCTCTCAGACACCCCACCTCGCACTCGGTATGTAACCGACATAAAATATCAAAAGTCGTTAAAACTTAACAAATGTCAAGTTGCGTAAGTCAAAATGCGAAAGGAAAAGCAGATGCGCAAAAATGAAGGGGAGGAAAGTGTCAAAATTTGAAACTTCCAAAAAGAGGTTGGTGCCACCCTAAGGCAGCTTGGTGCCGCACCAAGCATAAGCTTGGTGGCACCAAGCTTTCACTCATGCTCTCTCGAAATCAAATGGGTACAAGTCTTCAAGCGCACAAGCGGTCAATGCACGAAACAAATCAACAAATTCCCGCCGTCCTCTCCATCGCTATAAATAGAAGGCCCGGCTTCACATTTTCAGCTCAATTTACGCGAAGTTTTATCGCAGGCTCGCTCGCGATACTTCTGCTCCTTCGATACATTTAGTACGAGAGGTGCGAGATAGGTGAGTGAAGCCCCTAAAATCTCCAAACCCCACCAAACTCGCCAAATTAAAAACCCATAGGTTATAAGTGATCCCTAGCCTAGTTGTTAGGTATCCACCTTAAAACCCCAAATCCAAAAATCCCAAAATAAGCCGCTACTCCGCTGGTAACGAGCTAAAAAGTCAAAACTTAAGTCTAGGTTCCGCCTAACCGAAAAGGCCAAAACCTACCCAAATAAAGTCGTCACTGCCCGAGTTGACTAGCCCCGCCTCAAATCCAGCCTCAAATCCAGCTCAATTCAAATTCAGCTCAATTCAAAACAAAAAGACTCCCTCTCCAAGCAGAGGACAGAGCGAGCACACCACCGCTCTAAAAGGTAATACCTTTAAGGGCGTATTTTTATTTCATTTATATTTTTTTTTTTATTTTCAAAAAGTTGTATTTTAAATCCGGCACAATGTAGCCAATATAAGCCGTTGTCGCCCGGATTAGATTAGGAAAATTATGTAAAAGAGCCGTTATAATGGCCAAATATTCTTAAATGTGTTTGTAATTATTGGAAGGAGGCTGAGTCCGTAAATAATGTAGCCACGAATGTATCTCTTTAATTTTCCCTTGTCAAAATAAGACCTTATTTATTTGCTAGATTAATATAACAATGAGCATATTTCAGCCAAAAACGCTTTGAGACCGAAAGGGCGAGTTGGGTGCCTAGCACCTTCCCAACTCGTAACTTAGCCCCCGAACCCGTTTTCTAAAATCTCTGGTTTTCTCTTCTGGTTTTCCTTTATTTTTGCCTTAAAATAAAGGTGGCGACTCTAAAACTTTCAGATCCAGTGGGGCCTCTAGCTCCCATAGTGATCTGACTGGGCCATAAGGCCATTTTATTAAATCCATAAGTGGGGGCGTCGCAATATCTTTTCTTGCACTTCTCTATTATCCCCTGACAGAAAAAAGGGGAGAATGAGAATGGAAAGGTAATGCATTCCCATATCCTGTTATCCACGAAATAAGGGATAACCTGACATGTGGAAACCTTTAGTTCCCATTTTGGATACAAAATCCACTCAAGGCAACCGAGGCACATTCCAACGTGCTAACATAGACAGCACTCCTCTCGCACTTTGGATTTCGTCTTCCCCTAAACAAGGGAGGGTGGAACGAGAGCGTGGTGTCCCCACGCACGCGCACCCCCTATCCGCGGGCGCGGGTCGCACCCCGGGAACCTCACACCATCATGTTGGGCATCCAGATGTTGCGGTCATATCCGACCATGCTTGACCAACTGGGGAGCTTTCAAGAACCAATCGAGCCAACCCCACCCCCACCCGAGAACCAGGGCTAGCGGGCATCTGTAGTGTCCTATATGGAAAAAATACCAAGCTCGCCACATGTACTCTCGTTGCGGCCTACGTGGCGGCCATAAGGGACCTCCTAGGTTTGGGCTCTTCAATCCCCAAGGACAAAAGGGATTCAACCCCTTTACCTACAACCCCATCACTGGCACCAACAGTTGAACTGGCATTGGAAGCAGCACTCAGCAGCAGTGGTGGGAGTAGGCGTGGGACTTGTCGCAGCTACGTTCTAGGTGGCGATGACACATTTGTCCCCAACTCCGGAGTTGAGGTCCCGACTCCGGGGCCTTTGAGCTGGTGACAACATTCCTACTCTTTCTGCAGCTAGTCCTTGAACATTTGTTGCAGTTTCTATTAATTACTAATAGAATGCAGTACTTGAGCCATTTTAGAAACTTCTGAAGTGCTCTAGAAAAATTTTGAAGTGTACTTGTACTGATTTGATCAAGAACATCCATAATTCCCTCTTCTGTCAATCTTGAACACGCTGGAATCACGGATTACATTTTTGGCATGAAACAGCAAAAAAGCCTAAACAAAAGACTTGAATGGAATATGTAATCATCGATTACAATGGATATTACATGAATGAATGTCGTTGTATTTCTAAAAGTTGTTTTCTCCAACAAAAACTCAATCATTAACGTAAATGAATATGCCTTTATATTTCTAAAGGTAAAACACACCTTTGGGCCACTGTACTTTACAGAAGATTGCAAATAGACCATTGCGACTTCAAAATTTTCGGAGTGACCACTGTACAAGAGTTATCTTGCATTTTAACCAAATTTTTGGATAGACGTTAAGTTATGTAAAATATATATATTGCCCATGTCGTCTTCATCATCATCTTCTAGGAAAAAAAAATTCATCTATTGCAAACCCACGTCAATCATTCGGTCCTTACTGGCACCTCCAAGGGAACTAGCATATCGGTGGATCTGGCTGGGCCACCAACTGCAGCTACGTTCCACTCTTGTCCCTAACCCTGGAGTCAAAGTCCCTAACCCTAGAAGCGCTGGCAGTGTTCCTTCCCCAGCTCATCCTTGAATGTTTTTGCAGTTTCTACCAAGTTAAGTGTCCAAGAAACAAAAAGATAGAGAGAGAGAGAGAGATGAGGAAGATACAATTCCTTCATTGAATGGATATGAAGTCAAGAGTACTGTGAGAGATGAACCAACTGCAAACAACATTTTGAAAGTTTATGCAGCACCACAGTTACCCAATATAGTAACTTTACTTACTAACTTGGCATGTTGACTCCTAAGAGGCGACCCGGTAATAGAATTGGGACACTTCAAAGCATGAGCTATCAAGTCCGATCCCTATGGACGTGGCAAAATGAGTGTTATGGATAAATGAATAATAGGCTATTATCCATGGTTATCTATGGATAATAGCTTATTATCCATTTATCCATAACACCCATTTTGCCACCCCTAGACGTGGCACACCCCTTTAAAGAATAAGAAAAATTGACAGAGCAGTCAACCAAGACTTTGTTCTGCTACTTGAGATGGCTAGGGATGGATAAACATCCTGTTTGTAAATGTCTCCCATGCCCATCAAACACATGATAGAAACTCACCCACCTAATCAGCTCATTAAGATGCCTCTCACATTTTAGCTAACTCTGTCCTGCAATATTACTCCCCCCACAAAACACATTGTAGAAACTATAAATCCAAAACGACGTCACAACAACTTGATCCCGATTTGTTTTCATTCCAGACCTCTACGACCTCGTGAAAAGTTTTTGCTCAAAAACACGGTTCCTTCATCAGAAGGTCGTTCATCTTCTTGCATAGCAAATCAGAGACCAAGCACTCGTGATCACAACAATACTAACCTAAAATCTATTCTTACGCAATGCATACTCCAGACACCAACCGATCATGAACATAAACACGAATGCATGTTAAATCCCTAAAAGCCACTTCCTCAAACAAAATCAGTCTATAAATAAACACAATGATGCCAACAAAGCATCCTAAAAGTCATTATCGCTATACTAATCCTATAGTTCAACAACCAGTTTCTTTCAAATGTCCATTTCACTTGGTTTATAGGGCCGTCTTGACTCCTTCCACCATCAATATTTCATCCTTAAATGGCCGTTCAAGTTGTTGGTGAAGCCAAATTGCTCTCTCTGGCCTTCAAAACATAGTCCATCTCTTAAAGCACCGCATAAATCTCACCCAACTCCCCTTAACCTAAACTGTATAAAGAACACATTTAGCTTACCACACTCCATCTCTAACCGAAACTCATTCTCTCTCTTTCCCCCCCCTTAAGTTTCCTCTAGCAATGGCCAAAACTCCCAGACTGATCCTTGTTTTCCTTTGCATCTTAAATATCCTGATCTCCTTAGCTGTCGCAGGGCGTGTCATCTATGCAGACTCCAAGAACACCGGCATAAAACATCCCGAAGACGTCGATCGCAGCGTCCTCATTCCTGGAGTAGGACGGGTGATGATCCCCAAAGACAAAAAGGGATTCAATCCATTTACCTACAATCCTATCACTGGCACTAACAGTGGAACTGGCATAGGTATTCCTGACATTGGCAGTGTTGGGGGCAACATCGCAGGAAGTGATGACACTTCCATTCTCTTCCCCGGTGTCGGGGTCCCAAACCCTGAAAGTGGTGGCAATGTTCTTGTTCCTTCTGCAGTTCGTCCTTGAATGTTTCCACGGTTTCTAAGTTCAGTGTCCGAAAAATAAGTGAGCGCTTCAAGTCTTCATCGTTGTAGCGGTCTGTCTTTCTATGGTTTTCTGTGCTTGTTTTGGTTGACGAATATTTCAAATATCTAATGGATGCAAATGATGATCTATCCAGTACATTTCTTGACAGTATAATTAACACAACTACCCAATATGGTAGTTCTAACAATGCATCAATCTTCAACAAGTCAGAATCACGTATGAAAGTTTTTCAAAGTTTAAATCTTTTCATTCTTGGAGAACAATCAAAACAGTCGACTTCTCTCTAAAGCTGCAAAAGAACGAAACAACCTATACACTTCAAAGGTTTCAGATCGTAAACTGACCATAACAGCTTAGATAAACACAAGTTTCAGATCATAAACTGACCAGAGCAACATATAGTACCAAAATTTCGGTTATTGGTTCCCTGCTACTTGCAGAACATAATTGACCACTCCAATTATCTCAAGAAATCTGAAGATCATAGACTTAGATCTGTACATAAGAGAGATATAGATGCTTCAACAGCCTAACTTTGTAAACATCTCCGATAAAAGAATGATAGAAACACACCTGACTATTTACCTGACAAAGACACTACTTGAAATTTTAGCCCTCTCTTTATGCCCTGCAAGTTACTTTTCCCACAGAAAGAAACTATTAACCTAAAATGTGTATCACACTACCTACCACAATCACGAGTTCACAATGAGGGTCCCTCACCCTATCGATAATTCGATATCCATTGAGTTTCGTAGGAAATTGGATACAAAGGGAAAGTAATCATACCAGTACTTAACTGCAAAAGATGTTCACTCAAATGCATGGTTTACATTCCTAAAAGTCATGTTCTTAACAATTAATCAGATCATACTCATAAACACCAGCTAAGTAAATGCATTTTACGTCCATAAGAGTCATTTTATCCACACAGTTGGATTATATACTGACTGTGCCAGTTACATAAAAATGCATGCGGAAAAAAAATTCTCCAACAAAATCAGTCTGAAACACAAGGCATCAAATCATCAACAAAATGCATATTTTGCATCCTAAAAGTTATTATCTCCATACGAACAGACTAAACATAATTTCCTCCCAACGCCTGTCATTCATCAATCAGATGCTACTTGCTGTCTTCATCAATGTTCATTTCAATTGTTACATAAGACTGTTCTCCAACTATCACCAACCACCAAATGAGAAGATTTTCCATGTAGATTACAAGCATTAACCTTCAACAGAGCGGAAAAATTGTAAAAAGTGAACATTTGATTCTCTAACGTAATTAAGCAATTCATGGAAATCTAAAACAAAAATTGCTCATAGCTGCATATACTATTCAATCATGTCATTTAATATTGAAATCATACACAGAAAGAAGGGAGGTAATCACATATCTTAGAGAGAAGGGACAAGTTGTAAGACTGTTGCATGCACAAGTTGCATCCTAGAATGAGTTACCATTCTATATATGACGTTCATTAGAAAATAATAATGAAATTTAAGGTCATTAAGGCAGGGAGCTCCTCTTTTGGCAATGATATGAATATGAATCTTGAATATAAAACTTGAATATGATGAAGGTCAGGACTGCAAATCCCTTAAAATCTTGAATCTGAATCTAGAACAAATAGAAGCCATCTCGTTACATCTGCATCAAACAAAAAAGAAATTAAGCCCATGGGTTACAGCGACAGCTAATAATTGGTGAGAGAACAAGTAGTAATCATTCAGTTTAAATTACAAGTTGGTTTTAGAAACTAATTCTGGAGTGATTTCAAAAGAAAAATGCTAACAACTACCCTAAGCGCATTGGTTTAGTATCCTTTCAATGGAAATAATCCAAACTTATTTTAACATTCTTATGAATTCTGATCCCACTAGGAAGAAACCTCTCCAAAACTTTTGCATTAATGGATCTGAATCGTCCTTGTACTTACAATTTTTTCACAAATTGCACCTGCATTTGTTCCGCATATCGTCCTTGAACTTAGACTTTTGGTCTGGTTGAGGAAAGTCGGACACACAATTTATGTGATGATTTGTTTGACTTGCATGAGATGTGGGATCTAAGCGCAAGGCTTGGTCACAAGGCTCATTCGGTCAGGGATGCAGGCAACAAAGAGATTGGTAAATTAACTCGGTCAGCCTCTGTTGATGACTTAACCTTCTTCCCTCCTACGAATTCTAGTACTAGTGCTTTTCAACAGTAGTGTCACAAACTTATTAAGAAAGCAAAGACTGAGACTAAAAACTTTCACGTTGGCAATAGGAGACTTACGAGGGCGACCAAAGCCCGATAGTGGTTGCTCCAACAAGATCAGTAGTCATCGCTATGTTACGTTTAAAAGTAATTTTTTGGACGTTTTATAGGGTGTTTTTGCTTTCCTATTTTTGTTAGAGGTAAGGGTCTTTAGTCCTTGTTGGACTGTTGGTTCCCCCTTGTTTGTTTTTTATCTTTTATTTATATAAAAAAAAACGTAGACTTTACTCATGCATCTTTCAAGGTACACCATTTATGCTCACCATTAGTCCTTCACATGGATGCCGTTACTAAATATTCGTTAATAGTCGTGCGATAAGCATAGGGGTATTTTATATAAATCTTTAATGTAATGGTTTAAAATTAGAAACGAGACTATTTATTTGGAGCAAATAAAAATAAAGAGTGAGACTATTTTATGTTTTGGGGGACGGAGGGAGTATTAAATCATTATCAATAATAACACCATTTAGCTTTGTATGATTCCAAGACTAAATGGTGTTATTAACTACACCCTCCATTCCTAAAAAAAGTTCATCATTTCATGTTTTAAGCCGTTCACGTAAGAAATGTCCACTTTTTCGATGTTAATTTTACCACATTACCCTTGGTATTATTCCAACTTTAAGTAATGGGCCCAATGCATCTTTTGAAAAAGCATACCATTCTAATACTTATAATAAAGTCAAAATATTAAACTATGTGCAGAGTCAAACAAGACTTTTTTTAAGCAGCTGAGAGAGTGTAATAATGTAATACTCCCTCCGTCCCAAATTTATTTTTTTTGTATCACTTTCTATTTTTATTTTCCCCAAATAAGTCATCTCGTTTCTAAATTTATATCATAAAATTTGAAGATTTATATTCAATACCGTATACTTATCACACAACCATTTAACATAAATTTTGTAACCACATCCTAGGTTGAACAGACACTCCTTCAACTTAGCGTAACAGACCGTATCTACATATATACTTCTGGATACTCTAGGTTGAAGACGTGTCTGTGCAACCTAGACAGCATCCATGCGAAGGACTAATGATGAGTAGAAATAGTGTATTTTGAACCACATAAGAGCAACGTCTAGGTTCAACGATAATTTCTAGGAAAAGTGCAAGTAAAAAGATGATTCTTGTACTTTGCCCTAGATATTAATTGTAATTGGTGCAGTCTCATCTAACTAGGGCCACTCATTAGACGTCTCGATTAAGCAATTGTAATGTGATTTAAGAGGATATAAAATCGTTTAATTCCAAATATTTCTAACTTTTTCTACAAAACAACAAAAACGATTAAAGTAAATAGGCTTATTGAAAACTAAGGCATGGAGATCTGACGAGAGAGGCCATGCAAACCATATAGTTCAAGAAATGCCAACTTCTTTTTTTTGATAAGTAAGAAATGCCAACTTTATATCAACAACATTGACTGACAACGAATTAAGCTCAAATCCAGTATTAGACCGTGCAAGCAATTGCATAAAATTGCATTAGCTTCAGATAATACTTTTGCAACAGGGTGAAATATACACAAGCAGGTGGAATCCGTTGTTACATTGATGGCACTTAGGTGATCAATGAATGAACATGAAGCCAAATAAATGAACAAGCTTAAAATAGCTCTCTTCCTACTGAGGCACAAGAACGAGTGTTATATATCTGGCTTTTGTTACTAAGTGGTCCATAGATTTTCTTTTCCTGTTGTTATTTCATTAAGTAACTCTAGCCCAAGTAGGTTAAGGATTCACTTTCGTCTTATAATATTGATGTAATCCCCAATCGTCTAATTTGAGTTGATTGATAATGCTTAAGTTGAAGCTTTTGCCATTGTGACCTTCCGGCATGGCTGATCCCTTTCAAGGCAGGACACAAAGAAGGAAAGAATGGAATTGGACTTGACTTATTGATGGCCGTGGGTTACTTTGTGATATTATTTAGGGATATATTGATTTATTGTAAATGTGACCAATGTACACATATTTTGTTCTAAAATGAGCTCAAGTTGTTAACCCTAAGGCCAAGGGGACTATAATTTAGGTTCCCAAAGATGGACATTCAAAACTTAACGGAGCCTCTAGAGACCTACTGACATGGCACACACAGCAAGTTCGTTAAATATAAACAGCAGTTTACGATTTAGGTTCAAATAAGGGGTACATTGGTCACATTTGCAACATTGATATTCCCTAAATTGTAACAATTGTCAAATTGATATTCCCTGCATAATAAGATGATTTTTTTTTTTTTGATAATTTTCCCATTTAGTTGGGGATTATTAGTATTTAAGTTATCCAAGTCCAAGTAGTAGTAGTATTAGAATTCCCTTATATTAATTATATTATTAGTCCTATAGTATTTTAGTTCCTAAAGTGATCAGGATTTTCTTTTCAATTAATTAGCCCTAGTCCTAGTAATTTTAGAATTTACTTCTGTCTAAAAAATATCAATGTCATTCCCCCATCATTTAATCAGTTGATTGATAATATTTTAGTCTAAGTTTTTGCCATTGTGGCCTTCAGGCATGGTTGATCCCTTGCGAGGATAAGCATCCTTCTGAGTGCGCACATGTAGGATTGGTCTCCATACGCTTTCCTTCCTAAATTGGCATTATTAGAAAGACACTTGGATTGACATCTTTGCCGAACCTATTTTCTTTTCTTAATTATGTTCTCAGATCTTTTCTTAACCTGACGTTGCATCATCATTAGTTTCCTGTACTTTCACGTTCTCATCATGTCTTTTTTATTGTCACACAAGCAACCCTCAACTTGCAAAATCAACTAGAACAGCCCTAGTTCAGTCCTCAACGTTAGAAACCGTCCTTTTCCCCAGCCAAACCCTAGGTACTATAACCCACCAACTTCACTCATTGCCGTCTCTAGCTACACCCAATTCGCCATTGATCCACAATCAAGGTCCCCCACAGATTGTATTGTCCTCGGTAACCCATCCGTAAACCCTCACATCATTGTCTTCGTGGAACCCTAAACCATTCTAATAGCTTCAAGTCACGACCCTGATTTGTTCTCCTCAAGCTCAACCTAATTCTTAAGTCTCAACCCATATTTTCTTAACCCAGACCCAGATTCAACCCCTTTACACTAAACCTGGATACCTGTGCACCTGTCTTTAAGTGAGCTTGCCTCCCAACTGAACCACCTTACTGAGCTGGTCGTAATATCTGACCTACCCAGAACCAGGAAAAAAAAACAGGTTGTAGACTTCTGTCATTGCTCTTATAGTCAGATGAGAGCATGCCATACATGCTATTAGCTATATTAGCTAAGAATGCTACGATCCTAGCTAGAGTGGACGCATTGCAAGATAGTCATGTCTCGTAGCTTCAATAGACAAAAAGTAGTGCTTGCAGAATTAAGAGCTGATTTTTTGGGTCTGGATGAAGAGGAAGAAGCACTACAAGAGGATAGCACCACACTAATTCTCGAAGAGCCCAAGGGAGATACACTTCACGAGGCTTAATTAGGTCAAATTCTCAAGTAACCAGAAACACTACACGAGGCTTATATAAGGTAAAATTCTCGAGTAACCAGAAAGCATAACTTTTCCTATTTTCTTTTTCTCCTTCACGTGCACAATTTTTTTCTTAGATTTAAGTATGGAATAATATTTGTGATATAGACAAGTTCCATGGCTCATCCCTCACTATAAGAGCTTTGTCTTATAGGAACTGTATTTATATGTCTAAGTGCTTCTTCCATGTAAAATGAAGGTAAAAGGGCAATCTTGTATTCACAAATGAGAACGCACCATAATTTGGAACATTAATAAAGTGGCACTCCATCGATCATTTATTCACAACAAAATCATATGATTCATGACAGGTGTTAACAAAGTTTTTCTCTATTTTATTTAAAATAAAATTTTCCTGTAGATAAGCATCCAAGTGGATGCTAACTATGAATATCTCATACACTAATCAGACATGCCCCATCAAGGCTGTCATAAGAAGTCAGGCAGACCTAGGTCAACCAAGTGACTGAAAACAATATGCAGCACAATTGCGATGAAGTACCATCACTATTGTCAGCCATCATGGCCTACACCACAAAACCACAGCCGACTGACCACCACCAAATAAAAGCCTTTAGCAATCTGTCAAACCTGACTGAATTGATTTACGAGCACAAGCTGAGAGATTTGATGATATATGCCTCTCCTCTAAAAAATACATATCAATAAATACATACACAAGGCAGCCTTTGCTTTGCCTCCACAGCTCTACTCCACGGAAATAATCCCATCCCCCTTAACAAGGGAATCAGGACAGTCTTTGCTAGAAGTTTAACTCAACCGAAATCTTTACAGCATTGAGATTGTCCCATGTTGGGACGCACAAAGAAATTCAAGCAAAATAGATTCCATTGTTGTTAAAGTTCAACACGGAAAGCCATGGGCTGGGGCGCAGACACAGCCACTCTATGGGAGCAAGTGGACCCCTTCAGTTTGGGTTTAGCTCATATTTGATAGTATTATATGTAGATTTTTTGGATGACTAAACTGAAAATGTGTGAGAAGTGACCCCAGTATTTGGAAAATAATTCTAAGGTTATTAGATTTTGACCCTTTTAATCCAAATATTGGATAACTTTCTTTAGCATGTGACCTCCTTGTACAGGTCTGCCACTGGCCAAAGGGACACAACCATGTCGAAAAGTAATAGCCGGGATAACGCATCTTCAAATTACAAGTAAACTTCTCGTAAGAGATGTCCATTGATACATGATGCAACATTATTCAAATTTATTTCAAGACTAACATTTTTCTTTCAATAGGTTAACATTAACTGTACACTCTTAATCGTTTTTAAGATTTATGAAAACTAGAACTTAACAGCATAGTGTTATATGTGAAGAACCTACAAGAAAAATCCTTCAAAATGATTTCTACAAAGCAAAGAACATATATTACTAGAACATTAACATGACTAAAGCATTCACCCCTTAGCAGTTAATAAATAAGTCAACAAGCTTTTTGAGAATCATTATCTGATCAGCCTGACCCCAAGTAAATGTAGACAAAGGCTGAATTGGCGTTGATTAAGTTGAAAAGCTTTTCATAGAAGAAGTAAATAAAACCCCCAAAACAAACACTAACCCTTGCTCTCTCCCACACAAGGAATCTAAATTGACCTCTAAATGAAACCCAACTGCACCAATTGACCAACACCCAGTGCCCCAATTCAACTTCGACCTCCACCTAAATCCCCCACCATCCAAATCATCTTCCTCCTCAACCCAATCAATAGTACATAAAGATAAGATCTACCATCCCATAAAAAGAGTCGCATTTGTCTTTACTTAATACAAAATTATGCTTTTTGTGTATAATATACACTGGGAAAAATCATTTTTATGAAAATTTACAGTTTATATTTAGAAATGTGGCTCTCTTTTTGGGAACAAACTAAAATGAGAGGCATGACTCTTTTCTGGGGACAAAGGGAGTTACAAAGCTGAAATTGGGAATTGAGCACATAATTAGAAATGTGTATTACAAGAAAAACGAAATTGAGCACAATATAACAAATGGGTATTGCAATTTACGAAATCGGAGCACATTATAGCAAAGGGTTGTGACAAGAAGATAAATTCGATAAAATTGAGCAACAAAAAGAAAGAAAAAAAACGAATAAATCACCTCAAATGCCGACCATCTTGAAGATAATGAAGCAAAGGAAAGCTAAGAAGATGAGGAGGAAAAGGTAATCAACAAACACGAAGAATCTACTGTTCTTTATCTTCTTTGCTGATTGCTGTTTTCTGGGTTCCTCCACCGGCTCAAGCTTCGCCATCTTTGAAAATTTCCAGATCACGATCTCTCTCTCTCTCTCTCTCTCAATCTTCGGAGGGGCCAGTCGTTTCGCTAGTTTGTAAACCCCGCGCGCTTTTGTTTCCTTATGATTATGATGTAATAATCACGTGCGCTACATGTGATTGTCAACAACACCTTTTTTTTTTCTTTTAGTTACCACAAAAACTTAGGTAGACGGTTTTGTCGATATTTTTTGTAAGACGGATTCTATTTATCTGACTCATCGTATATTTGATCGATTAAGTTGTGAGAAATTAAGGTTTTATCTTACGAATTGAGATCTATAAAACCGTTTTACATGAGACTTATTCTTTAGATGTGGGGGGAGACCAGGAGTGTTTCGAAAAATAACGGCAGTTTAAAGTGTTAAAACTATTTTTGTTATGAAGTTATTTAAGTTTTTTATTCCTATTTTGAGTAAATTACAAATAGCCTCCTCAACACAAGTTGAGTTAAAAATTACTCCCTCAATTTTAATCATAGTTTCTATTTAGACATTATCATTTGAGTTGACGTAAAATGATTATTTGAGATTCGTGTGACCATCTTTAGGTGTTTTTTAAACCATAATGTTATTTTGGTGTTTCAATTGAATATTTTACCCTTATTACTAAATACCCTCTTTGTAACTAAAAATTACGAATATAAATAATTTATTTTGTTTATTTTGAATGTTAAGGTAAAAATACTACATAAAAAATGGTTACGTGAGTTTTAGGTGATAAAATTTAGCCATTTTAAAGTTTCAAACGGCAATGTCTAAATTAAATGTGTAATTTAAGAAAATATTATAATTAAGGGGGGTATATTATTTCAATTGATAGTTGAAGGGAGCAATTTAAACTTGACTCATAATTGAGGAGGATTATTTATAATTTACCCCTTTTATTTTTATGTGTTGTCCAAATTGATATATTCTCTCCTTTCCTTAAAAAGGATCCGTCTTTTCTGTTTATAACTGTTTAAAATAAGTATCCACTTTCTAATAATTGTTTTTAAAAAAATTACATTTACTATTTTACCCTTCATTAGATTTTCACTTTAATTGATTAGTCTCACCTTCACATGGATATCCTAGGAAAATAAATATTATTATACTCCTATTTATAATATAATTAATTACTATTTTTTTCTTAATTTGTGTGTCGAGTATGTCATGCCCCAAACCCATAATAGGGCCATGGGCCAAAGGTGATCGACCACAGACCCACTCGAAGTAACCTTTGGGCTCCGCAAGACCTTCTAACACTAAGCGCATCTTAATGACAAACAAATCATTTCTTAAAAATTAGCACAAACAACGATGTCCATTACAATAACTAAGAGACGATAATCCAAACGAAGATCCCAAAGTAGCAAACTAAAAAAAATGGAGTCAAAGGCTCCTTACAAACCCAAGTCTTTTTTAACCAAAAAATCAATCTACGAAAAGTAAACTCTCAAGTCGTCCATTGTGTGATACGAGTCTTCATCAATACTAACGATCTGCAAAATGATAAGGGGTGAGCTCACAGCTCAGCAAGGTACTGACTACATTATCTAGAGGATCAAACACATATATCGAAAACAATATTTCTATGATAGTCAAAGTAAGCGTTCTGAAATCATATTTCATAAACGACATTTCAATTTTTTACCAAGTAAAATATTTCTTTGAAAACAAGTCAACAACACCACCGTCCCATACCAGTAGTTTTATCAGCGATTTCTTCTAAACAAAGTCGAAAAACTTAAAACAATAATTTTCTCAAATAGTTTCAAAATCAAAACTTGGTTCGACGCTAGTCAATTACATCACTGTCCCATACCAGGAACATAACCAACTAACCCGTTAAGCGATTTATTCAATAAAAGTCTTGGTCTTATTGACTACGGTCACAGTACCACTGCGACTTCTCCAGAAGTTGTCATAGTACCGCTATGACTCATCGATAGCGTTACAATACCGTTGTAACTTGTCCAGAGATTGTCACAGTACCGCTATGATTTGTTGATATTTGTTATAGTACCGTTGTAACTTGTCCAGAGATTTTCATAGTACTGCTATGACTCGTCAATAGTGTTACAGTACCGTTGTAACTCGTCCAAAGATTCGATGTTCGATAACGTAGTCAGACCGTTAAGATACTTTCATAACTTTCCAAATCCAATAACAATAATCAATAACAATAATTCAAAATACTTTCATAGCTTTCCAAATCCAATAACGTTAATCAATAACAGTAATTCGAAAATCAAAATTGACCTCAGAGGCTCATATGCTTGATCCATATTTTTTGGTATTTCAAGACATAACAATTTTCATAAACATAAAACAATTTTTCACGGGTTCATGTGTACAAAACAATGTTTACGTAATAAGACAATTTTCGATAAAACAAAGGGATTTAAAATAAGCTTGATAGAGTAGAAAGTCCCTTATCTCGAAATTGATGCAAACTATTAAAAGTCAAAAGAACGGTAATTCTTCCCACTCGCTATCAGTTGCACCTAATAGTCACAATAAAACATTTTCTTAATATTACAATGTGATACGTGGGTTCAACAAGACATTTCCACCACTACGGGACCCGTTGACTACTTCCAAAAATTCACATGTTTACTAAATACTTAACGACCATTAGTTTGCTCAATGAGGGGGGGGGGGCAATCTGTAATTTTCATGACCGTAAAAACTAAATAGTAAGAAGGTAAAGTACATGGGATAGATTGTAACTTTATCATCTTCTTCATTAGAAGAACCCACAAACTAGTGTTTCACTTTTCTTTTCTTTTCTTTTTGTTTCATTCTCTCTTGCCGCATCACCATCCTTTCACCATTTTTTCTTTCCCAAGTCTTTTACTAACACCCAAAACTCTTAAAATATAAAACCCATTATATTCCAAAGCTATGATATGTTTTAAGGAACAAGTTTTGTAGGTGAAGATGATACAAAAACAACGTATTCTTACCGAAGTCTCGACATGAATCAAAACTAGCCGAGATGTTGCGAACTCTCTCTCTCTTTCTCTCTCTCTCTCTCTCTCTCTCTCTCTCTTTCTGTCTCTCGCCCGCCTCGTTCTGCCCGAGCTCCACCGCCTCTCTCTCTCTCGGTGCACATTTTGATAATTTGGCAAATTCTATCTCGTACTCTGCCATAGTACGCTCCCCTTGTTCTAGCTTAATGAAATCTCAAACCTGTTGTTGGCGCACGCTTCTAGGAAAATACTTCTCGAAAAAGTCTGCCTTAAACCTCTCCCATGTATAAGGCTCAGGATCTTGCTCATGCTTGCGCTTCTCCATGAGCCACCAATCATATGCTCCCTCATGAAGCATGGAGGTGGCATGTTTTACCTTGTCATCTTCTCCACAATTTAGAAGTGCAAACGTTTTCTCCATTTCCTGAATCCAACTCTCCGTAACTAAAGGGTCGGTCGACCCTCCAAATGCCAGAGGCTCCAACCTCTTAAAGTCAGCAATCACGCTATGCGCTTGCCGATTTCCACCACCTTGTTGTTGTTGTTCCACCACCCCAACAAGCACTTGCATTAATTGCAGCAAACCTGGTTCTTGAGGTTCTTGGTTTGTTTCCATGTTTTCCATGTTAATTACCTACACACGATAGCTATTGGTCATATATACATCACGAAATAGACAAATTGTTTATTACTAAGACACAATAATTCCTTTATTTCATTTACAAGGTACTCTAACGATTTTTATTCCCACTAGATCATAACCTAAGCTCATCGACACTTAAACAGACAATTTCCTATAACCACAAAATGCAACTAACTAAACATGAATACCCCAGTAGATCATAACCTAAGCTTTGATACCCCAGTAAATCTATTCTATTTTAGGATGTTTCATTTAAAGAGTTCATTTTCAAAAAATTAAGGCATAAACGTGTTATTTTATTAATAATAGACTACTAAAAATGTTATTTTTCTTAAAAAGTTTTTGACTTTTAAATAGAATTTTTTTGCCCAGAATGGAGGGAGTATATTTTAATGCATGTTATTTCCTATTTCATTTTGAAATATTTTACTTAAATAGTTTATTTTCAAAAATTATGGCATAAATATTCATTCTGTTTCATTTATATTGGTCATCATACAGAAGTTTGTTAGTTTAGAATTTCTAATAAATGTTTAACTGTAATACCTGTAGACACCCCAATTTCGTACCCCTGATATGTGAAGTGACATAAAATATCAAGAACTGTTGAAACATTAACAAATGTCAAGTTACAGGATCGAAAATGCAAAAGGAAAAGTAGGATGCATGAACAGTGAACTGCAGGGGGGAAAGTGCAAAATTTTGAAACTTAGAAGACAGCATGGTGCCGCACCAAGGGTCTCCTTGGCCGCACTATGCAAGCTACTGTAGTTTGTCTCAGAAGACGGAAGGTACAACTCTTGAAGCTCAAGGTACAAGTCGCTGATGCAGGCTGAACAAACTCACAAATTCCCAGCGTATCCCTCTCCTCTACTATAAATAGAGACCCCCGGCCTCTCATTTGAGCTGCTCATTTCCTTCGCGATTTTTAATCGCAGCGAAGTTCTGCTTCGTTCTTCCGTCAATATTAGTACGAGAGGTGCGAGATAGGTGAGTGGAAGCCCCTAGAGTCTCCAAACCCCGTCCAAACTCTATCAAAATAAAAACCCATAGGTTATAAGTGATCCCTAGCCTAGTTGTTAGGTATCCACCTCATTTCCCCGACCCAAAAATCCCAAAGTAAGCCGTTACTCTGCCCGAGTAACGAGCTGAAAAACACCCTCTATAAACTGTTATTCCGCCCAACCAAAAAGGCCAAAACCACAAAAACTAAGCCGTCATTCTGCCCAAACCAAACAAACCAAAACTACCACATATAAGCCGTTACTCTGCCAAAATCAAAACAACAAACACACAACCAAAAAAAAAAAAAAGACTCCCTCTCCCTGAAGGACAGAGCGAGCACACCGCCGCTCTAAAAGGTAAAACCTTTAAGAGCGCCTTTTATTTCTATTTATTTATTTTTTCTGTCTTTTATTTATTGTTAAAAGTTGTTATTTAAATTCGGCACAATGTAGCCAATATAAGCCGTTGTGCTGCCCGGATTAGAATAGGAAATATTATGTAAAAGAGCCGTTATAATGGCCAAATATTCTTAAATCTGTCTGTAATTATTGGAAGGAGACGGCTGTGAGTCCGTAAATAATGTGACCACGAATGTATTTGTTTAAATTTCCCTGTCATTTTAATACCTTATTTATTTGCTAAATAAATGTGACAATAAGCATACTTCAGCCAAAAACCATTTTCGAGACCGAAAGGGCGAGTTGGGTGCCTAGCACCTTCCCAACTCGTAACTTAGCCTCTGAACCCGTTTTCTTTTTCTCTGGTTATTTTTCTTTTCTTTGGTTTTGCTTTATTTGCCTTAAAATAAAGATGGCGACTCTAAAACTTTCGGATTCAGTGGGGCCTCGCAACATTCCCTCTTTGCACTTTCCCGTCCTCCCCTAAAAAAGGGAGGTATGGGAATGGAGGGGTGATGTATTCCCATATCCTGGTATCCCATAAACAAGGGATAACTTGATGCGGGAAACCCAAAGCTCTCATAGTAATCTGAATGGGCCATAAGGCTATTTTTAATAAATCCATAGTGGGGGCGTCGTAATATCCTTTTTTGCACTTTTCTGTTTTCCCCTAAAAAAGGGAAAATGTGAATGAAAGGGTAATGCATTCTCATATCCTGGTATTCCCTAAACAAGGGATAACTTGATGCGGGAAACCATCAGTTCTCATATTGGATACAAAATCCACTCAAGGCAACCGAGACACATTCCAACGTGCTAATAAGGCAACCCACTCCTCTCGCACTTTTGATTTCGTCTTCCCCTAAACAAGGAAGGGTGGAACGAGAGCAGTGGTGTCCCGCATCCGCACGTACGTGCACCCCTATCCAAGGGCGCGCGGAGCGCGGGAGCACACCCCGGGAACCTCACAGTGGCGACTCTGCTGGGGAGTTGTTTTATTTTAAATAAAATGGAGGGCTAGACTCGTAAAATAAAACTTTTTTGTTTTTATTTGTTTCGCTGCAGTATGATATGCTTGTCATATTAATTTACGCATTTGAATAAAGTGTTCCCATACGGCCGTGGCTATATTTGTGGATATGATCCTCCATCTTGCAGCAGTTTCGTTCCGATAACTGTTACATGCATGTTTAAGAATAGAAAAAAAAATTCAAAAAAAAAAATTATATATATATATATTATATATATTACAATAAATTCCGGGCAGCACAACAAAAGAGCTGGGGCTTTACTTCCAGCTCTATATTATTATTTATTTCAATTCATTTTCTTTTTCATTTTATTCTGTACATTTGTTCATATCTGCATTCATTCTGTCATTTTATTTTGGGGACATAGGACCAAAATTTGTAATTAATAGGGATAGATAGTTTCCCCACTTTTCTTTTTATTTCTTAATGTGATGTGCTTGCTTGCTTGCGTTCAAACTAAAGAAGCCGAGAAAATCCACACAAACAGCAAGACAGACCATAACTGTTTTATTTCTGTTTATATATCTGTAAATAAATAAAGATTTTACTGCTTTCTAGATACCACACACACGCACATGCATATAGCTATATTCCGAACTGTTACCCTACACCATGGTCAGCCTACCCCCTGCATGAGCCAACGTTAGAATGCATATAGATTCTCAGGACACTTCATTGACTGACCGGTTTTTGCATTTTTGAATCGTGAATCAGCTCTTGTCAAAAAAAAAATACAAAAAACAAAAAAATATATATATACATAAAAAAAAATGCGCAAGTAAAAAAAATGATGAAAAAAAACATGATAAAAATAATTGCGCAACAAAAAAAAAGATAATAAACAGGGACTGATTTATTATTCTTTGATGCTCGACCTAGACCATTTCGAATGATGGATCCTGGAAAAAGTATAGGCCCTTCGCCTGGGACGATCCGATCTAGGGAGTCGAAGCGGGTGGAATACGTTGGTCCTATACTCTGGAGAAAGAATCCACTGTTCCAGGAAAGTCCTAAGACCGTCAAAATAAAGCAGGTGCTTATCCGGTCAATTGTAGGGCAAACAATTAAAATAAAATATACTAATAAAGGCACGCTGTACTCCAAACCTAAAAAGCCTTCAGCCAGCCTCCTGATACCTCCATAACTCATTTTCCTCAGAAACCTGGCCCGAACTTGGAAAGGCAGAGATAGTACTGGCCGATTGGTACGAGAAATTAGTGCAGAAATCAGAACATAAGGTATCGATATCGATCGGACAAGCGAGAATCAATACGAAAGTACGATCCGGCGGTATGGCAGCAGATGAGCGATCCGATATGGATGCAGTTCGGGGCTCTAGGATATGCTCCGACTCCGGTAATGCAGCAGTGGCTAGACTAGAATTTGGCTGCACGAGATGAACGCTTGCTAAGCCAAATAGCAAATCTTATACAAGGCTCGAAGCCCAGTGGTGAGGTGAATTCTTCCCCTACAATCCCCCAAGAAACATCAACATCCCACGTGCCTCCAAATCCAATTTCCCAGCCAAACACTAACCCACCAAATACCACCACTACCCCAAATCCCAATCCTCCACCAAGTCCCTACTACCCAAATATCAGCCCTTACCAATCCTACGCTTCATATCCTGCTCCAAACACCAAAATTCCCCAAAGCCCAAATGACCTCCCTATTCCCATAACCAACCCACTCCAAAACAGCCCACATATGGACCCACAAAATTATAACCCGCCAGGCCAAGTTACCACTTATTTACCTTATAATGATCCTGGCCGCCCAGCCGAAACAACCCAAAATCCATATCCTACCCAGAATCCACCAACCCAAAATCCATATCCTACCCAGAATCCACCAACCCAGAATCCTTATCCAGCCCAATATCCACATCCAGCCCAAAACCCTTACCAGACACCACAACCAGAAATTAACCCAACCTTCCCTAATCCAGCCAGTATATACCAAAATCCAACTCCCCCAGCCACCAAAATAGAGGCCGACGTGGAAAATATAAAGACTATGATACTCAAGCTTCTCAATAAAGGGGAATTTTCTACGCGGGCACTGACATTACAACCTGCGGCAGTATTGCCTTTCAAATTCAAAATGCCCGACATAGAAAAATTTGATGGGACTGGATGCCCTATATCCCACTTAAAATCTTATTCCACGGCATGCGTCAAGGGAGCTAGCTTTGAGGCTATGGCTTCCAATTTTCACCTCACACGAATAGGGCGCCAAACAATGGCTAATGTTGTCGATAGCGGCACCATGAATACGTGGGACCGATAGAAGCTGCGTTCTGGAAAGGTACAAAGACAACACCAGTCCTGAAAATAGAAGGGACCTTGAATCGTGCACCCAGAGGGAAAAGGAAACCTGTGCTGAGTTCGCGGTCAGGTGGAAAAGAAAGTTGGCTCAGACTTTTGACAGACCTGATCCAGCCGAGTCATGCCGAATGTTTATCAAAAACCTCCAGCCCATTTACTTGGAACACATGCGATATCTCCCCTACACCAATTTTAAAGAAATAGTAGAAATAGGCGCTCGTATTGATGATGATATACGGACTGGCCAATTACAAGTCAATATGCCTCCTAGCTCTTTCCGTTATTCTAAAGGGAAGACAGTCGCAGCCACACCCGCACCAATTGTCAATGCGGTAGGAAATGCATCAGCCCTTTTTTCTACCCAAAATTATGGCACTGTTCCATGTCTTATGGAGCAGATAGGTCTGTCAACACAGCTGGAGGAAATAATGGCCCGAGCAGAAATTTCAGAAATCAGAACCGCCATTATGATGAGCTGCAAGCCTCCCAATCTGTAATCCTGCAGGGGCTAATGGCACAAGGAGTGTTAAAGCCTATGGAAAATTATAAGCCACCAGACCCCCTGCCCAGGACCTGGAATCATGCCCAGTACTGTGAATATCATCGTTGCAGTGGTCACCTCACCGATAAATGTTATCAGCTCAAAAATGCTATTCAGGATCTTATAGATGATAAGGTTATTGAAAAACCCACTCCCAGACCAAATATAATCAATAACCCTCTACCTCAAATCAACATGATTAAGGTTGATGACTTGACTTCTTGGGCATGATAGGCGAGAGTGCGATCACGAGAAGCTCCCTGCTGAGTTTGGGTCTACTTCTAATAAACCTCTGCAGAACTAGTATACTACGACCGGCCCGCTTTTGACACTCGCAGATCTGGTGGACTACTTCGGATATATTACCCCTATTTCTTTCCCTAGCCTTACGGATTTGGTCATCTACCAATCCGCTCCCTAAAATTGAGGATCTCAAACCCCAGATCCTCAATAATGTAATAAACCCTGTACGGTGTGCTTTTAATAATAATCTAAACGTCTTTACTTATTTCTTAGTTGCACCTGCATTAAAAGATGCATTAAAAAAAATATAATAATGAGTCATTTAATAGGACCCAAAAAGATAAAAAAAATAATAATAATATTTGCTTGAGCTTGTAAAGTCAGCAGAGCACCAGAGACAACATCATCAACAGCAACTGAAGACTAATCCACTATCAATCTGGGGCTAGACAATGAAATCAAAAGAAATCAGAATCGGCAACTACCTGCAAGGCTCTGAAAGACTAACACCCATGGATCCCTTCAAAAAGTTTGTGGACATGCTTACCTGGTTCTATGAAGATGTGTCGGGGGTAGACCGAGTCATAGTCAAACACCGGATCCTCATATGTCCGGATGCTCAGCCAATCAGACAAAAGCTACACCGCATCAAGCCAGAATGGTCACTACAAGTGAAGAAAAAAAATCATGAAACAACCACACGTCAACTTCATTCGGGTAAAAAAAAAAAGAGAGAGAGAAAGAAAGAAAAAGTACAAAAACAACAAAACAAACAAAAAAAAAAACAAAACAAAAAAAAAAAAAAAGTAAAAAAAAGAAGAAAGAAAAAATATCCGATCTGGCTGTCCAATATAGTGATCATTCCCAAGCCCAACAATTTTTTTTCATCAACGACATCTTGGGTTATAGTCAAATCAAAAATGGGGAGACCAAGAAAAGACCCATTCACCATCCTTGGGGACCTCTTGCTATCATGTCATGCGTGCGGGCTAAAAAATGTTGGAGGCTACTTATCAAAGGCTGCTACCCCTCTCTTCCGCGATGTGCCGTATATTGTCAAAAGGATCCGGTCAGGAGATGTCGTACTCTTCACAAGCCAAGAAAGAAAAATCTTGTTCAGCCTCCAATCTCAATGAGCCTAAAAGGTATTATGCTCAAACCACCCTATCAGACAAGTGCTTCCTCTCCAAATGCTAAGTGAAAACCGAGAAAGAGCTGCCTAGGCAAAAATTAGGGCATAAAAAATTAATAAAAATTAATAAAAAAAAGAAGAAAAAACGAAAAATAAGGGCTACATTGGGTTGAAAACCCAGAAAGGCGGCCTAAGCAAAATTAGAGCACAAAAAAAATATATGGGAGAATAAAAAGGAGAGGAAAGACACTCTTTGGCTCCCAGGCATCACCTCGGATCTTCGACTGAGGAAAAGGAGCTGTTGTGAAAAAAAAAAGGAAAGCCAAGCCAGGCTTCCTTGATAAAACACTAATAATACAGGTCTAGGTGCAGGAATAATTGCTAAAGAAATTTAGATTATACATTAATTGCATGCATATCTATTGTACCTCTACCCCTTGTCTCCCAAAAACTATCCTTCATTTGGGTTTAAGCCACAGATGGGTTCATCGTGCACGAGGCGTCCGCTGGCGATCCCATGTACTTCTGCCCGAGAGCCACGAGAAAAGAACTTCAGTCTCAATCAAAATAAAGAAGCTTGCAGAAGTATCACAAAGCCTATTCATCATCTGCGTTGCCATTGTCACAAAACAACCAAACAATTTT
>CM028381.1:5557682-5592612 GCA_013146195.2 Codonopsis lanceolata | reverse complement strand
AAAATTATCACTTTGATCTAGCAGATATGATCTAAATTTTTCTAAAGCATATACTCTTGCTAAAAATTCCTTTTCGATAGTTGTATAATTCAATTGTGCATCATTTAGAGTTCTACTAGCATAGTGAATCATATGCATGGCTTTCTATCTACCCTTTGTCCCCACGGCTCCAATCGCAAAATCGATGCATCACACATGATTTCAAAAGGAAGTGACCATCCTAGAGGAACTTTTAAATAGCCAGGGTGATTTGGTGCTTTTTAGCTTTAATAAATTAAAAGCTTCTAGCATTCTTTTATCCCAAAATAAATTATGTGTCTTTTTTTAGCAATCCAAATTCATGCTATTTGAAACAACATGCCAAGACAATTCCATGTGTTTACTGCATGAAGTGACTTTTCTCCCAACAAAGTTAGGAGGTAGTTTCCTCTTTTCATAGCTTTATGTAAGGTTTTCTAAGCGATTGATCAAGAATTTCAAAAGCATCGTCCATGAAAACTTCTGCATCTTTCAACTAAATGCGAAAATATAGAAATCATGCATCTTTGAAAAGTAGGCGGTGCATTACACAATCCAAAGGCATTCTCCTAAAACAAAAGTACCGAAAGGGACATGTAAAGTTGTTTTCTCTTGGTCTTCAGTTTTTAACGAGGGGATATGATTGTAACAGAAAAACCATCAAAAGACAATAATATTCATGACCAGGCTAGTCTTTCAAGATTTGGTCAATAAAGGGCAAAGGAGAGTGGTCTTTCCTAGTTGCCGCGTTTAATTTCCGCAAATCAATGCACATTATATAACCGTTATTGTTCTTGTAGGGACTAATTCATCTTTTCATTTTTAACAACGGTAATTTCGACTTCTTAGGAACTACTTGAACAAGACTAACCCATTCTTGTGCGATATAGGTAAATTATACCCGCATCTAAGAGCTTAAGCACTTCTTTCCCTAACGACTTCTTCCATGTGTGGGTTAAGTCTTCTTTGCCTTTCTCTTGAAGGTTTACTACCTTCTTCTAGATGTATTTTATGCATGCACATAGAGGGACTAATTCCTTTTAAATCGACTAAAGACCATCCTAAAGCTTCTCTATGTGTCCTGAAAGCTTTTAACAGACTAGATTCTTGCTCTTCGGTTAAGTCGGTTGCTATAATAGGCAAAGTGTTACCTTCCCTAAAATGCATATTTTAAATGGGGTGGTAATGACTTTAATTCTTCGACTTTGGGAGGATTAATGGATGGCATAAATTCAGAATTTTCTACTTTAATAGTTTCTTTTATTTTAGCCTCTTCATTACTTTATTATCTTCCTTATTTTCTATCTCAATATTATCTATCTCAATTTCTTCAAAGAGATTTTAGAATCTCACTTTCATCTGATTTCATAACTTTCTTCTACTACTTTTTCTATTCCTCGAGGTATTTTTCGATTCTTTTCTTTATTTCTTCTTTATCTTTCTTTTTACTAGCTTCTAACTTTCTCTCTAATCTTTCCTCTTCTTCTATTTCTCTTTCAATCTCCTCAATGTCAATTTTTATGGGAGGAATAGGACTATCATCATAGACAATAAATCTATCTCTTTCATAATCTTCCTCTTCTTCAAAAGTTTCGGTTGATAACTTTTCAATCTCATCTATTGAAAAACAGGCACTTATGTCACTAGGTCTATTCATAGCATCAAACACAGAGATTTCAACGTTTCACCTAGGACTGACATTGTGAGTTTACCATTTTTCACATTAATCATTGTATTGGCAGTGGCCATAAATGGTCTGCCTAACAATATTGGGACTTCATTATTGGTGCATATCTTCCTTTCCATCTCTAGAACCACAAAGTCAACTGGAATGATTAATTTATCAACCCTCGAACTAGGATATCTTCCACTATACCCAAAGGATATTTAAGCGAGCGATCGCCTAATTGTAATTGCATAGTAGTGGGTTTTAGTTCTCCTAACCCTAATTGTTTATAGACCGCATAAAAGGCATCAAATTAATACTTGCTCCTAAATCTAGCATTGCTTTCATCTTTTTAGAGCTTCCCAGGAAACTTGGATATTAAAGCTACGAGGTCTTTCAACTTAGGTGGTAATTCGGGTTGTAAAAGCGAACTTCGTTTTCGTCAAAACAACAATCTTTTCATTGTTTTCAAACTTGTGTTTCTTAGAGTGAAGATCTTTGAAAAACTTTGCATAAGCTGGAATATTTTTAATAACATTAAGCAAAGGAAGATTAACATTCACTTTGGATAACATATTATAAATTTCCGTAAATTGTTTGTCCATTCGGTTTTTCATAAGTCTTCTTGGAAACGGAATTGGAGGAACATAAGGTGGTGGAGCCACATAAGGTTCCTCTTCTTCTTGATCCAACTCTTTTCAACTTCAATTGTATTTATCTTTATTTTGAATTTCTTTTCTTGTTCCTTATTTGGAACCTCTACTTCTACTTCAACTTCTACTTCTTGATTATTTAATTCATTTTTCTCTTTATTACTATCACTATCTTTTTCGATTTCTTTTTCAATTTTCTTTTTCGAAATTTTCTCTTGCATGAAGCATCTTTTGAAGAAGGATCAGGATCATTTACCTCTTCACCTATCACCTTACCGCTTCGCAAGACGGTGATTGACTTGGCTTGCTCGGTTTGACTAGGGAACTTCCCTTCTTCTCTTTTATCTACTCCAGAACTTTCAATGTGTTTCTTTAGATTTTCGATTTCTTCAAGCATGTACTTCATCAAAGGCGCTTGACCTTTACTAGCTACTTCTTGCTTGGGAACTTCTTCAATTCTCAACTGATTTTGATTTTTTGGCAAGCTGGCAACCGTGGAGGTTGTGGTGGTTGAGGTTGGAATTGTTGAGGTTGCAAAGGCTTATTTCCTCCCAAAGAAAAGTTAGGATGATTCCTCCAACCAGATTATATGTGTTTGAATATGGATCATTCCTTGGCCTTTGAGGTACATATTCATAGCATTAGCACATTCGGAATACATAGCACTTGATGGACAAAAATTAGTAGCATGAGAATATAATCCACATAAAGCACATGCTTCTTGAATTTGCCAATTTTCAAATTGAGCTTGTGTATTTGAATTATCTTGCAATTGATATAGGCTTCTATTTTTACCTCTAGCACTTTTTTGGGAATTAATACTTAACATCTCAAATAATTCTTCTAGTGCTTACGGTGTCATTCTATTAATAGAACCACCAGTCTGCACTATCAACCATAGTTTGTAAGCCTGGCGAAAGACCATGATAAAATTGAAGCACTAACACATGTTGAGCCAAATTATGATGAGGACACATAATGAGCAGATTTTTAAATCTATCCCATGACTCATGGAATGTTTCACACAGTTCATTTTGGAATGACATGATTTGTTTTCTATACTCAGTAAGAGATGCATGTTTGTAAAATTTACTCATAAACAAATCATATAATTGAGCCCAAGTATAAACACTATTTGGTGTTAAGTTCATAAACCATCTCTTTGCCAACTCTTTTAATGCACTTGGAAAATATTTCATTTTAATTTGATCTTCAGTCAACCCTCCTAAAGGAAAAGTACTCATCATGTATTCATATTCTCTTAAGAAACTGACAGGATCTTCATGGGGCATCCCATGAAAAGATGGTATGGCATTAAAATAATGACCTTTTAACTCAAAATTCCTAACAGCATCTGGCAAGACTAAACATGATGTCACAACATTTAATGAAGGTCTACTAAAGTCATTAATAGTTCTTTGATTTATCACTACTTCCATATTTCTTCTTGCAGGTTCTTCTTCTCTTTGATTCCATTAAGCTGGGTCAACTGGATTTCGAGGATTACGATTATTGTTATTTTCTTTCATTGAAGGATCAACCAGAGGATCCTCTTGATTCAATTGGTCTTGATTATCAAGCTCTTGAGCTAGATTTTCAGAAACTTCTTGATTTCCTCTAACAATATTTATATCTTGATTTAAGTCTACCAATTTAGGATTCAAAAATCTACGACCGTGCATAAAAATAAATTAAAGCAATTTAAAACAACTAACTAAAATAAAATAAAATCTTTTTGAATTTTGAATTTTGGCGAAAATTAAACTAAAAACTAAATTAAATTAAAAACTACGCTACCAACAAACTAACTACGTGAACTAGCTTGTCCCCGCAGCGGCAAAAACTTGATCGATGTTTTATTTAATCTTTTTCCTTGCAAGTGGACAAGACTATTATAGAATAGTATTGGAAGCAAGGGTCGAACCCACGAGACAAGTGATCACGACAAGTGCAATTTATTGATAGCAAATTATTAATCTAAAAGGGGTTTTATATTTAATTCTACTCTAAACTACTATTTATAGATGTTTAACTAATTAAGACAATAATAACAGATATGAAGATCTTATGGTGGGTGGCAATCTAGGATTCTGGGTTTCACTTGTATCTCTTTTATGTTCAATTCATAATAATAATCATTCAATGTCTTGGGTTTGTTCACTAAAATATAAGATATAGTATCGTTGAACAATTGGTTCAGCCTCCATCCCCAAAATTCATCCATTCTATATCCTAAGCACGAAACTATCAATCTAGCTGTCACCTAGATTTATGATCTATCTCACCTAGATCATGTAAGAACTGGTCCTAACTTATCACTCTCGTGCATCGATAGGTCCAATTTATTGTGTTGGTGAGCCAATGTGCGACATATGCACTTGGTCATGCGATTATCCGCACCTCTAAGCCTTTATTATTTGCGATTACATTCATTTGTTCAAAGCAAAATAATATAGGGATTGATAAACAACACAATCAACAAGAATGAATGATCATATATACGAATTAAAACATAAATTTGATACAAGTTACCTACCTCCCACCTCCTAGATTATGGATGATTTAGTTCATCATAGACAATGAAACACATGGAGATGATTGGATACATGATTTGATCTTCAATACTTGAAATTAAAAATCTAACTATGTTATACAATCTAAAAACTACCTAAAATCTATTAAAGAGAGCTTCAGGCCGTCCTCCTCCTTTTGGCTCTGACGACTTCTATATATACTCGGGAGTTGTAATTCAATCGAATGACCGTGTGAAAATCCGAAATAGTCGCATTCGACCACCTTGCGGTCGCAAGGTGTTGGGTACCTGCGTCAAGGTCTCCGATGTCCGCCTTTGGATTCTCGGTTCTTTGCCTTCGACCGTCGCCTACCTTGCGGTCGCAGTCCGTGCGAGGCACCTTGCGTCCGCAATGAGGTCTCCAGTCTTTTGCTTTTTCTTCATTTTTCCTTTTTGGCCCTTCTTGAAATTTGCACTTAAAACACAGGAGTTTCGCATATTTTCACAAATAACCCTGAAACTTACAAAACTCACCGAAAACATATAATAGTAGCCAAAAGCCTCGTGAAATAGCATAATTTAAATCATAGAAGTATATAAAATCGACGTATAAAATACATCGATCAATATCGCATGTCAATGTTACATACAAGGGGTACAAAATTGGGGTGTCTACAGAGCCCCTCAACGATGGAGTCTACGGATAACCCGCAGCTTACAGAGTAGACGAACATCGTTGATAAAAAATAGACTCTCCAATTTCATGGCAATTAAAAATGGGGAGTGATGCAACAGGTAGCAGTTATAATGCAACAGTTTATAATGCAAACCAAACCTCACATATCCTAGACATATTTAGTTGGTTATAGTAGGTTATCGTAATTTTTAAGCAGATATGCTAATTAAATGCTCTAATGGTCGGACCTACCAAAGTAGGCTACCTACGTATCCCTTAATAAAGGGAATCAGACCAAACGTAGTTTGGTCAGAAGCCGAAACAAGCATGCTGCGATGGTCGTGCCTATCAAAATAGGCTGCCTACGTATCCTTATCAAAGGAATCAGACCAAACGTAGTTCCCCCAATGCAAACAAACAAAAGCTGGGTGGGATGCATCGCCTCCTCAGAAACTCAGTCCTTCGTCGGAGCAAGATATCCTTTTAACTGGCCCGGGGTCTCAGCCACCTCGCAGAAAAGGTTGAACAACTAGGTGGAACACATATCAAATATTGTGTCCTCAAAGGGTTGAACCCTTTGCCGAACACGATGGCAGGATACATCGCCTCCTCAGGAAACTCAGTCCTTCGTCGGATCACGATAGCCTTTTAACTGGCCCGGGGTCTCAGCCCCCTCACAGAAAAGGCTGAACAACTGAGGTGGAACATATATCAAATATCGTGTCATCAAAGGGTCGAACCTTTTTACGAACACGATGGTGGGATGCATCGTCTCCTCAAGAAACTCAGTCCTTCGTTAGAGAACGATAGCCTTTTAACTGGCCCGGGTCTCAGCCCCCTCGCAGAAAAGGCTGAACACAAACATAATTTTTGATCATCCATCTTGGGGTTACGCCCCGCGAGGAGATGATCCTATGCTACTCCTATAAAGCAGGAAAGCATCGCATCCTCAGGAACTAGGTCCTTCGTCGAATGTGATGGTGGAACCGATCCTTTCCCTCTGACCCTGGGTCTCAGCCCCTTTAGGGAAAGATCTAACAACAAAGTGGAACATATCAAAGGGTTGATCATTCGTCTCCGGGTTACACCCCGGGAGGAGATGATCCTATGCTACTCCTAGAAAGCAGGAAAGCATCGCATCCTCAGGAACGAGGTCCTTCGTCGAATGCGATGGTGGAACACATCATGCATGCAAAAGGTAAAATACTTTACCTTTTCTTACCATCGCTTTGCTTTTTGCTAATTCTGTTGCCTTTGCTGCTTATGCTGCTTTTGCGGACACGTGCTGGGAATTCGCATTTTCAGCTTTTGTCGTTTCTGACTCATGCTGGGGATTTTCTTTCTTTTTGCTGCATTTCCAGCTTTTACTGGGAAATTCTTCTCTCTGATGCTTTTCCGGCTTTTGTTGGAAAATTCTTCTCTTTGCTGCATTTCCAGCTTTTACTGGAAAGTTCTTCTTTCTGCTTGCACATATATTCTTCATGCTGCGCATTGCCTCTCTCTTTTTTTCTGCTATTTGCGCACATATTTTTTTTTGCTCTTGCATTTTTTTTCTTTTCATGCTTGCATTTTTTTCTTTCATGCTTTGCATTTTTTTATTTGCATGCTTTGCATTTTTCCTACAGAATCTCACTTTTGCTATTGATTTTTTTTTTTTTCGCTTTTCTGCTCATCTTGCGGCTGATCTGCAGGGGATATGACTTTCCTTTTGGTTTTGGATGACTGACTGTCAATATTTGTTAACAAAGCTAACTTTCTTAACTTTCCGTTAAGCTTCAGGAGCTATTTTGCAGCTTTGGAAACTTGGGGACTTTAGTGCCGAACTTCCAAACTTTGGAGGGGGGAAAAGGAAGATTCCCTTTTTCCTCCCATATATACGACGAGAAGAGGGAGAGCTGAAGCTACTGCTTCACTTCTTCTTCTTTCTTTTCTTTCTGCTTCGTGGCTGCCATTGTTGCTGCCTTGCGTTTTCTTTCTCATTTCTTTTCCTTTTCTCAATTTTCTTGCGCTAATTTGCATGTATTTCTTAACAGATGGCTTCTTCTTCGCGGTCACGAAAAGGAGAGGCTCCAATGCATCCGGATTCATGCGAAAGGAGGAAAGAACTTCCTCCTTTGATATGAAATTATGTCAGATATCATTATTCAAAGGATGACTGGAGTAATCTCCATCGCGATTGGAACATGCATGTATCAAATCTTCCAAATCCCGTTGTAAGTTTCTTTTCCTTAAACTTATTTGGATGATTTTTCAGATCTGCTAGATTTTTCTGCTGTTTTGGGATTTTCAAGCATACCTGTCCCTGCTTATGATACTTATGCATGCAATTTATAGTTAGAATGATGCGATTTAGCAATTTATTCATGAAATTTATGCAATTTATTTTTGCGATGCATAATTTGACTGGTTGGCACTATTTGACTCTGCGACGCATATTTTATATTATTATTGTAATTTGGCTATACAATGCATGTTTTGGGCTAAAAAAATATTTTTATACAATGCATGCTTATGAAATAGACTTTTGAAATATGATGCATTTTTATTCGATACATTTTGGGCATATTATTATTTTTTTGTTTGATACATGCAAAATGTAACAGGAATATTTTATACAATAATATTTACTTTTTACGAATGCATATGCTGCAAAGACATGATAAATGCTATGGAAGTATTTTTTTTCTTTCAAGATTTGCAACATTTTTATTTTTACAAGTGCCAAAAATGCAACTAGTTGAACTATAAATGCAAATAATGAATGGCTAATACATGCATATTATCATTCTTATGCAAATGCAACATAGAAAATTTATTGGATGCTTGCTAACAGGTTGCATGGGCATTTTTCAATATGTGCAGGAAAATGCAATATGTGTTTATTTTTCAATTGCGAAACACATATTTTCTATTTTTTTTTTGCCGAAATATATTTTTGAATGCAAAAAGATGCATTTTCTTTTTATTTATGCAAAAGATGTAGGGATGCTAAAAAAATTTCTTCCTCCTTTTTTTATTATTTTATTTTTGATGCAAAAGATGCAAAAAATAAAATTTTATGATGCAAAGGTGCAATTTTTTATTTTTGAATGCAAAAGATGCACATATACATGTTTTATGGATGCAATATATTTCTTTATTCTAAATGCAGAAACTTTATGATAATCTGCAAAATGGAACATGCTTAATTTGATGATATGCACAGGAGATTAAAAGGATAAGAGTCTACCTTTTCTTTTCTTTTCATTTTTTCTCGAATCGTAGGCCCACGACCGGATTAGGGCAAGTTGTGCTAATATTTCAGTCATCTATCGCTTAATGCCCGAGGCGGCGCAGGTTCTAGTGGAGGGCTCGGGTTTTAGCACATTTTTGCGGGTTTTTGGTCCCTTCCGCAGCTTTTTAGCCATATTTGATGTGTTGATGAATTATTGGTGGGATACCACCCACACTTTCCATTTCAGCTGGGGGGAGGTTACCATGACCCCATGCGACTTCGCTGCGATCACAGGCATTCCTACCAGCATTGGTAGGATTTTGGAGCCTGATTATACCCTTCGCCACCATCATGACGTGGTAGAAGATCTCTTGGGCCTCGTACCCGAATATAAATCTGCTGACGAGATCTTCATTGGTAGTGTGAGGAAATGGCTCTTAGAGAATGTCGGGAGAGTTGCAGAAAATGAAAGCGAGGGCGTGGCTCGTGTTGCTAGGGCATTCTTGTTCTTTTTCCTTGGGACGTCGCTTTTTGCCGATTTCTCCACTACCTTGAGGGTTTCCCTTTTGGGCTGCCTGAGGGATTTTGATCACATTGCTGATTATGATTGGGGGCAGGCGGGCCTGGCCGAGCTGTATGCCTCGATGGATAGGGCCAGCCGCAATGACTCACCGACTCTAAATGGATTTGCTCCGGCGTGGGAGGTATCTATTCTTTTCCTGCTTTTGTTTTCTCTCTATTTTTTCATAATAATTTTTTTTTCGCAGCGTTTTTTCTTCTTTTTTTTTTCTTTTTGCTGAGGATTGTTTTTCTTTTCTCCCCTTTTTTTTTTACAGGTTAGGGCTTATTCATTTTTCCATTTGACACCAGGTCGGTTACATTAGCGCTTTCATGAGCCACCCTACTTGGCTGAGTTCGTGAATGATAACAGAGTTCGGCCGGATCGAGACGGCGGCTGCTCAGAGACAGAGGGGGTGCGGGAGCGGATTATCAGCTCGAGTGCAGGCAAGGTGCATTTCCTTCCTTGGAGGGACCTGGTGGGGCTTTATGCAGTTACTCTGGAGATGAGCTAGTGCCGGATACTAATGGTATCCATTATGGTTGACTCGTTATACATGGATGAGCTGGTCAATCGCCAGCATTCTGCGCTTATGACACCCCTAGTTGTACCTCCTATGCCTCCCATTTGGGTGGTTGCGCCAGACTTTTTGCCAAACATGCATTAATAACTGTCGAGATTTCTCATGCCTAAGACTGATTTCCCAGCTATGGCATATGAGGACTTTTTGAGGACTATGCTGCATCCTCCCCCTCCTATTCCTGTGATGGCCAGGCGTGCTTCTGATGCCTCTGATAGGCCAGGGCCTTCTATCCCAGTTCTTGATGCACATCTGGAGTTTATTGGGCCCGTTGATGCTTTTTCCACCTTTCGATATCATCGAGATGGTAGGATGGTGGAGGAAGTGCTCCCTGATACAGACATTCCTAAGGAGTATCAGGTCTCGGAGCAGGCTCATACGGTAGACACATTTCTTTTGCATCTTTTTTTTCTTCATCATTTCATCCATTTATAATATATATATATTTTGGAGATTGATATATTTTCTTTTTGTTGTCTCTCACCTTTTTTTTTAGGTAAACATGTCTACATACAAGAAGTTGCTGCGGGGTTTCGTCAGCATTAACAAGCTTTATTAGAAGCTTGTGGATGAGTTCTCCTGTCGGGGAAATCACGCAGTGCGACAAACCAGGCGTCGGAATGATGATGATGATGATGATGCAGCTGCCAGATCGGGCTGTGCTCGGGTGAAAGGATGAGCATATAGGATCGGTGGAGAGGGCCCTCGGGTTATGGGGGGCAAACTTGACAGGAGCCAGTCTTCCCGTGCTTATTAGCTTTAGCCACCTGTATTTATTAGCTCTTTTTTTTTTCTTTTTTTTTTCTAGTACTAGATTTTGTACATATGTATATTATGCAATGCAATATAATTTAATATGATGCAAGTATTTTAAATGTTGACTCAATATTCATGCAAGAACAAGAAAACAAGATCATTATCTAGGGGTAATGGCACACCGTAGCTCAGGAAAGGGTTTTTAGAAAGATACACCTTCAGATTTCGAGTGGGCTTTTCTGATAATCTGCGGGGTGGAAGAGGCCGCCGCCTTTTCCTGTGCTTGATCTTTTGCAATTGCCGCGAGGCTATTTCCCTAGATTTTGCAATTTCCTCTTTGATCAGACAGAACAACAGTGAGCGGTCGAAGCCAATACCGCAATACAAGGCAGTTTGGGGGAACAAGATGGCTCCTGATCCGAATAAGGCAGGTCCCAGCAATGCACCTCCTCGTCTGAGCAATGTAAGCCGGCGGAGTAATCACAGCAAGCGGATGAGGCATTCCTCCCCTCAAGATGGACAGACACGCCTCTGAGGGATGATGGCGCGGGCCCTAGCAATACGGCTATTCAGGATAATGGGGACGCGGATGATGAAGATGAGGATACTTCTGGAGGTTCTCACGCTGGTGAGACTGGAGCCTCTTTTGTGCCTCGCAGAAGAAGTATAAGATATGCGGGGGCACATGCTTCAGATTTTCAAAATGCTGGCATTTGTCGCAATGGCGTACCCGCCGGATGCAGTCGGTTTCTAGTGTACTCCAATAGTATCCCTACTGGATGACGTTTTTGGATAGCATATGCCCGTTCATGTGGGGCCTATAGGTACCACTATGAAGCTGGTCCATGATTTGCTCGACTTTTGCTTGGTCGACGCATAATAGGTTTAAGCCATGATAATGCCTCTTGTACAGGCTGTCACTGCTAAATACGAATTGCGATGCTTATCTCCGTAGGAAGATTTTCCCTCTTTTGTCTAGGCTGGGAGGATAGATCCCTTTCTGAAGCAGATTTAAGATATCAGAATACCCAGGCTCCTTATCTGTTTCAGGAACAACATTAATTTTGAAGCAGTATGCCGGAGTGACCATTTTCCCAACTATGAATGGCTGGACATTAGTTTCGGTGGGAATTTGTATCAGCGATGCTAGAGTGGCCAAGGCATCAGCAAATTGATTTCTATCTCGCGGTAAGTAATGAAACGAGATGGAATCAAATTTGGTGGCGAGTGTTGTTAATTTGGCATGATAGAACTGCAGCCGGGGATCCTAGGTCTTCCATTTCCCTTTGACTTGATTTATGATCAGGGCAGAGTCACTGTAGACTTCCAATTCTTTGGCCCCTTTTTGGAGAGCTTCTTCGAGGCCAGCGATACAAGCTTCGTATTCGGCAGTATTGTTAGAGCACTCGAACTCCAACCTTATGGCCAACGGAGTGTGGGAATCTGCTGGGTCGATTAGCAAGATTCCTATGCCAAAACCTCTTTTATTTGCGGCTCCGTCGAAGAACATTTGCCAGTTGGTGTCGTGGTCAGTAATTTCTAGGACACCTTCGTCTGGGAAGCTAGGCTCAGCTGTATCTTCTGCTTCTAAGGGCAAATCAGCTAAATGGTCTGCAATTATACTGCCTTTGATAGATTTGAGTGTGACATAGGTTATGTCAAACTCGTTGAGAAGAAATGACCACTTAGCCAGTCGGCTAGATAGTGATGGCTTGCCGAAGATGTACTTTATAGGATACATGCTGGAGATAATCTTCATGGATCGTCCTTGCAGATAGGTTTTGAGCCTTTGCGTTGCCCAGACTAGGCTGGTGTAGCTTTTCTCTAGTGCTGAATAATTTAGCTCGCTTCCTTCCAGCTTCCTACTTATGAAATAGATGGCGTTTTCAATGTAAGAAATTTTTTTTTCTTGGGCGAGCATAGCCCTTACTGACGTGTCTATGATGGTTAAATATAGAATGAGAGGTTTATGTGGATGGGGAGGAGCTAGCACTGGTGGATTGGTAAGGTAGGCTTTTATTTTTTCGAAGGCTAGCTGGGATTTCTCGTCCCAGACTTGGTCAGTATTTTTCTTTAAGAGTTTGAATAGGGGCTCACATATGGATGTCAGCTGTCTGATGAAGCGGTTGATATACTACAATTGACCTAGGAAGCCTTTGACTTCGGTTGGAGTTTTCTGCTGCGACATCTCTTTAATGACTTTAATTTTGGCTGGCTCGATCTCGATGCCTTGATCAGTCACCATAAATCCCAGGACCTTGCCTTTGGTAACCCAAAATGTGAATTTGGTGGGGTTAAGCTTCATCTGATGCTTTCTTAACCTTTCCAAAAAATTTCGAAGGTCTTTGATATGGACACCGTTGGCGTCACTGGAGTGTACGATCATGTCATCAACATAGGCCTCAACTTCTTTATGAATCATGTCATGGAAGAGGGTGGTGGTAGCCGTTTGATATGTAGCCCTGGCATTTTTTAGTCCGAATGGCATGACATTGATGAGGTTTTCTCATGCAAACTTCATTCCCATAATTCCAATTCCGATAAGGCACCGGACCAAGCACAACAAGCAGGCCCCTCTTCCACTCCTCCTCCCGCACCTTCAAAGGAAAAACAACCAACTCAACAATGGAAAGCCAAAGCTCCAGCTTTCGATCCCACTGCCCATGTTCCCCTTAACCCTAAATCTCATCCTCCAACAGCTAGCCCTTCAGATATGCCTTGCAACGAGAACCCCAACCAAACCACAAACACTCATCAAAAATTCCCCCCTTCGGTTGTTCAAAAAGATCAAGTCCAAGAAGTGAATGTCCCAGTTCCTACTAATTCTCCTCCAGCCCAGCAAGTTATCATTGAAGAGATTCCAGAATCTTCCCATAGGGTTGATACCTCAAAAGATGTAAACAAAGATTCTGATCAAAACCAGCCTTCGGAACCAGTGATTTCCCCCAATCGTTTTGCAGTCCTAAATATGATTGAAGAGGAAAATGGTGAGCTTAATGATACTAACGTGGAAGCTCATAATTTGGAAGCTCCTACCAAGAAAAAATGGGGTCGCAAACCGGCTAGTATTCCCAATACAGATAGGGCAACTAGATCTCAGGCACAAGAGAAAACCAATGATAGCCAGCAGACAACGGTTTCTCATGACGAATAGCAGCCTTTTCTGGAACTTAAGAGGAGTGGGAAACGACATTACGGTTGCCCGCCTCAAAAAGCTTATTAAGCTGCACAAAATTTCCTTTTTGGCTCTAAGTGAACCTAAGATAAACAATTCCAATCTCTCTCATTTAGCGCGTCGTTTAAAGTTTCGGTATTCTTTTCATAATTCGGCTAATAATATCTGGATTTTGGTGAAATCCGTTTTTTCTTGTCAGGTGATTACTGACTCCTCGCAGCAAATCACTCTTCAGCTCCGCCATCACTCTTGGTCGAATCATGTTTTTGTCACTGCGGTCTATGCTAAATGTTTAGCGATAGATCGTCATGCTCTTTGGGATGATTTAATAGATTTGGGCAGACAGTTCTCTCAGTTTCCTTGGTTAGTAGGTGGGGATTTCAATATTGTCTTGGCAGCTCACGAAAAAACTGGAGGTAATGGATGGGATAGACTTGGTGCGGCTGATTTTCAGGCTTGTCTCAATGCAGCTGGGCTCAGTGATATTGGCTATAGAGGGAGTAAGTTTACCTGGTGCAATAATCGCGACGGGCAGGCCATAATTTTTCAGCGAATCGATAGGATGGTTTGTAACTCTCAATGGTTATCTTTTTTTGATGCTACAACAGTGGATCACCTTAATAGAACGTGCTCCGACCAATCTCCTATTTTAGTTGTTAATTCTCAGCATGTGGATTCCATTCTTGCGCAATTTAGATTTCAGAACATGTGGGTTTCTCATCCAACCTTTTTGGACACAGTTCGGCAAGCTTGGTGCAATCCCACGGGGGGCAGACCAATGGTGGCATTTTCTCAAAAACTTCGCCAAGTTAAAAAGGCTTTGCAAAGCTGGAATAAGTCTGTTTTTGGTAATATATTTCAAGCTGTCAAAGATGCTGAAGATGATGTTTTGGCCAAAGAAATTCTTTAGGAATCTTGTAATGATGACCATAATCGAACAGCTCTTCACCTTGCCCAGGTTGTTCTTCGTCAAAAGCTTAAAACTGAAGAGGAGTATTGGCGTCAAAAGTCTTATCTTAAATGGCTCAAGGAGGGAGTTGGGAATACTAAGCTGTTTCATGCATCGGTGAAACAAACCCACAATATGCTTTCTATCCACAAAATTCAAGATAAATATGGCAATGAAATTAACAACAAGGAGGATATTCAAAGAGCTGCGGTTGATTACTTTCAAGAGCAGCTTACAGCTTGCAACACTTCTGATGATGAGCTCCTTAATGTTATTCTGTCTCTTGTCTCTGTAGAGCAAAATGATCAGCTTAGCTCGATTCCGAGTTTAGATGAAATCAAGAAGGCCACTTTTTCCCTGAATAGTGATAGTGCTGCAGGTCCAGACGGTTTTACGGGAAATTTTTTTACGTCTTGCTGGGACATTATTGCAGCAGACTTTCATTTGGCTATTCTTGAATTTTTTGCGGGTTTTGAAATTCCTAAGGCTTGGTCAAGCACTTCTCTTCTTTTACTTCCCAAGTCTGATATGATATCCTCTTTCAAGGATCTTCGCCTGATCAGTCTCTGTAACTTCTGTAATAAGGTTATCTCCAAGCTTCTCTCTGCCCGTTTGTCCAGTGTTCTCCCCTATATCATCTCTGATAATCAAAGTGCGTTCACCAAGGGAAGATTCATTCAGGATAATATTCTGTTGGCTCAAGAGCTATCCTCTCATTTGAAAAAGAAGGTTAATGGTTCCAACATTATGATCAAGCTCGACATGGCTAAAGCTTTCGACCGGGTCAATTGGTATTTCCTTATCAAGGTCCTTCGCATATTTGGTTTCAGTGAATTCTTTATTGATCTGATATGGCGAATTATATCTAACAATTGGTTCTCAGTTCTCATCAATGGTTGTCCAGCTGGCTATTTCCCCTCTTCAAGAGGCATTCGCCAGGGTGACCCCCTCTCTCCTAGCCTTTTCATCATTGCTGCAGAAGTCTTAAGCTGGGGCCTTAACGATCTGCAGATCTCTCATCCCCATTTTGCTTATTCGTCCTCCAGTGGTTGTCCGATCATTTCCCACCTTGCCTTTGCAGATGATGTGATGAGCTTTTGCAACGGTAATAAGCGCTCTTTCCTTCAACATCGGAACCTTCTTTCGTCTTATGAAAGGGTTTCGGGACAGCTCATCAATGCTCAAAAAAGCTGCTTCATGGTGTCTTCTAACCCTGTCCCCTCAAGAATTAATAATATTCGGCATCATTTAGGTTTCTCTTACCGGGCTCTTCTGGTCACCTATCTCGGTTGCCCTATTTTTGAAGGTAGAAAAAAGAAAAGCTTGTTTGATCCCCTCATTGCCAAACTTCAAGCTCGTATTAATTCTTGGTCGGGAGCATTATTAAATCAGGCTGGCAAAGTTACCCTCATCAATTCGGTGCTTCAATCGATCATTATGTATCAAATTGCCATTCTTGATCCCCCATCCTACATCATCAACCTCATTAATAGAATTCTAGCCAATTTCTTTTGGGGTTCGATTGACAATAAGCTAAAAACTCATTGGATAGCGTGGCATAAGTGATGCATGCCGACTCAAGAAGGGGGTGTTGGTATAAGGGCTATTACTGATATAGTAAAAGCTTATTCCTTGAAGCTTTGGTGGCGATTTAGATGCAATTCCAGTCTTTGGGCTCGGTTTATGTTGAAAAAATACTGCAACTCCTGCCACCCTTCGCTTGCTCATTCTGTTGGTTCAAGTAATTGGCGTCGTATGTGCTAGGCCCGATCTACGGCTGAACAAAATATTGCCTGGATTATTGGCAGAGGTTATTGTGATTTATGGTTGGATAATTGGACCCTCAAGGGCTGTTTCCCTAGGCCTTTGAACTGTGCTCTTGATCTTGTCAAGGATATTTTTAACAATCAGTCCCAGATTCGTCCATCAGTAATTCATTCCATTGATCCTCAAATGGTCCAGTTCATCAATGATACGCGTCTTACCCTTAATGATGATCCAGATGCCCCCTGCTGGACAGCGAACTCCAAGGGCAGTTTATCTTTGTCGTCGGCTTGGGTTTTGGTTCGATCTCACTCGGTTCTTACTTTCTCTTCCAAATATATTTGGTACAAATATCTTCCCAGCCATATCAGTATCTTTATGTGGAAGCTTTGGAATCAGAAAATTCCTATAGATGAAAGTATCATTAAAAAGGGTATTGCCATAGCCTCTCGCTGCTATTGTTGCTCTCAAGGGCATATGGAAACCTACTCCCATGTGTTCTTGCATAGCTCTACTGCTCAAACTGTTTGGTCTGTCTTTCATAACTTAGGTGATGTGCCCATGCATCTTTCTTCCATTGCTCAAGTTTGCACTAATTGGTGGTTGTTATTTCCCAATTCCTCCAGTCATATTATCGCTCCTCCCATTATTCTTTGGGAACTTTGGAAAGCCAGAAATAGAGCTTGTTTTGATGATGTTCGCAGTTCAGCCTCGAATATTATTGCGTGAATTAAGCATCTTATCTCCTCTTCTTTGGAAGCCGCTGGATTCTTGGGAACCTCTTTCTCTGCTCGGCCTACTTTCCCTTGTCTTCGGCGCCACCGCGCAATTTCCATTCAGTCCATCACTTGGAACAAACCGAACATGGGGTATTTTAAACTTAATTCGGATGGGGCCAGTTGCGGAAACCCAGGTTTAAGTGCTGGAGGGGGCATTGTTCGGAACAATTCTGGCGACATTATTTATGCTTATGCCAAAGGTTTTGGTGTGCTGTCCAATTTCTTGGCTGAGTGCCAAGCTCTCCTTCTTGGTTTGATATGGCTGCAAGATAATAATATTCGTCTGGCCAATGTTGAAGTAGACTCTAAAGTGCTTGTTGACTGTTTGGGTGGGTCGGCATCTCCCCCTTGGCAATGCAGATATCTATTTAAGGCCATGAGTTCCATCGTTTCCACGTTGCAGCTTTCCATATCCCATTGCTTTAGGGAAGCTAACTCAGTAGCTGATGCCTTAGCCAATTTGGGATGTGATGAAGATAGGGATTTCTTCTTTTATTCTATGGAGCAATTACCGAGGAAAATTCGGGGTTTGATTTTACTTGATAAAGTGGGCACGCCTTATCTTCGTATTTCTTAATTTTTCAGCATGTCTAATTATTCTTTGTTTAGAGTACTTGGTCTTGTCAGTTCTCTTTTCGAGGTCAGGCTCCTCCGTCCTCCCTCTTATAAGGGCAAGGCTGGTTGTCCCCCTCAAGTTTGTATTATTTTCTTTATTCAATAAATCCTGCAGGGTACCGTCCCTGTTTCCTTAAAAAAAAAAAAAAAAAGAAAAAAAAGCCCAGCATCCCGTCGACGAAAGATCTTATTTTGTGAGCAGCAACGGCGTCTACCACAATATCAATGTTGGGTAGAGGGAAGTCATCTTTGGGCGATGCTTTGTTGAGGTCGCGAAAGTGTACACAGATCCGGACCTTCCTGTTGGGCTTGGGAACAGTAACTATATGGGACAGCCAGATGGGGTATTCTACTACCCGAATAAATTTGACATGTAGTTGCTTCATGATTTCTTCCTTTACTTGCAGTGACCATTTTGGTTTGATTCGGCGGAGTTTCTGCTTGATTGGCCGAGCATCCGGATATATGGGGATCCGGTGTTTAACAATGGCTGGATCTAGCCCATGCATATCTTCGTCGGACCAGGCAAAGATGTCCACGAACTCTTTGAGGAGGTCAATAAGTGCTACCCTTTCAGAGCCTTGCAGGTAGCTGCTGATTTTGATTTCTTTGATTTCATTGTTCAGCCCCAGATTGATAGTAAATAAGTCTTCATTTTCTAATGATGAGTGATGTTTTTCCTCGTGCTCGACTGACTTTATGAGCTCAAGCAAGTAATTTTTATCTTTTGGGTCCATTTAATCAAATGACTCATTATGAAAATTATTTAATGCATCTTTTAATGTAGATGCAACTAAGGAATAAGCAAAGACATTAAGATTATCATTAATAGCAAATTGTACAGGGTTATTTACATTATTGAGGATCTGGGGTTTGAGATCCTCAATTTTAGGGAGCGGATCGGTAGATGATCAATCCGTAAAGCTAGGGGGAAGGGGAATAGTATATCTGAAGCGGTCCACCAGATCTGCGGGCGTTAGGAGCGAGCCGGTCGTAGTATATCAGTTCTGCAGATGCTTATCAATAATAGACTCAAACTCAACAGGGAGCTTTTTATAATTAGCACCTCCATCTATCATTCCCTAGAAACTGTCCTCTAGGCATTCATCATCTAATAGGGCCAAAGCATAATCATCCTGGTCTATAGACCAGGTATTTTCAATCGTGACAGTCTTATATGCAGTGCTATGGGGTTCCTGGGACAGCTTTATTACCCCTTTGACTGCATGCCAATCGAATAGGATTTTAGGTGCGATATAGGGCATCCAGTCCCATCAAATTTTTCTATATCAGGCATTTTGAATTTTGAAGGTAATACTGCTGAAGGTTACAATGCTAATGCCCGTGTAAAAAATTCTCCTTTGTTCAGAATTTTGAGCATCATACTTTTTAGATTTTCCATGTCAGCCTCCATTTTGGTTGAAGGGGGAGTTGGTTTTTGGTATATGCTGGCAGGATTAGAGAAAGCTGGGTTAATTTCTGGTTGAAGTATCTGGTAAGGATTTTGGGTTGGATTTTGGGAAGGACAGGGATTTTGGGTAGGGTGAGGATTTTCGGCTGGATAGGGATTTTGGGTAGGGTAAGGATGTTGGGGGATATTGGTGCTTGGGAAAGGATATGGAGGGTATGATGAAAAAGGGTTAAAACTTTGGTAATAATAGGTATTTGGTGAGAAATTGGTGATTGGGGCGTTGGCAGTTGGTGGAAGGTTAGTATTTAGCTGAGGATTTGAATTTAGAGGAGCATGAAGAGTTGATGTTTCTTGAGGAGTTACGGGGAGAGTAGTTCCCTCAACATTGGGCCTTAGACTTTGCATGATAATTGCCATCTGACTTATTATATGATCAGCTCGTGCACCCAATTTTTGATCTAACCATTCCTGCATGGCCGAAGTCGGAGCGTACCCTAGAGCCCATATACGTACCCATAGCGGATTGCTCACTTTCTGCTGCCATATTGCTCGGATCTGCACCCTCCAGGCGATTTTGCCCTTTTACGATCGACCCCAATATTTTACGATCGACCTACGTATGCGTATTCAGTATCAAACGGCCAGTACTATCTCTTTCTTTTCAAATTCGGGCAAGGTTTCTGAGGAAATTGGGGTCGAAGGTACCAGAAGGGGTTGGCTGGAGGCTTTCTGGGCTAGGAGTACAGTGCGCCTTTATTAGTATTTTTTATTATTATTCATTTATTTTCCTACAATTGACCGGACAAGCACCTGCTTTGTTTTGACAGTCTCAGTACTATTCCTGGAACAGTAGATTCTTTCTCCAGAGTATAGAACCCTCGTATTCTTTTTTTTTTTAAAGGTTGGAGGGGACATAGACCGTATCCCAACCCTTAATTTTTTTTAAAAATTATTTTTAATGCCCTGAAAGGCTACAATTATATATATATATATATATATATATATATATGAGGCCTTTGGTGTGGCTCGAACGAATGGGGCCTCTGGTGAGGCTTTGAACACCCGACCTCTTGGTTGAGAGTAGTTAAGTCCCAAGGTGCCTCTGGTAGAGCTTGAATACTCAACCTCTCCGTTAAGATAAGTGAGTAGCTAAATGGCGCCTTTGGATAAGGCTTTAACAACAACGATGCCTCTGAAGAGGCTTGAACACCCGACCTCTCTACTGAGAGTTGTAAAGTCCAGGGTGTCTGTAGTGAGACTCGAATACCCAACCTCTCCGCTAAGAGAAGTGAGCAGTACCAGTTGAGCTAGAGCTCGTTGGTAGGACCCTCGTATTCCACCTGCCTTTTGACTCCCCAAGATCAGACTGATCCTAGGCGAAGGGACTATACTCTTTCCGGGATCCACCATTCAAAATGGTTTAAGTCGAGCATCAGAAAATAATCAATCAGCCCTTGTGTATTTATTCATATCCCTTGCACATTTTTTTTACTCTGCTCTTTTTTTTTACTTGATTTTTTTTGACTTCCTTTTTTTTTCGATCTCTTTTTTTTTTTATAGGGGCTGACCAATGATTCAAAGATGCAAAAATCGGTCGGTCCATGAAGTGTCCTGAGAATCTATATGCAATTTAACGTTGGCTTATGCAGTGGCTAGGCTGGTCATGGTGTAGGGTAACAGTTCGGAATATATTTACATGCGTGCGCGTGTGTGCGGTATCTAAAAAGCTGTAAAATTTCTTTCTTTGTTTTTTCAGATATAAAACAGGAAATAAAATAGATATGACATGTCTTGCTGTTATTTGTAGATTTTCTCGGCCTTTTTAGTTTGAGCGCGAGCAAGCAGCCAATCACATCAAGAAACAGAAAGAAAAAATGGAGAATCTATCTATTCCTATTAATTACAAATTTGTCATAATCCCCAAAATAAAATGACAAAATGAAATGAAATATGTACATATTTCGCGCAGTAAAAAAACAAACAGAATAATAATATAGAGCAGAAATAAAATGATAAAAAATAAAATAATAAAATAAAGCCCCGACCCTTTCGTTATGCAGTTCAGAAATTTATTGTATATATATTTTTTATTATATTTTATTTTTGAAAAATATATATTTTAAATATATCTGTAATAGTGACTGGAACGAAACTGCTGCAAGATGGAGGATCATATCCACAAATAATACACGGATATATAAGAACGCAATATTCAAATGCTTAAAGAAATATAACAAACATACTTTAGCCAGAAAAAAAAGAAAAAAAAGTTTTGATTACTGAGTCTAGCCCTCCATTTTAATTTAAAATAAAAATGATCTCCCCAGCAGAATAGCCACTGTGGGTGCCCCGGATTGCGCCCGCGCCCCGTGCGCCCTTGGATAGGGGTGCGTGACGTTCGGAGCGGACATCACGCTTTTCATTCCACCCTCCCTTGTCTAGGGGAGGACGAAATTAAAAATACGGAAAGGGTGCTGTCAAGAAGCGCGTTGAATACGCCTCGGTCACTTTAGTGATTTTTGGTCCATTATGGGAGCTTTGGGTTTTTACATGTCGGGTTATCCCTTTTTGGGGGATAACGAGTGAGAAAACATCACCCTTTCATTCGTATCTTCCCTTGTTTAGGGGAAAATGGAAAGTGCAAGAAAGGATGTTGCGGGCCCCACTATGGACTTTATGAAAATTGCCTTAAGACCTATTTCGGATCGCTATGAGTGCTTTGAGTTTTCTATATTAAGTTATCCCTTATTTAGGGAATACCAGGATGCAGGAATACATCACCCTTTTATTCTCATTCTCCCTTGTCTAGGGGAAAACAGAAAATTGCAAGAAAGGATGTTGCGAGACCTCACTGTGATCCAAAATGTTTTGACAGAGTCGCCATCTTTATTTTAAGGAGAAAATAAAGAAAAAACCAAAAAAAAAAAAACCAAAGAATGCAATAAAGCGGGTTCGGAGGCTAAGTTACGAGTTGGGAAGGTGCTAGGCACCCAACTCGCCCTTTCGGTTTCAAAAACAGTTTTTGGCTAAAGTATACTTTTATTATATTTTCCTAGCAAATAAATAAAGCATTAAAAAGAAAACAAATACATCCGAGTCTACATTATTTACGGACTTGCAGCCGTCTCTTTCCAATAATTTACAAACACACTTAAAAATATTTGGCCATAATAATGACTCTTTTTAATGCTATTTTCTAAATAAATCTGGGCAGCACAACGGTTTATATTTTTTACATTAGGCCGGATGGAAAATAACTTTTTATAAAATAACGCCCTTAAACGCTCACCTTTTAGAGCGTGGTGTGCTCGCTCTGTCCTTCCGGGAGAGGCAGTCTTTTTTGCTGCAGCTGCGGTTCGGGTAGGGTGACTGCTTCCGAAGGTTGCTTTTGGGAACCGTCAAATAGGCGGATCAACTTCTTGTGTTTTTGCTGTTGTGTGCTTGTTGCTGGTGGAAATCGGGCATAACAACTGCTTGTTCTGGCGGATTTGGCCTTTTTACTCGGGTAGAGCAACTGCTCTTTTCGATATTTTTGGACCTGGGAAGTAGGGTGGAAACCTAGCTGGGGGGCTAAGACTCACTTTGACCGGTTTGTTTTGAGTTTGGAGGAGCTTTGGCAGAGCTTCGAGGCTTTATAGGAGGGGGCGCTCACTATCTCACGATCGCTCTATATTTCTTCGACGTAACAACAACGCTGAAAGTGAGATGGATTCTCTTTCTTCTTCGCCCGGAAAGTGAACCCGGGGCCTCTTATTTATAGGCTGAGAGGGACACCGCTGCGATTTACGAATTTCATCATGTGCTTCACCAGCTTGTACCACGTGCTTGATAATTTGTGCAATGCGTTAAGTCGGGAGCACTATTCAGGGACCTGGGCACCGACCCCAAGGGTTCTGGGCGCCGCGCCCAGAATGTATTATGGCAGCGCCAACCTCCTTTCTTCAGCCTCTTTTTGATACTTTTGGCCCCTGCATTTTACTGTTTTGTGCATCATGCTTTGTCTTTTGCATTTTTTAAAACCTGTAACTTGACATTTGTTAAGTTTTAATCGGTCTTGATATCGCATGTCAATGTTACATACCAGGGGTACGAAATTGGGGTGTCTACACCTGCCAGAAAAGCCATCATCCTATGATACAATTCTACCATCTGTGTATCCGGACCAGTTGGATTATGTGGCAATGGTACCTCAGCATCAGGCTCGACCGGAACTCTTCTGGGTCTACCTCTACCACGGCCGTTACCATCCCTAGGAACCTGCATCTCACACCTATAAGAATACACTCGACGTTAGAACATCACACAAAGAACCAACCCACCTAGGCCATGAAACCTATCCTGGCCGACAGATAACCTCTAACTCTGATACCAACTGTGACGACCCGACCTGGATCCCAATACGAAATCCCAAGCCGGACCATCCAAAGAGACATGATTCAAGCATGCGCAAGTAGGAATAAAAAATTTCATATGGCGAAACATTGCATACAAATAACAACTCGACTACATTTGGCCGGAAAATAACTCAAAATAAACAAGTCTTCGGCGACGCTACAGCCGAAACCCAACAACTACTCCTACAATTATAACACTTGCATAAATATAACCTCAACGGCCACAACTTGCTGGACACAACAACAATAATAATAATTTAAAAGATTAATGAGCTGAATAAGTTGTAGAGAACCATAACATATAAACAAAGCACGACATAGATGTCGGCTTACAAAAGATTATATGTCTAAAATATTCAAGTTATACAAGAACACAAAAACCCAAGTCAAGTCTAGGTGACTTGCTTCCCATCGTCCTTGCCAAAATAAAAAACTACCTATACGAGTCTTAAAAGAACAACCTCCAAGCTCACTAGATATCTAAGTCGGGCGCGACAAATCTAGCGAGGATCGTCTCCTTGGCTCGGATATAAGGATAATAAAACAAACAAATAGGGTAAGTCATAAAGACTTAGTAAGCTACTAAAAATGCATGTACATGTCATGACATAGCAACTATCACAATTATAGCACATGTTCATCATATAGCACTTAGCACATTATTCACATAAGTGCGGGTAATAAATCATACAAGTAGGATATGATATAGACCCGACCACTACGTAGCTCCTGCAATAGACTGTGTCAACTGGTTCGTGCCATCGATGTTTTGTGGATGCATCGACTTGTATCGAGAACCGCCTCGATTTGAATAGAAAGCCAATGCGGCACGTTTTGATACGGCAAAGGGGCTACTTCCCCACTGCGGCCCACAGTGGAGGTGTGTGTGAGGTTCCAGGTGCGGCGATCCATAACGAATACAAATCTCTCAATTCGTGAAGGCGATGCATCGTCCCACCTGACGTATAAAACAAACAAAATAATGTCAGCTGGACTCAATGTGATTCACAAGTAGATATTTACTCGTCATAGGCAAATAAGGATTGGATTCGACAAGAGCGAACTCATCCGATCAAGTAGGTTATTAATCTCTTACCATAAATGATGTCAAGGCGATTAATTGCTAATAACCAAATAATCACAGCGAACTCTTTTTTTTAATAGAAGCAGGGCGGCACCTGCGAGATTTTATTAAAAATAAATAGGAAATACAAACTTAAGGGGGACAACCAGCCTTACCCTTTGAACGGGGTTGTGACGACCCGACCCGGATCCCAAGACGAAATCCCAAGGTCGTGCCGCCAGGGGAACAAATAACAACAACAAGCAGCAAATAATGGGTAGGGCCATAACGGCGATACACCGACAACTTAAAACACATGCGGAAGCGAAATAGAATAAAACAGTGGCGCCCGAGCTAACAAGCTCAAACTAAAACAACCAAAGAGATAATTAACCTCTCGGTCCAAAAATTCGACTCGCGTGCCGCAACATTGGGCACGTAGAACAAACTCCCTGTTATGCAATTCAATAATAAGCATAATATAAACCAAGTCATCGGCGAAACTACGGCCGGAACCCAACATTAAACTAAGTCTAAGACTCTAGTCTAACAACTCAACGGCTAAAAACATGCCGGAGAACAAACATAATATTTGACTAGCAATATAACATGCTAAACATATTCACCAATTAACCACGCACGACTAAAACCAGTCGGCTACCAACAAAATAAGTACTAACAGTTATAAGTACTAACGACAGAAAACATATGGAAGTTTAACTACCAATATACATCAAGCACAACCACCACCGGTTGGCTACCAAAAGAATAGGCTAACCACATAATTACAACCTTTCAAATACATAAAGGTTTGCTACCCAATCATGAAGTTTATATAACTTCATCTTCCCAACGACCTCACCAAAACAAAACAAACAACTAAGTAGCAACCTTGTCCAAAAGACTTCCTTGCCAAAGTAACCTTCCTGATTTACTTGGATCCACTCGCACGGCTCGGATCTAGGGAAAAACAACCAACAAATAAAAGTAAGTCACAATGACTTAGTAAGTTACTAACCATAACTTCCTACCATGGCATAATGCTCAATCATAAATAATATCATGCTATCGTCATGAATTAACCTTATAATAAATCATGTTATGGCATTCATGCTCAACATTAAATAAATATGTTATCAATACAGTATAACATCTCATCATAAATCCATGTCAAGTCATTCTTGTCTTAACAATAATAATTTATACCTTTGGCATAAAACAACATTCCCATAATATTCATGTGATAGCATACATGCTTAACAACATTAATCAATATGTTATCTATTAAGTATAACATGCAAGAAACCAAAACAAACATCATATCATATCCAATTCACTAAGCACGTTATTCACTTAAGCACTTGTGAAACAATTCATATATAAGGGATATGATACCATTACCAAAATTCCTCCGCGCGTGTCGCTCCTGCAAAAACACGTGCAAAACCCTTATGTGCCCTCGATATCCCTCTCGTAGATATCGACGTCCCCGAGACAAATCTCCGCTCGAGTTCCATAGTTATCAAAGTCATGTGTATTACTACAACTAAGATAAACTACTTCCCCACCGTGGCCATCGATGGAGGGGTGTGTGCAACCCGGCACGGCGATCCATCGCGATCACGAATCCCATAATTCGTGAAGACGATGTATCGACCCACCAAAGACTCAATGCATCGACCGCCACTGGACTCAAAACCCAAGCACACGTAATATATACTCATATGCTCAAAACAAGTAGGTAAACACTCTACCATCAAACTAGTCATGCAATTCATCCACAACTAGCATAAATATCACAACCGAGAATCATATAAGTTCTCATAATCAAGTGTGCTTCACACACCTTAAACTTCTTGGAGGCTCGACCTCCATGAATTCTACCCAAGATTCCGTAGGACTTAAAATCATAGTTCCTAGGATTCAAACTAACCCAAAGGTTAACTCCGTTGAGTTCAATCTAAGTTTTCCGAAAATTCAAGGAATAGAAGCTTAGGCTTCATCATCCCCCTAAGTTCATATCTATCGTCAAAACCATAAACCCGACGATCAATAAACTCACATAAACCCCACAAAATAATTAACAAGGTAACTTAGAACAAATTAGCCATCTTGGTTATAAATTTATTCAAGTCACCATACCAACCAATAATTTCCAATTCACGATTAATTCACACAATATGGTTTAATATGCTCTACTAAACATATAAAACATATTAATCATGCTCACATCAATAATTTTGCAAGCTAATCAAAATTAGGGCAAGACACCCTCCAAGCATCTCAACCAAACCAACATCAATCTACATGAACAATCAACATAATCAAGTTCAATAGGCTAGTTAGAACATGAATTTTACATATATCATGGTCTCACATAGGTCAATCAAGTTCTATCATTCAATTGAAAAACCTAGGGTTCATGCTTCTTCTACAACCCTAACAATGGCTTCCATTGACCTCAAATAACACAAATGGTTGTTTCCCTAGGGTCAATGGAGCCCAAAAATCAAAGGAAGAGAGGTAGAAACTTACCAATTTTCGGCCTCCCAAACTGCCCAAACCCGAAACCCAAAGAACGATGTCTTCTCCTCGACTCTTTCCTCAAGTTCACGTGTAGGAAGGGGGAAGAAGACTCCCAGCTATGGCTCCCAAGCTTAGCCCTCTTTGAAACCCTAGAATCGTCTCCTCTCAAGCTCTCTCTCGCGAGTTTCCTTTGGCTCGCAGAAACGCAAGGAGAAGTCGCAACCGGCCGAATGAATGAAAGAGAGCGGCTGATTTCTTTTATATGGGGGGATTAATTCACTAATCAAGTCACTAATTAACCCCTAAACCTCTTAATAGATGATTAGGATTAGTATTAGGCTAATTAAGTGAGTTTAGGATAGGTTTAAAATTAGTTTAATAGGCAAAAAGTTCGGACAGCGCACAGACCGAACAAAAATCCCGTAAGTCTGATACAAGGACCTTGCGGTCGCTTGGGCAAAGGGTGATGCGACCGCATCACCTGGTTTCCAGCATTCCAAGTTTTCTCGTTTCCTTGCTCGATCCCGGACTCTCCCGCATGCATTCTCGAGTCCTTCCAAGCCAAAAATGGTCTATAAATCAACCTTAATAACCTCCAAACAATAACCAAAGCAATCAAGCCTCAAACCCCATCAAAACAAGGCCAAGAAATCAGGCAGAACTCTCCCGAACGACAACCGGAAAAGTCAAACTGAAAAGGGTTAACGCTAAAATCAAACTAGCAACCCAACCGACAATGCAACAAGCATCTAACCAACATCCAAGGCATGTTAATGATGTTATAAATGCCTTCTAACAATAATCCATGTGATAACCACATAAAACATAAACCCGAGATTCAAAGCATCTCGCGAAAGAAAAATGCATACGTGCATCTCAAACAACGCCAATAATCATGCTATTGACTCTAAACATATACGGGAGCTAAATGAACATATTCATGATGATTATAAGTGTATGAATTCATGCATAACACAAGCAAGCAACATTTCAGGGTTTTACATTCTCCCCTACTTTAAGGAATTTAGCCCCTAAATTCTTACCGTAGTCATCAAACAAATGAGGATATTTCTCTCGCATCTCCAACTCGGTCTCCCAAGTTGCTTCCTCGATCTCGTGATTCTTCCAAAGAACTTTCACCAATGGAATTTTCTTGCTCCTCAAAACTTGCTCTTTCGTGTCAAGTATCTTCACCGGCTGCTCAACATAAGACAAATCCGGCTGAAAAGTAATCTCCTCATACTCAAGAACATGGGAATCATCCTTAAGATATTTCCGAAGCATAGACACATGAAATACATTATGAATCTCCGACAAAGACGGCGGTAAAGCCACCCTATATGCCAAACTCCCAACTCGCTCCAGAATCTCAAAAGGTCCAACGAACCTCGTGATAATTTCCTTTCTTTCCAAATCTCTTGGTACCCCTTCTAGGCGATACCTTAAGAAATACAAAGTCTCCAACCTGAAACTCCAAATCTCTCCTTCTATTATCCGCATAGCTTTTCTGTCGACTTTGAGCGGTGAGCAATCTATCTCGAATTATTTTCACACTCTCAACAGACTGCTGAACAATTTCTGAACCCCATAATTTTGCTTCTCCAACCTCGTCCCAGCAAATAGGAGATCTACACTTCCTCCCATAAAGAGCCTCATACGGTGCCATCCCGATGCTCGATCGTAACTATTGTTGTACGCAACTCCGCCAAAGGAAGATGTGTATCCCAACTCCCTTTAAAATCAATCGCATAAGCCCGTAACATATCCTCAAGTATCCGAATCGTTCTTCTGACCGTCCGTCTGACCGAGGGTGAAAAGTCAGCTAAAATTCAACTTGGTCCCCATAGCCTCTTGCAAAGCCTCGCCAAAACCTCGATGTAAACCTCGATCCCTGGCCGAAACAATACTAACTGGAACCCCGTGCAATCTAACAATCTCCTGCACATACAATGCCGCTAACTGACTCAATGAATAAGTCATAGCAATCGGAATAAAATGAGCCGACTTCGTGAGCCGATCAACAACAACCCAAACGGCATCAAAACCTCTACGAGTACGTGGAAATCCCGAAACAAAGTCCATCGTAACATGTTCCCATTTCCACTCCGAATATCCAATAACAACCCCGCAGTCTTTGGTGTTCCGCCTTTACCTCGCCGACAAGTGAGACACCTCGACACATAGTCGCTATCTGCCGCTTCATGCCACTCCACCAGAATTGTTTCTTCAAATCTCTATACATTTTCGCATTCCCTGATGGATAGTATACTTTGCTTTGTGAGCCTCATCCAATACAAGCCGTTTAACATCATCAACTGATGGAACACAAACTCTACCCTTAAATGTCAAAATACCATCTTGGTTCATCGAGAACTCATTCTCTTTATTCTCACTCAAACCATCAATAATTTTCACCAACTCGATCTTTTTCCGAGTCTCCTTAATTCTCTCCAATAAAACAGAATAGCCCGCACACTAGCAAATAATACACCATGATTAACCTCGCTAGATTCCAATCACGACATCTTCCAACATTTTCCATTCCCGCATCATCAAACATGACAAGTGTACTTTTCTACTCAAAGCATCTCGCAACTACGCTCGCTTCCCTGATGATACAAGATAGTGCAATCGTGATCCTTCAATTTCTCCATCCATCTCCGCTGTCTCATGTTCAACTCTTTCTGAGAGAAGAGATATTTCAAACTCTTGTGGTCCGTGAAAATCTCAAACTTCGAACCATACAAATAATGCTTCCACTTGTGCAAAGCAAATATAATCGCCCGAGCTCAAGATCATGCGTAGGATAATTCATCTCATACGGAGACAACTTCCTTGAAGCATAAGCAATCACTTTCCCATTTTGCATAAGCACACATCCCAATCCTTCTTTCGAAGCATCACTATAAACAACAAAATTATCACCTCCGCTAGGCAATGCTAAGACTGGTGCCGTAGTCAACCTTTTCTTCAACTCTTGGAAGCTTTCTTCACATTTATCACTCCATACAAATGCGGTCTCTTTGAGTCAAATTTGTCATAGGCGTAGCAATCTTCGAAAATCCCTCAATGAATCTCCGATAATAACCGGCTAGCCCCAAGAAACTCCGCACTCAAGAATCGTGGTCGGCCTCCTCCAATTCATTACTGCTTCAACTTTGGAAGGATCCACCGCTATCCCGGCACTAGAAACAACGTGCCCCAAGAATGAAACCTCCTCTAGCCAAAAAGCACACTTGCTAAACTTGGCGAGAGTTGCCTCTCCCGAAGAATAGACAAACCATCCGCAAATGTTGTGCATGCTCTTCCCGAGACTTAGAATACACAAGGATGTCGCCTATGAAAACCACCACGAAGCAATCAAGAAAATTATGAAATACCCGGTTCATTCAAATCCATGAACACCGCCGCCGCATTAGTCAACCCGAATGGCATCACCATAAATTCATAATGCCCATACTCGTGCGAAAAGCCGTTGAACATCTTCGGCTCTAACCTTCAACTGATGGTACCCAAATCTCAAGTCAAGTTTGGAATAAACCACCGATCCTTGCAATTGATCAAACAAATCATCTATATGTGGCAATGGATACTTGTTCTTGATCGTTGCCTTGTTCAACTCTCGATAATCGATGCACAACCTCAAGCTCCCATCTTTCTTCCTCACAAATAATACCGTGCACCCTAAGGCGATACACTTGGCTTGATGAAGCCAATGTCAAGGAGCTCTTGTAATCGAACTTTCAACTCCTTTAATTCCATAGGTGCCATTCTATACGGCGCCGAAATTGGTGTAGTCCCCGGCAATAACTCAATACAAAATTCAATCTCTATCCGAGGCATCCCAAAATCTTTAGAGAAAACATCCGAAACTCACACACAACCGCACATCTTCAAGATTAGAAGAAGAAACCCGCTTGTCCACTACGCAAGCAAGATACCTCGTGCACCCACGCGACAACAGCTTCTAGCCTTAAGCGTAAATGACGCCAGAAACCACTAGGTGCATTATCTCCCAAAAATACAAAGTTAGAACGCCGTGCAAAGTAAAAGTAACCCTTTTACTAAGGCAATCCACCAATGCATGATATGTGCTCAACCAATCCATACCAAGAATAACATCAAAATCACGAAGTGGTAACACCACCAAATCCGCATGCAACACATGTTTATCCACAAGTACATCGCATGCTCTATAAATATCCAAGCTAACAAACATTCCCCAAGAGGGGTAGATACCTCAAGCACATATGGTAAAGACTGAGGCATAACACATAGCTTATCAACGAAATGCGATGCAACATAAGAATGCGATGACCCTGGGTCTATAAGTGCACGAGCCTCATTACCGAAAATAGAAACAGTACCTCCAATCACCGCCAGACTCGTGTACACCTCTCGATCTAGAGCAAATACGCGACCCTCGCACCTTAGCTTTTCCATCGCTATCTCTTTGTTCCAACCGTAGTCCGACTAGAACCTCCCTCGACCGATTATTCTTCAACTTAGGACAATCCTTCTTCATATGCCCGAAACTCCACAAGAGTAACACTCCATTGGTGCTCCATTCTTACTCCAAAGACCTATCTTCTCGTATGCCCAATCTTGGAACAATAAAACAAACCAATGCCACACTACGATCCCTCTGAGTAGATGTAGTACTAGCTCCCTTGCCACTAGACTGATTCTTCGCATGTCCTTCATAATGAGATTTTCCACTTCCTTTCTTGCGATCATCGCCTCCACTAAAATTTCCACGACACCGATCCATGACTCCGCCTGTAAGACGCTTAGTCGCCGAGAAGAACCCGAAATAGACATAGTACGATGCTCATCAATGTCTCTCTCAATAGTGTAGGCTCTATCAACGGCCTTCCCTGCACTCCACAACCGATGAGAAAGAAGTCAAGTTTCCCGAACTCCGCCCTCAAACCCTTTAACAAATTTCGTGTCCTCCCGGCCTCATCGAATCAAATGTGTGTGAACGAGCCAACTCCGTGAATCGCCGAATACCGAAACCGCCATACCCCCCGCACCAAATCCATAAATTCTTTCTCTTTTCTCCCCGACAACATCCTACATAGGAAGCTCGAACTCTCGAACGAAATTAGGCCATATCCGTGGGACTCTATGCAGCTCCCAACTCTCCTCAAGACTGCCACCAATGCTCTAAAGACCTCAAGCTTGAACACGCCTAATACAACTTTCTGCTCATCATCGCAACCCAATGGTGCAAATATTTTCTCCAAGTGTTCGATCCAAAGCTCGGCTTTAGCAGTCCGGCCTCCATTAAATTGCCTCGCTTTAACTTCACAAATCTTTCAAGCATAGAATTATCATTATGTCTAGCCTCCCGCCTCTCTCTACTCGTGGCTCGGCCGTGGTCCTCCTTGTTGCTCCACTCTACCAAAACCTCTTTGATTCATTTGGTTCATCATATCAAGCATCCACGATACATATTTGCTATCGCCTCATACCGCTCTTCCGGTGTTCGCAGTGAGGAATATTCTGCTGACGGCTATCGTTAGCATTTCGCCACCGCCAATACCTCTACCAAAGACCTCTACCTGCCACCTCCGAACTAGCTCCCGCTCTAGTATCCACCATTAAACCTACAATAACACTCTGCGCGCTAAAAATAAATCTATCACACAAACCAACCCCCAAAGCCAAGGAACCTATCCCTACTGAAAGCTAAATTTATAATCATAGCTCGATACCAATCGGCGACGATCTCGACCGGATCCCAAGACGAAATCCCAAGGTCGTACGCCAGGAACAAATAACAACAACAAGTAGCAAATAATGGTAGGCCATAACGGCGATACACCGACAACTCAAAACACATGCGAAGCGAAATAAAATAAAACAAGGGCGCCCGAGCTAACAAGCTCAAACTAAAACAACCAAAGAGATAATTAATCTCTCGGTCCAAAAATTCGCGTGTCGCAACATTGGGCACGTAGGACAAACTCCCCGTTATGCAATTCAATATAAGCATAAAATAAACCAAGTCATCGGCGAAACTACGGTCGAACCCAACATTAAACTAAGTCTAAGACTCTAGTCTAACAACTCAACGGCTAAAAACATGCCTGAGAACAAACATAATATTTAACTAGCAATATAACATGCTAAACATATTCACCAATAACCAAGCACGACTAAAACCAATACGGCTACCAACAACATAAGTACTAACAATTATAAGTACTAACAACGTAAAACATATGGAAGTTTAACTACCAATATACATCAAGCACAACTTCTACTTGTCGGCTACCAAAAGAATAAACTAACAACATAATTACAACATTACAAACACATAAAGGTTTGCTACCCAATCATGAAGTTTACATAACTTCATCTTCCCAACGACCTCACCAAAAGCAAAATAAACATCTAAGTAGCAACCTTGTCCAAAAGAATTCCTTGCCAACGTAACCTTCCTCGATTTACTTGGATCCGCGCTCGGCTCGGATCTAGGGAAAACAACCAACAAATAAAAGTAAGTCACAATGACTTAGTAAGTTACTAACCATAACTTCCTACCATGGCATAATGCTCAATCATAAATAATATCATGCTATCGTCATGAAATTAACCTTATAATAAATCATGTTATGGCATTCATGCTCAACATTAAATAAATATGTTATCAATACAAGTATAACATCTCATCATAAATCCATGTCAAGGTCATTTTAGTCTTAACAATAATAATTTATACCTTTGGCATAAAACAACATTCCCATAATATTCATGTGATAGCATACATGCTTAACAACATTAATCAATATGTTATCTATTAAGTATAACATGTAAGAAACCAAAACAAACATCATATCATATCCAATTCACCAAGCACGTTATTCACTTAAGCACTTGTGAAACAATTCATATATAAGGGATATGATACCATTACCAAAATTCCTCCGCGTGTCGCCTCCCCGCAAAAACACGCAAAACCCTTATGTGCCCTCGATATCCCTCTCGTAGATATCGACGCCCCCGAGACAGCCTCCGCCGAGTTCCATAGTTATCAAAGTCATGTGTATTACTACAACTAAGATAAACTACTTCCCCACCGTGGCCATCGATGGAGGGGGTGTGCACTCCCAAGACGGCGATCCATCGCGATCACGAATCCCACAATTCGTGAAGACGATGTATCGCCCCACCAAAGACTCAATGCATCGACGCCACTGACTCAAAACCCAAGCACAAGTAATATATACTCATATGCTCAAAACAAGTAGGTAAACACTCTACTATCAAACTAGTCATGCAATTCATCCACAACTAGCATAAACATCACAACCGAGAATCATATAAGTTCTCATAATCAAGTGTGCTTCACACACTTCAAAACTTCGAGGCTCGACCTCCATGAATTCTACCCAAAATTCCGTAGGACTTAAAATTATAGTTCCTAGGATTCATACTAACCAAAGGTTAACTCCGTTGAGTTCAATCTAAGTTTTCCGAAAATTCAAGGAATAGAAGCTTAGGCTTCAACATCCCCATATATTCATATCTATCGCCAAAACCATAAACCCCGATCAATAAACTCACATAAACCCCTACAAAATAATTAACAAGGTAACTTTGAACAAATTA
>CM028381.1:5514818-5557582 GCA_013146195.2 Codonopsis lanceolata | reverse complement strand
CTTAGATGGGATAGATTCTGCCGCCCGAATGCCAATCGTATTAGGAGTACTGTTGATACGCACTTGGCTCGAGCGACCAATACGGCCTGCATGTAAAACAAGATGCATTCATACGCAGGGGAGCTTGTTTCATCATTAATGGTCCGCAATAAGTTGAATACGCTTGGATCAACGACCAAACCATTTCGTATGAACATGAGCTACCGGATGTTCAACATCAATCCCTATCGCCATACAATAATCATTGAATGCTTGAGATGTGAAATTCACCAAATTATCAAGTCTAACTTTCGGATCATATAACTGAATCGCGGCTCTCGCTTGATTATTTGTGCAAGGAATTTGGCAAATGTCGATACGAGTCGATAATAGACATACGTTGCGATGTAACCATTTGCTAGAAGATCAATTAATACCATAAATGAACATAGCTAGCATAGGGATTTGCCTGGACATACTACTAGCATAGATAGATGGCTTGGTTTGTCAACATAGCGTATTATCTGCTCATCGCTCTGCTATAAATACCCAGCAATGTAAGGTTATTGTATGCATTTAATCCTACTCGAATAAATCCTCCTCTTCTCATACACTCATTGTTCTAATTTCAGGGTTACTGTTATGTAATAAATGAACAAGCTAGCTAGTAAAGCTAGCATAGGTTAGCTTTGCTAGCATCAGAAGGATGGTTTGGTTTGTCAACATTGCGTATTGCTCATCGCTTCTGCTATAAATACCGAGCAACGAAGGTTATTGTACAACCGAATCCTTCATCCCTAATAATACTCTCTCTCTCTCATATACTGTTCTAGTTGTTACTTTATAACACGTTATCAAGACGACAATTGTTCTAAACAAGTTAAATTTCCAAACGCATAAAATTTTCACCGATATATTCTTTATTTTATGTCTCTCGTTTATTTTAATATATATCGTATATCACAATTATTAAGAAAAGGTTGGTCAAAACCTGCCGATAATATATGGTGAGATGACTAAATAATAATTTATTATTTAACGCATAATATATATGTTCGTTGATACTTGAAGCTATGAAATAACCCCAAGTCTATAAACCGAATATTTATATATATATATATTTCAATTCCTATATATAAATAACTTTTATATACATATATATTTATTATCGACTTTCAAACACCACGAAGCTTTATGAGTAGCGTGACGTGAATATATATGTATACTATATAATACGATAAAAGTTGATCGAAAAATATTCATGAAAGTTATTTTATTTATCGCTCCAATAAGATTTATATTTATTCATAATATAAATGTAATTCTATTAAATCAGAATTTTTACATTTTTACCTCTCTCCTCTAACGGCTAGTTAACGGCTAGTTTACTGATTTTATCTCTCCTCCAACTGTAATAAACGGCTAGTTAACGGTCATAAGCGGTTTTTTTTTCTCCATATATACCGCAACATCTTAATAGATTACTCACATTTTTACTACCTCCTTACAAACTCTCAATACTATATCTTCTTCTATAAAATGTTTCCTCCAATGTTGATTATTATCATACTTGTTATTGCGTGCACCGCATTGGTTTTTGTTGCTGAATACCCTCCAAACGATTTTCAGATTTTTATTACCTATCTTTGTATCATGTATGTCCCGTTAGCGCTATAATAGCTTTCAACATACATTTTAACATGTACTGATTATCATATGAATAAAATTTTCATGTCATAATTTTATTAATATATATGTTTTATTTTTATAGTTTTTTCTTCACAAATGGCAAACATCGCTAAGCTTGAATTTGAAAGGCTGGACATAACTGGGAAAAATTATATGTCTTGAAAAATAGATGCCGAAACCCACCTGGCCGCCAGAAGCCTCGAAAATACTATCCAACAAAGTAATAATGAATGGATAAGTAATCAACATAGGGTTCAGGCCATGATTTTCCTACGACACCACGTCCACGAAGACCTAAAGATGGAGTACCTCACGGTTAATGTTCCACTCGTCTTTTGGGAAAGTTTGAACGAAAGATATGACCATTTGAAAATGGTCATTCTCCCAAAAGCACATTATGATTGGATTCATATCCGCCTACAAGATTTTAAAACCATCAATGAATATAGTTCAATGATGTATAAAATAACCTCACAGCTGAAATTATGGGAAACCATCACCGAATATGATATGTTGGAGAAGACTTTCTCCACATTTCATGCTTCGAATATGCTCCTGCAGCAACAATATCAAGAAAAGGGTTTTAAAAGGTACTCCGAATTGATCTCTTGCCTCCTTGTAGCTGAACAGAATAATGAGATTCTAATGAAAAATCATAAATCTCGACCAACTAGTTCAGCCCCATTCCCTGAAATGAATGGGACTATGTAGGATGAAAGGCAAGGGCGTGGGCGTGGACGCGGTCGAGGCCAAGGAAATCATGAACAAGACCGAGGTCATGTTCGAAATCAAGGCCGAGGAAGAGGCCGTGGACAAAATAACTATCGTCATCATCATCATCCGTATAATGGAAATTCCTCTCGCCACCTGAAGTGGAACAGAGATGATGATAAAAACAACTCTTCGAGTCGGCAAAATGTGCGACAAAACAATGAAGAAAGTTCATGTTTTAGGTGTGGCATGACAGGCCACTGGGCACGCACATGCCGAACGGCGAAACATCTAGTTGATCTTTATGAGAGATCACAAAGTTTATATATGTATTTTGCATTCAATGTGTTATCATATTTATTCATCTTATTTTTCTTTCTCTCATATTGAAATAGATCACAAATATGTTTGAATCCAAAATCCAAGGAGGAGATTTATGTCTTGCGGAGGTAGCTACTACGCATACCATACTTAAAAATAAAAATAAGAAATATTTTCTTATCTCAAAATTGACAATGCTAATGTCAACACTATATCTGTAATGCCAAAATAATTGAAGGATTTGGCAAAGCAATTTTCTAATGCACGGAGGCACGAAATTCATGATAAATAATGCATTGTTCTCTCCCAAGTCTCAAAGAAACTTGTTAAGTTTCAAAGACATTCGTTTGAATGGATATCATATTGAGACTATTTAATAAGAGGAATGATGAATATCTTTGCATTACCTCGAACACTTAGGAAGCAAGTGTATATTGGAAAAATTGTCATCTCTATCATCTGGATTGTATAGTACAATCATAAGAATATTTGGATCATAAGAATATTTGAATCATATTCAATAGTGATCAATGGATGTCCACTAGAATTCTTAATAATTCTCCGCATCATTATTAATCCTGGATGCCCCAATCTATCATGTTAAGCTTTAAATGTTTCAGTAAACTTCAGGTTTACTGTAGAATATGTTTCAAATATTCTTATGATTGTACTATACAATCCGGATGATAGAGATGACAATTTTTCCAATATACACTTGCTTCCTAAGTGTTTGAGGTAATCAAAGATATTCATCATTCCCCTTATTCATAGTCTCAATATGATATCCATTCGCATTTAATGTCTTTGAAACTTAACAAGTTTCTTTTGAGACTTAGAGAAACAATGCATTATTTATCATGAATTTCGCCTCCAGCATTAGAAAATTGTTTTGCCAAATCCTTCAATTATTTTGGCATTACTGATATAGTGTTGACATTAACATTGTCAATTTTGAGATAAGAAAAATATTTCTTATTTTTAAGTATGGTATGCGTAGGCAAGACATAAATCTCCTCCTTGGATTTTGGATTCAAACATATTTGTGATCTATTTCAATATGATACAAAGAAAAATAAGATGAATAAATATGATAACACATTGAATGCAAAATACATATATAAATTTTATTGTAAACATGCTAGTATACACAGGAAAAACAGATAATATTCTTATATAACAACATATTACTTTTTCCACAGCTTTTATCTCAAACTCGGACCATAGCTTTATTCTATGTTAATTTATTATTCATGACCAATATCATCACTAATGGTATCATGTCGACGCTGACCATATCATCAAAATCAAAATTAAGATCTTGAGGATCGCTTTTCAAGGAAATTTGTCTCAACATTTTTCCTTTTTGTGATCTCTCATAAAGATCAACTAGATGTTTCGCCGTTCGGCATGCATGTCAGCTGGCTGTCATGCCACACCTAAAACATGAACTTTCTTCATTGTTTTGTAGCACATTTGGCCGACTCGAAGAGTTGTTTCTATCATCATCTCTGTTCCACTTCAGGTGGCGAGAGGAATTTCCATTATACGGATGATGATGATGACGATAGTTATCTCGTCCATGGCCTCTTCCTCGGCCTTGATTTCGACGATGACCTCGGCCTTGTTCATGATTTCATTGCCTCGACCACGACCGCGTCCACGACCACGACCACTACCACGCCCACGCCCACGCCCTTACCTTTCATCATACATAGTCTCATTCACTTCAGGGAATGGGGCTAAACCAGTTGGTCGAGATTCATGATTTTTCATTAGAATCTCATTATTCTGTTCAGCTACAAGGAGGCAAGAGATCAATTCGGAGTACCTTTTAAAACCTTTTTTCGATATTGCCGCTAGGAGCATATTCGAGGCATGAAATGTGGAGAAAGTCTTCTCCAACATATCATATTCAGGTGATGGTTTCCCACATAATTTCAACGTGAAGGTTATTTTATACATCATCAACTATATTCATCGATGGTTTTAAAATCTTGTAGGCGGATACGAATCCAATCATAGTGCTGGGAGAATGACCGTTTTCAAATGGTCATATCTTTCGCTCAAACTTTCCCAAAAGACGAGTGGATCATTAACCGTGAGGTACTCCATCTTTAGGTCTTCGTGGACGTGGTGTCGTAGGAAAATCATGGCTCGAGCCCTGTTGATTACTTATCCATTCATTATTACTCGTTGGATAGTATTTTCGAGGCTTCCGCGCCTGTGGGTTTCGCATCTATTTTCCAAGACATATAATTTTTCTGCTATGTCCCCTTTCAAATTCAAGCTTAGCGATGTTTGGCATTTGTGAAGAAAAAACTATAAAAATGAAACATATATATTAATAAAATTATGACATGAAAATTTTATTCATATGATAATCAGTACATGTTAAAATGTATGTTGAAAGCTATTGAATCGCTAACGTGACATACATGATACAAAGATAGGTAATAAAAATCTGAAAATCGTTTGGAGGGTATTCAGCAACAAAAACCAATGCGGTGCACGCAATAACAAGTATGATAATAATCAACATTGGAGGAAACATTTTATAGAAGAAGATATAGTATTGAGAGTTTGTAATGAGGTAGTAAAAATGTGAGTAATCTATTAAGATGTTGCGGTATATATAGAGAAAAAAAATGACCGCTTATGACCGTTAACTAGCCGTTTATTACAGTTGGAGGAGAGAGATAAAATCAGTAAACTAGTTGTTAACTAGTCGTTAGAGGAGAGGGGTAAAAATGTAAAAATTATGATTTAATAGAATTGCATTTATATTATGAATAAATATAAATCTTATTAGGAGCAATAAATAAAATAACTCCGCATGAATATTTTTTCAGTCAACTTTATACAGTTATTATATAGCATACATATATATTCACGCCACGCTACTCAACAAGCCTTTCTGTGGGTGTTTGAAAGTCAGTAATAAATATATATGTATATAAAGTTATTCATATATAGAATTGAAATATATGTATATATATATAAATATTCAGCTTATAACTTAGGTTATTTCCGCACAAGCATCAACGAACATATATATTATGCGTTAAATAATAAATTATTATTTCGTCATCTCACCATATATTATCGACGGTTGCTCAGCCAACCTTTTCTTAATAATGGTGATATACGATATATATTAAAATAAACCAGAGACATAAAATAAAGAATATATCGGTAGAAAATTTTACCGTTTGGAATTGTTAACAGTAGAACAATCGTGCTGATAACGTGTTATAAAGTAACCACAAACTAGAACAAAGAGTATGAGAGAGAGAGAGAGTATTATTCAGGCCGAAGGATTCAGTTGTACAATAACCTTACATTGCTCGGTATTTATAACCGAGCAATGAACGAAGGTGTCTGCCAATGTTGACAAACCAAACCATCCTTACAATGCTAGCCTTTGCTAGCTAACCTATGCTAGCCTACTAGCTAGCTATGTTCATTTATTACATAACAAGTAACCACAAATTAGAACAATGAGTGTATGAGAGAGAGAGAGAGAGATTTATTCAGAGTAGGATTCGTCCGTACAATAACCTTACATTGCTCGGTATTTATAACCGAGCAATGAACGAAGATGTCTGCTAATGTTGACAAACCAAGCCATTCCTACCTATGCTAGCTATGTCCAAGTCATCCTACCTATGCTAGCTATGTTCATTTATGGTATTAATTGATGCTTCTAGCAAATGGTCGCACGTATGTCTATTATCAACTCGTAATACGGCATTTGCCAAATTCCTTGCACAAATAATCAAACTGAGAGCACAATTCCCAGATTATATGATCAAGAAAGTTAGACTTGATAATGCTGGTGAATTTACATCTCAAGCATTCAATGATTATCAGATGGCAATAGGGATTGATGTTGAACATCCAAGAGCTCATGTTCATACACAAAATGGTTTGGTCAATCGTTGATCAAACGTATTCAACTTATCGCTGACATTCATTAATGATGAGAACAAAGCTCCCTATTTCTGTATGGGGTCATGTTTTACATGCAACAGACCGATTCGCCTCGAGCCAAGTGCATATCACAAGTACTCCCTAATACGCTTGGCATTCGGGAGAGCCGAATCTTATCCCATCTAAGAGTTTTTGGTTGTGCGGTATATGTACCAATTGCTCCACCACAACGCACAAAGATGGGACCACAAAGGAGATTGGGAGTATATGTTGGGTATGAATCCCTTCTATAATAAAATATCTTGAACAAAAACGGTGACGTTTTACGACGCTTGCCGATTGTCATTTTAATGAAGACAAGTTTCCACCTTTAGGTGAAAAGGGGAAACAAGTGGGAAGAGAGATCAAATGGTGCACATCATCGTTATCGCACCTTGACCCTCCCACAAAGCAACGTGAACTGAAGTTCAAAAGATCATACATTTACAAAATGTAGCAAATCAATTGTCGGATGCATTTATAGATACAAAGAGAGTGACAAAGTCACATGTAATGCTATAAATGCTCTGCCCGAATTGAAATACCAAAAGGGCTACCAAATGATAAAATGACAAATGAATCTAAGACACGCCCAAGCGTGACGACCCATTGGTTCAAAGGATAAAAATCCTCGCAAAAAAGAAAGTGATTGAAAATCTCCAATCACATGAAAGTGTTCCGAAGAAACACACTATCGTGAAATTGTTCCAGAAGAAACACACGATCATGCAAATCTAGTAAGCCCTACAGGCAATGATAACCATGAGATTTCCATTAATTACATGTGTAATGGAAAAATATGGAACCGAGATGAAATGGAGAATATTGATGATATATTATCTTATTCTGGTATCCCAAGAAATTAATGACTCGGACGAAGATCCCGAACCAAAATCAGATTCCGAATGTCAAAAGAGGCATGACAAGATCAAATGGATAAATGTCATGAAGGTCAATTAAATTCGTCAATAAATGAAAAGTATTTGATCTATCGTTCTCACACCGCCGTGAAACCCATCGATACAAATAGATTTTTGTTCAAAGCGAAATGAGAAAAATGAAATTGTGAAATACAAGGCTCGCCTTGTTGCACAAGGTTTTTCCCAAAGGCCTGAGATTGATTAGGAAGAAACGTATTCTCCTGTAATGGATGCTATTACGTTCAGATATCTAATCAGCTTATCGATTTCGAAAAATCTAGATATGCATCTCATGGATGTTGTAATGGCTTATTTATACGGGTCATTAGATGCCGATATCTATATGAGAATTTCTAATGGAATCGAGGTGCCTGAAGCACTGAGCTCAAAGCCCAAAGAATTATGTGCAATTAAACTACAGCGATCACTGTATGGATTGAAGCATTCCGGGCGGTATAATTGTTTAAGTGAGCATTTGTTGAAAGACGGATATGTGAATGATCAATTAGAATACGACAGTTGGATTTGCAATTATCGCTGTATATGTAGATGATCTGAATATCATTGGAACTCCCAAGGAAATCCAAGAAGCATTGATTACCTAAAGGGAGAATTTGAAATGAAAGATCTCGAATTAAATATTGTCTTGGTTTACAAATAGAACACTTGCATAGTGGAAAATTTGTACACCAATCAAATTACACAAAAAGGGTTTTGAAGCGCTTTTATATGGATAAGGCAAACCCGCTTACTAGCCCCTTGATTAATAGATCACTGAATGTTAAAAAAGATTCATTTCGTCCTTGTGAAGAGAATGAAGAGATACTTGGTCCTGAAGTACCATACTTAAGTGCTATTGGAGCTCTCATGTACTTGCTAATTGTACTGCATCGATATAGCATTTGCTACAAATCTATTGGCAAGATATAGTTCATCTCCATCACGAAGACACTAGAATGGTATCAAGCACATATTTCGTTATCTTCAAGGGACGATCGATTTGTGATTATTTTATCCCAAAGGATCAAAGGATGAACTGGTTGGTTTTGCAGATGCGGGTTATTTGTCTGATCCTCATAAGGCCGATCATAGCACGGCCATGTCTTCAACGATGGGTGGTATCGCAATTTCTGGCGTTCTTTCAAAAGCAAACGCTAGTTGCTACATCGTCAAATCATGCCGAGATGATCACACTTTTATGAAGCCGCCGAGAGTGTGTATGGCTTCGATCTCTGACTCAGCATATTCAAAATGCCAGTGGACTACCTGTCAACAAAGACCCGACAATATTATTTGAAGACAATGCCGCATGTGTCGCCCAAAGTAAAGAGGGATACATCAAAAGTGACAAGTCCAAACATATCCCCCCGAAGCTCTTTTTATACACTCAAGAACTTGAAAAGAAGAAAGAGGTCAGCATCCAATATGTTCGATCAAGTGATAATGCTGCAGATTTATTTACGAAGGCACTCCCCACTATAACCTTCAGAAAGCATGTTCACAATATTGGGATGCGAAACCTACGAGATTTACAAAGGTGATTTCTCTTGACCCTTGTCGCCTGGGGGAACATATATGGCAGTACTCTTTTTCCCTTTATCATGGTTTTTTCCCACTGAGTTTTCCATGAAAAGGTATTTAACGAGACAGTCCATGCACACAATTCAGATTTAAGTTGTGTACGTTTTTCCTTATGTCCGATTTTTTCCCTACTGGGTTTTTCGATTTAAAGGTTTTTAACGAGACACACTTAGTCAACTTACAATGCTATGTTCAAGGGGGAGTGTTATGTAATAAATGAACATAGCTAGCATAGGTAGGATGGCTTGGACATAGCTAGCATAGGTAGGATGGCTTGGTTTGTCAACATTGGCAAGCATCTTCGTTCATTGCTCGGTTATAAATACCGAGCAATGTAAGGTTATTGTACAGACGAATCCTACTCTGAATAAATCTCTCTCTCTCTCTTTCTCTCATACACTCATTGTTCTAATTTGTGGTTACTTTATAACAGTTCTTTTATTAAGTTTGCTTTTTTTTATGAATAAATATATATATATTAAGTAACCAACTCATCTAAAAGCTATATAGCCCAACAATATATATAACACTATACACGTGATACACAAACATATATACAACATCACAATATTCGTAACAAATGCAATGATTCGAAGCGCTCGATACCATGCTAACTCATCTAAAAGCTTGCTATCGACCCAACAATGAATATAAATAACAATATATATATATATATATATATATATATATATATATATATATATATAAAGCGCCAAGCAGGTGACGTGTCCTTTGTACACTAATGAATGGATTGAGTATTTGGACCTAAAGCAGAATGCAGATTCAATTACTGCAGAGTCGAGATGCATAGCTTAAACTTAAAGATATTACAGGAATATTTCACACCTAAAAGCTTCTCACACAAAAACAATGTGTTTATGAGTCACACATCTCAACATGTTTATACACCAATGGTGTTCATCAAACACGGCCGGTACAACGCTTCAGAATAAAACCAGCATTTTCAGATAGACATGCGTAGCTTAAAGATATGACAGGTATCTTGACAAATTAGTTATAGGAGGTGACTTTGCAGAGCAAAATGTTTATTTGTCATCAAAAATAGGAATAACCCTATTGTAGAGCCCACATGCATACACAGTTTGTTGCAATAATAAAGTTCACATACCAAAGAATGACAAATAGTGTGATTCTTCGTAGCATCAAAAACAAAAACTAATAACTGAAAATGCAAGCAATTAACATTTCTAGCAAGTTAAGTATATTGCCTGCTGAAACTTGGTGCTTGAGTTCTCATGACTGCCACTTTGTCTTGATTCTGTTAAAAAAGCTATAGATGATGTGACCACCTCCTCGGCCTGCAGATATGTGATGCTGGAATTGTTAGTATGTTTGCCTTAAGCATTAGAAGGCCACCATTGCAGATAAAAATAATTAAATAAATGAAAATAAGAGGGAAGCTACAAAATCTTCTTTAGTTTGCTGTATCATTCCATAGTTTTGAAAAGTTTAGAAGTTATGGAGCCGAGGCAGCGAAATTTAAAGCATAAATAGGCTTTATTTCAACCTAAGTATATATCTTTAGCATCAAACGAATCATACCTCAGCATAACCCATTGAGATTCTCATGGTGTAATCAGCAGCCACGTGCTGCCTTTGGGTACCGCTTACTGCATCATGATGTTGAGCAATGGCCAAAGCATCAGCTAGTGTATCAGTTGTTGGGCCCGAGCTACTCTTTCCCTTAAGGAACTCCAACTGTCTTGCTGCCTGGTTTTAAATACAGCCACAGCTCAACAGGACGTACATATTATAGAAAGGGCAATAAAGTGAAAGAGGTTCAGAAGACCTTACCAGATAATAAGCACTCATTTTCCTGACATAACCTTTGAAAGCTGGCCTACTTGTAAAGTAACCTGTCCAATATGCATTTTCACGATCTGCATACCTGAAAAGTCTCGTTGTAGTCATTTAGTAGAAATGAAATGTTTATAAGTAAATCAGAATTTCTCAATGCAACTAGAGTATGAATGCTATACTCACGGGAAAAAGTCACCAGTTTTGAGAGGCCATATTTCATTCGCTGCATATTTTGCATCTGTATAAATAGATGGGGTCGAATATAGTGCATTAACGCGTCCATCCTGAAATAACCCCCCCCCCCAAAAAAACAAGTTTCTTCAAAGCTGAAGGCATTAAAAAAATATATATATATATATATGTTCCAACTAAAGAGGTAACATTGATTTATTGCCTAAATTAACAAAGATAGTTTGGTTACTACCAACTTCCTACAATACCCCATGATTGTGTGGCCACAATTCCTAGTTGCTTAAGTTGATATAACATGATTATTCTCAACCACAAATCCAAAGGGTATGAAAGACATTATGTTAAATAATACTCCCTCCATTCCACCCAAATAATCTATGTTTGAAAAGTCTTAACAATTAAATAATATATAACTAGCATTAGAGTTGGTCATCTCTCTATCTATAAAAATGTGAGTTGTTTTTTACAAATTAATGTATAGGCAAAAATAGCCCTCCATGTAATAAACCACTCTCCATTAATTAAGGTCAAACAAGTAAATTTATCACAGGTAGAAAATTATGTATAGGAAAAAATAGCCCTACATTTAATAAACTACTCACCATGAATTAAGGCCAAACAAGTAATTTTGTCATCAGTTAATCAATTCATGAAGAATTAAATAATAATTTGGTCCACCAACTTGTACCTAACTTTAAGTTAGGTCCTATCATTTTGAAACACAACATCCAAAAATATTATTCCCTCCGACCCAAAATTATTGTTGTACTTTCCTTTTTCGTCCGTCCCAAAAAAAGGTTTTGTTTGTAACTTTCCTATTTAGAACAACACTTTTACTATTTTATCCTTACTTTTTCTTCCTATTTTAATTATGGGCCACATACACATGAGCTTTAATGAAAAGTACATATTATACCAATATTAAAATTAAGTCAAATTGTTTTTGGGACAGGGGAGGGAGTATAGTGTACTCTTTGCTTGGAAGGGAGGGAGAAGTTCCCTAAAGAGAAAATGAACTGTCCTCAAATAGAACAAACTAAAAAGGAATGGGTACCTATTCAATTGCCACAGAAGGAGTAATAGAAATAGGACATTAAACATTCAGTACAAGAAGATGTGATGAGTACCATGTTTACATAATGAATAAACTTGTCCATCTGCCTGAACCATGAAACTGCATACTGATACCGAAAATCCGTTCCCATGGCCCACATTATATGGTTTGTCCTGGTTATGTTGGCCTAAAAAGGAAAAGAAAACGAGAAGAAATAAGCAAGAGAGAAAGCCAGAAAAAAATGTACCATTTTCTTCTATTGAAATGACTCTGGAATGAGCCAAAACTAGTACAGGAAACGCATATCTTGTAATGCTGCTATAACATTTGTAATTGAGTGCTTAATTTCAGCCCTTGAGATAGCCAAAAAAGGCAGAAAATAAAAAGATAATGCCCTCACGAAATGCCACTCTGTTCAAGCTCAATATCAAAAGCCATCACTGGAAACTGCTTCCAACGCATCTGTCCTACATACATGCTTCTCAAACCTTCTAGCTATGTTTTGCTTTCATTTTGGAAGAAGATAAGTAGATGGATAGAAAAGAAGAATCTAAAAAGTTGTTTCCATGTTATCCATCAGAGAATGCTGCTGTTCAGAATCAATAAATGAAAAAGTTGCTTACCTGTGCCTCAGCCGCAGCTACAAAATCATTCACTCGCTCTTGAACATTGTAGTCAAAGAGGAGAACGTCATCCTTCAAGATAAAATATCAACTATGTGAACAAGTGAGAAGAGAATCTAAATGGCATGATCTATCTTTTATCAAGTTACCTGAATGGGGGGAGATACATCATTTATTTCAAAAGTGAAACCGTCAGGAGGATCATAGTGTCTGGGAAATATACCAGTAAATATCTGCAAGTCATTGATGGAACAACTAAGAAGATTGTTTCATGGATAGCCATTCTTTATCCAAAGTGTAAAACTCAAAAGTATACATATATAAGAATGACAAACATAACTGCCAAACTGTATATATGTATATATAAATCAAACAAGTTGTCACGGCCGTCACCTGAGAAGATGAACTAAGGGACTTAGAACCCTGCCATACAACCTCAAGAGTCTTGTCATCTTTTCGCTTAGCTCTGTCTTGGTAATCCATTCGAGCAAAAAAGAGAGAGTCAAATCCCAACTGCAGCACAGTTATAAAATGACATGACTTAGATGCCATAAAGGAAAGTTTCTTTCTAATTATTACTTTTTCCATTTTTTATGATAGGCGAGAAAAAGTAAATGCGCCAAGGAAACTTGACCTAGCATAGAAAAAGGAACTAGAAATCAAAAGATCTGTAGGGATACCTCTGCACCTAGCAAGTAAGCTTGAACAGAAGAGTGTCCAAAAGGATCAATCTGCCAACCAACTCTAGGTTTTTGACCAAACTGATCTTTGATAAACCAATGGCCCAGAGTTGTCTGGTCAATCAAGTCAATGTAATGCGGGGTTGCCTCATCATGCATACACATACCCCCATTTCTAAAAATAAAATAAAAATGGGAAAAGGGGGAAAAGTGATAAGAGTCAGTCCCGAAATCACGCTGCAGGAACTGACTTGCAGATGTAATTAGAACAACAATCGTCTTAGCAAGGAAGAAACCATATAGGAAATTGCCAACGAGAAAACTTGGAAGTACATGAACTCTAGTTGACCAGAGTTGACAAGCTCCTTGACTTTAGTCTGAAGTGAAGGGCTCTGCTGTCTCCACCAACGCTGGAAGAATGCCTGAAAATATAAATTCAAATAGCCGTTGTAGCAAATGCAGAAACAAACGTCTAGAAAGAGTTAAATTAGGAATGAAAGAAACTTGCCATTTCAACATAGATAAACTTGCGATTCTTGTCATCTAACAAGGCAGAAATTACGGAATCCAATACGTTTTGAACGCAGGCACCCTAAATTGAGATTGAGATTAATGAAATTGACATTTAGTTAGAAAGGAGGGATACATGAATAAATAGTTGATAATTAAGTGCAGACAAATCTCAGAAGCATGCGTAATCCAAGCCAAGGCAAACAAGTAAAACTTGGATTGTCAAATTATTAGCATTGAAAAGAGAAAAGAAAGAAGGTGACCCGAATGGAGTTGTTGGCGCCGGTGTAGTACTGATCAACGGTCTTGAGCCAACCAACATCGTCGTGAGAGTGAGGCACCAAATGAACATTGAGCTTCCCGTCGACGATTCCTTGCGAATTGTTGTAAACCATATACTTTGACTCCCCACAACAGAAGAAGAAGAAGAAGAGAAGAAGAAGGGAGAAAATTCCGTTGCGAATCATACTCCTTTTTTTAACGAAAAATGTACTGCTCAACTTGACCACCTCCATCTCCATCTCCATTGATGGGTTTGCAAAAGCATTCATCAAGTTAGATTGAGAATTTTTAGGTTTTCCTGTCGGTCTGAAGTCTTAAAATCAAGCACTCTCTATATAGTCTAAATACTGTATTTTAAATTTTCATGTTTATCTTAAAGCACCTACCGATCTCTTCTCGATGTTAACATTTTTCCACGTCAAATTTTGTGTATTTATTCTCTGATAAATTAACACCGACCAAACTATTATGAATGATAGTGACGGATGTCCACTGTCCAGGATGAGAATCATCAACGAGTAAAGCCCACGCATCTTTCGGGTAGGGGTGTAGAAAAATCGGTCGGTTTAGTCGGTTTTCGATTTTTGTTCATTCATATAAACCAATATATATATTTATTTATATTATATATATATATTATATTTTGATATATTATACACGCATAAAACAAAACAAAATTTTATATATATATATATATACACTGATTATTGGAGAACTATTATTTCTTTCATTGTTTGTGTTTATTTTAGAATTTGCATTATTTTATTTATGATAATTTGTTGTTAGTAGGTTATTTCCTAAATTTGATGTTAATTCCAAATTAAAATCTTATTTTTATTGTTATTTTTAATGTTGGTAAATTTCATTAAAAATAATTTATATAAACCACAAAACCGAACCAAACCAAACCAAACCGAGTGGTTCGGTTCGGTTTGGTTCCAAATCTTACTTGGTTCGGTTTGAGATTTTGGAACCACTAGGAGGTGGTTCGGTTTGTGGTTTTGGTATAAACCAAACCAAACCAACTTACACCCCTACTTTCGGGCGTTTACAAATTAAACGTAACATCAAAAACACAAAACGCAACATTATTTAATATATAAAATAATTTAAATATTTTTATAGATAATTATTAAGAAATGTTATAATTTACTTCTCTTTATTTACTCCTTCAACCAACCACCACCCTCCCCAATACTATTCCCAATTGATTTGAAAACACTCTCATTACTCTCAATCTATTTCCCTCACAACCCTCTTCATCTTTAAAAAAAAAAAAAAACTCTCCATAACCTCCATCCTACACATAATGGGTTATGAGATGAAAATGCTAACAATAATGATTATTTTCAAGTAAATGTTGATTTTTGAATGTTTTTTCATTAAAATTTTGCAAAAAAATTTGTAACTGGGCAAAACATCCGCTAGGGCACAGCGGATGTTTTGCCAAAGTGTCCGCGAGTAAACATCTGATGCTTTATTAAACATCTGCAACGGAGTAGCAGATGTTTAGGAGTAGATTCGTTTTTTTAAAAGCGGATGTTATTTAATAGGTTCATTTTTTTGTAGATGGTGTATTTAATTAGGGCCGCTTATCAGTAACAGCTATATATAAGAATAACCGTTACTGTGTAGCGGCTCTTTGATTGAATTTGCTGGAAATTTGTTTTTATATATTATTAATTAATTATTAATATGGTTTTATTGTTATTTGTTAGGATTACCAGTTTGAAAACGAGAATAATTTATTTTCGGATGTATCTCTTTTTTTTGTGACGGATGAAAAATTCATTGATCGAGAAGCTGTAGAAAAATGAGTTAGAGATACCGGACGTGCCGAGGATATGTACTTTTACGTGTCCAGAAGTAAAACTAAATTTGATAACACTCGTAAAGTTTGGTTGAATTGTGAAAATTGTGGAAAACATCAGTACGATGGTAAAAATGATTTGAAAGATGTAAAGAAAAATGGTTCGAAGAAGCTTTTGTGTAAATTTGAAGTGTATTTGCATGAAGTAAAAGATGATGGTTGGAGAGTTAAAGTTAGCGAGGTTAACAATACTCACAATCATCCACTTTCAATGGGAGAAAAATGACACACTTCTGCATCGAAGTTGACAAATGTTGAGATTGAAAGGGTTTATCAACTTTATAGTGCTAATATGAAGTCGAAACAGATATTAAATCTATTGAAAAAATAAAATTCTGATAACAGAAGTTCGAGAAAGCATGTAGAGAATGCTTTGGTAGGTATAAGAAAGAAGAAAATGAGAAATAAATCAAAAATGGAGTATTTTTTAGATGAAATACGTCGACGTGGATATATTTTCTAGTTCAGGTCAAAGAGGCTTGCCCAAAAAAATAAAATTGTATTGACTGATGTTATGTTTGCTCATCCGAAGGCTGAAGAGATGTTAGCCTTATTTCCGTATGTTCTCCTTATGGATTCAACATACAAGACTAATAAATATGATTTGCATTCTTGAAAAATGAGAAAAGTGAAACATTTGGCTGGGCATTACATCAGTTATGTGCTTTATTAGTTCATGTTCGCCCACCGGATGTCATTGTCACGGATAGGGAGCTGGCTCTCATGAATGCAATACGAGATTACTTTCCAACGTCTCAGCATATGTTGTGTAAGAGACACATAGCGAAGGATGTCGAGAAGTATGTAAGGAACTTGTTGGGAATGAGAAGTTATGCTACAATATTTATGAAGAAGTGGATGGATATAGTTGAGTCCAAAACTGAGGAAGAATACACAAAAAATTGTCGAGATATGGAGGAATCGTGGGCAAATATTCAGGTTGTTGTTCGATATGTTAATCAACTTGGTTGGAGCCCTATAAGGATATATTTGTTTGTGCTTGGACCAAACAATACATGTAATCCGGCAATCAAACAACGAACAGGTAAAACTTATACGTTTATGAATGCAATATATTTATTGTTTATGAACATTATGTAATTTTTTTTGTAACTGTGCAATATGTTACAAAGTTGAGAGTGCACACTCCCGATGAAAAGATGGTTATGCACGTCAGCTGGGGGTTTCGATCATATATTCTATCAAATCCACGATGCTATCGAGCTGCAGTTCAATGAGATCTTGGCTCTATTTGAAAGGTCTTTGAATGTAGCCCTTCCTTTGACATCCTCAAAAAAAATTCTTCGTCGATTGAGATTTAAGGTATCTTCTCATGCCCTTGAGTTGCTACAATACGATTGGAATACAACACAGTGTATAGACAAGCCAGTTGAGGGTGATTCTCATAAGTATGGGTGTTTGTTGAGGACAAGTTACGGTTTATCGTGTAGTTGTGAAATGTGGCACATGCAACAGACAAATGTCCAGATTGAACCCCATGATATCCATGTGTTTTGGATGACGTTGTCTATGGACGAAGTTCAAGATATGAGTACATCAAGGGAATCTGCAGCTGATTTGATAAAAAAAAAAACATTTTATCAGATATGGACGGGACTCCTGAATCGCAAGAATATCACTATGCTAAACAGTTTTTCGATGTTGTACATCCCCCAACTAACATTTCTGAACTAGAAATAGTGTGACACAAAGGGCGTCCAAAGAAGAACTCGACAAAGAGAGACCCCCCAAGTTTAAAAATGTTAAATGTTTACATCATATTACTTTTTACATTTCTTTATAGTAAATGATTTATACTTTAATGTTTATAATTATTTTCATCTAAATAGGTTACGAACATGCTAACCATCAACCAGAAAGAGAATCAGGAGGCAGAGGTAACGGTAGAGGTAGAGGAAGAGGAAAAGGGCGTAGTTCATTAGCATCGACGGGTAATTCCATTCCATACTCCTCTTACCTTCCACCATTGACGATCACTTTCATATCAAGTGTTATAGATGTCAAAGCAGATGGAAATTGTGGTTTTCAAGTTATTGCTCACTTTATTTATCACGATGAAGAAAAATGGGATCAGGTGCGTAATGACTTGATGCATGAACTTACTGACTACTAAGACTTCTACTCAGCCATCAACTTCTTGGAAGGTGACCTTGAAGGATCATTGGTATGTCTGAATTTGCATACCTCTCCGGCTCCAACTAAGCATTGGTTGAATCTGGACATGCTCGGTTCCATCGTTGCTACACGGTATCAGAGGATTATGACTTGTTTGTCTACTATATCGATTGGTTGCAATACATGGTTGCCGTTGCAAGCTCGGTCTGTTGATGGACAACCGCCACAACCTTGGACCACAAGTATTGACCTTGGGTGGGTGAATTGTATCCACTTTATAGCACTTGGTATGAAGCCTTCAAGTCCCCTGCCCATTATTCCGAGGTGGGAAGATTCTTGTCACCCAACGATACGACATTGGCTGCCAATTTGGTATGATCGATTTATTAATTACCTTAGTGTAGAGGGTTAAAAATTAATTTTTCACTTTATATGATGTAAAACATTAATTAATTATGAGGGTTAATTGTTATTTTTGCAATAGTTTATGAGGTTAATTGTTATTTTTGCAATAGTTTAGGGGTTAATTGTTTTGTTGTCTAATATAGTTTAGGGGATTAATTGTTATTTTTGCAATAGTTTAGGAGGTGAATAATTCTAATTCTAACCTCTTTTATCCAAAAAACCAATAAAAATATTAATTTAGATAGTTCAGTATCTCATCAAAATTATGACTTGTAGATATGCAATTGGCTTGACAAATGACAAGTGTAATAAACAATCTAAGCCCTATTCCCTAGTTTAGGGGGTTAATTTTTTTTTTTTTTTTGCAATAGTTTAGGGGGTTAATTAATATTTTTTCTAATATAGTTTAGGGGGTTAATTGTTTTTTTGTCTAATATAGTTTAGGGGTTTATTTGTTATTTTTGCTATAGTTTAGGGGGTTAATTGTTTTTTCAATAGTTTAGGGGGTTAATTGTTTTTTGCAATAGTTTAGGGGTTAATTGTTATTTTTATAATTATTTAGGGGTTAATTGTTATTTTTGCAATAGTTCAGAGGGTTAATTGTTTTTTTGTCTAATATAGTTTAGGGGTTTATTTGTTATTTTTGCTATAGTTTAGGGATTAATTGTTTTTTTCAATAGTTTAGGAGGTTAATTGTTATATTTGTAATAGTTTAGGGGGTTAATTGTTATCTTTGCAATTGTTTAGGGGGTGAATTGTTTTTCTATCTAATATAGTTTAGGGGTTTATTTGTTATTTTGCAATAGTTTTGGGGGTTAATTGTTTTTTGTCTAATATAGTCTTGTGAATTATTTGTTATTTTTGCTATAGTTTAGGGGGTTAATTTTTAGTTTTGTCTAATATAGTTTAGGGGGTTATTTTTTATTTTTGTCTAATATAGTTTAGGGGGTTAATTGTTATTTTTGCTATAGTTTAGGGGGTTATTTGTTATTTTTGATATAGTTTAGGGGGTTAATTGTTATTTTTACAATTATTTAGGGGGTTAATTGTTATTTTTGCAATAGTTTAGGGGGTTAATAATTCTAATTCTAACCTCTTTTATCCAAAAAACCAATAAAAATATTAATTTGGATAATTCAGTATCTCATCAAAATTATGACTTGTAGATATGCAATTGGCTTGAAAATGATAAGCGTAATAAAAATCTAAGTCATATTCCCTAGTTTATGACCTTATGCCCTAATTGTTATTTTCTCTATAGTTTAGGGGGTTAATTGTTATTTTTTCTAACAATGGTGTCCAAACAAATACATCACAATGATACGACATCAACCACAAAATATATCATACAAACATAAAGTATATCACAATACATCCTCAATCTGTTGAACAACTTCGTCAACAGTAGTCATATAAGTACCCTGGACCACAAGTGCATGTCGACTGAAACGATGGAGTGCCCTAAGCTGAGGAAGTACAGCTACGACTCGATCCTCAGCCGATCTACGCGCAAATGCGACAACTCTCGATGGATGAGAAGGCCTTTAGGATGCCCTCTGTGACGGCTGCACGCGATCGTGGGTGATCCACGATGGTTGATGATCACCCATCACCTCAGTGTCATGTCACTGTCATCATCATCATCAACCGGCGGCGTCACACGATAATGTGTCCGCTCATGAAACCACTGCTCGTAACCATCTACGGTGGCGGACGGAATCTTGGTTCCCCTCGATCCGGCCCTCTTGGGGTTTATAGAATGATGCTCCCATTGTTGGAAATTGCAAAGCATCTCATCGTGGACACAAATGTACTTCAACGGCTTTGGACCTCTATAAACCTTCGTCGGCTGGAATACATGATTGGGAATCATTTGGATATATCCAAACTGTCTTAAGCAACGATCGGGCATGTATGGCTCAGTGATTTTACGGCAATGAATTATGCCTGAGAACAAACTGATCGATACCTCCTGTAATGGCATACGCGTAAAAGGAGTCCAAATAACTTGGAAAAACAAATATTAATATAAATATCTAAACTTTTATTTGATACATTATTTATAAATGATAAATACTTACGGCATCAACAGTCATCCGATCGAGGACTCTACGATACTCCAACAGAGTCTCGGGATCATTTCTTCTTCCACCGAGAGAAGAGGTCCATCTCTTAGCGTATGGCTCTTGAGGGGTCCATGTCCCTGAACAACTTAGTCTGAATTGATGAAAGAATTCATAGATCCAAACCTATAATAAAACAAAATAGCGTCAAATAATATAACGTCAAATAAAATAGCGTCGAATAAAATAATTTAAATTTTACAGTATCCAAACAATTCATTTTTATACATGTAGTAGAGACAAGCACTCAGCCATCTGTCTACAACTAATCCTCGATGCTATACCGAGCTGACGGTATAGAAAGGATAAAGTCGTTGCACCCCAAGCGTGATTGGGCATGTCACGGATATCCATCACATATGGTAGAAAGTGAACATTTACCCGGTTTGACGACTTGTCCATGAACAACGTCGTCCCTATCAACCACAACAAATAAGCAATCATCCTCGGTTGAGCTAAAACAGTCTCGCCACCCAAATATTCTTACAATGTCAAAAATCTAATACCACTTCCCCTCACCTCACTGTTCGCCTTGGTAGGAGGCAAGCGTACGAGAAAGGCTAAAGATGACTTGATCTGGGCTAATTGGTACTTGCCAAAATGAGTTTCCCGACCACTGGGATCTGTAAAATGTAATGCACATCGTGCAACGTCAGCGTCATCACCCCGAACGGTAAATGGAAACTGTTGGTTTCCGGCTGCCATCTTTCCACAAAGGCTAATATCAATGGCATGTTCAAATGCTGTAACATACACTTCCTCAAGTGTCTCAGGTTACTTCTAGTGATCCACTGAATAGTATCCATATCATTTATAGTCCAAGGCAATATTGTTAGACGATCCACAAAGCTATGACAACTCAATACCAACCTCTCCTGTTGAACATAATGAAATAATCCCTCAGCAATATTAAAACAATACTACGTAGTCAATTTAAGCAACCCATCAATAACAATGTCTTCAAACTCAACCATAGGTATGAATTTTCATCCTCCTCCTACAATTTTTGAAATTTTATGATTATAAAATACATTATTTCTTAAAGAATTTTGTGTCTGAATACGAGTTTTAGGCCTAATTTAAGTATCAATAACAATGTTTTCAAGTTGTTTGGGATACGGATAGAGAGAGGTCGGTTCAGACTTGGTTCGGTTAACACATCAAAGCATGTTTATCCAACACTGACCGAACATATCAAGGTGTGTTCATCCATCACTGGTCAAATATACCTTAATGTGTTCATCACTGGTCGAACACATCAAGGTGTGTTCATCCAGCTCTGGCCGAACACACATTGATGTGTTCATCCAGCTCTAGCCGAACACATCTTAATGTGTTCATCCAGCTCTGTATGAACAATGTTGTATTCAATCGATTAATAAGGTTTGTTTGATATTTATAGGAAGAGTTTTCTATAAAATGTATAACAGAAAAAAAAAAAAAAAAAAAGACCGATGGCATCGACTAGAAAGGAAATGAAACTTGAGCATCAAAGAAGCTAAAACATTACATCAAGCAGCAAAAGCACAAGAACAGATTGAGGCATATGACACATTGAGGCACATGAAAACATTGAGGCACATGGAAACATTCATGCTCAGCTCAGAATCAGGCAAAGTCTCCTGCAACGTGGAAATCATTTGATAGTCAACGACTCATATCATATAGTGAAACTGTAGAAAATTCTCGACTTGTTAGTAGTTCTGACAGAATACATTTGGAGTAGTGACATGCATAAACTTCGATTATGTATGTTATTATATTTCAGACAAGTATTTGAATCAAACTTCGGTTATGTATTTTATTATATTTCAGACATGTATTTGAATTAAACTTCGGTTATATATTTTAGTTAAATAACAGTTATTTCAATTTCGGTTAAGCAATGGTTATTTCAATTTCGGTTAAGCAATGGTTATTTCAATTTCGGTTATATTGCTTTGAATTATGTACGATATTTGAATTAATATGTATTTCATGACAAACATAGTACTCCCTCTGTCCCAAAATTATTGTCTTACTTTCTTTTTTCGTCCATCCCAAAATAATTGTCATGTTTGAAACTTTCCTTTTTTGGACAACACTTTTACCACTTTACACTTACTTTTTCATCATACTTTAATTATGAGCCACATACACATGAGCTTTAAATTAAACTACACATCAAACTAATATTAATAATCAAGTCAAATGTGTTTTCTTAAACCGTGCGTCAAGTCAACCCTGACGATAATTTTGAAACGGAGGGAGTATATACCTCCGTTTTCAAAATATTATCTGGGTTGACCCGGCACATCGTTTAAGAAAAACGAATTGACTGGATTATAAATATTCGTGACATGTGTGGTTTCTTTTAATGCCCTAGAGTATGTGACTATAATTAAAGTAGGAACAAAAAATAAGGATAAAGTGATAAAAATATTTTTCTAAAAGAAAAAGTTTTGAAAGAAAACAATTATTTAAGAATAGACGAAAAAGGAAAGATATACAATAATTTGAAAGCAGAAGGAGTACTATAATGAAACTAAATAATAACATAAATGTAGTTTAATAAGTCATAACCACAAATACAAAATATTTAAAAAGTCATAACATTAAAAAAATATAGGAACAAATGTCATCATTGCCTCCACAAATACATTGGATCGTCTATCAGTGGCTAGACAACTGCATGTGAACACTCTTGATACCACTCCAAATAACCAGGAGCACAATCTTATCCTCGTTTGGCATGCCGTCGGTCTTCCCTTTTTCATGTTATACATTTTATTGAAGACTCTTCATCAAACATACTTTATTAATTGATTGAATACAATATTGTTCATCCGAAGTTGGATGAACACATTAAGGTGTGTTCGATCAGAGCTGGATGAACACATTAAGGTGTGTTCGACCAGTGCTGGATGAACATATTAAGTATGTTCGGTCAGTGCTGGATGAACACACTTGATGTGTTTGTCCAGGGTGTGATGAACACCCTTTGGGTTATGCGGCTGGACCGAATGCTCTAAAGTGTGTTCATCATATCAGGGCCGAACAATAAACAGCAGCTCTTCAAACAACGATATTTAAAAAAAAACAACAACTTTTAATTGAAGAAAGTGAGATGAATACTTACATTATTCATCCTCATGACTTCTTTAAACTCCTTGTAAGATAAATTTCTACAATGTGATTATATTTAGGGTTGGATTTGAGAAATTAAAAAAAAAATTGGAGGAAAAAGGAATATGAAGAAGAATGTGACTACGTATATATTTTGGGTTGGGATGTAAATAGAATTAGGAACTGTTATTACGGGGAGAAGCGGATATTGTTTGTCTTTTTCTATAAGGGTATTACAGTATTATCATTGGAGTGGGGTGCGAAGAGTATTTTATGTTATGTATTTAGTAAAATGGTTCAGTAGATCTTTTCGAGCGGTGAGTCGGTGGTAGAGTTGTCAAAACGGGTTGGTGGGTTGGGACAACCCACGGGTCAAGAAAACCCACCATATAACGATGTGGGGCGGGTCGACCCATCTAGATGACAGGTCAATACAACACTAACCCAACATGGGTTGTGGGTCAGATGGGTCAACCCACCAATTTTTCTTACCTAAAGACTACTTCTTTTATTTTCAATTTTCCATTGTTTTTCCACTCCCATGTACTATACAACCACTCAAAATCAAGTAACCAACTCAACTGTTGTCGGCTAACATAAAATAAACAAACTAAAACAATTTAATCTTCATTTCAGACTTCTGCCAAACATTTTATAGGCATTCCTCTTACATGACTAAAAAAACCTTGGATGTCAAGACATGACTTCATGTAGGATGACAATATGACATAGATCCGTATAATCCAAACTGACTGTTACATAATAATTTAATAAACCTTAGATTTGTTATATATAAAAAAGTAAAACAAAAAACAAAAAACAAAAAACAATAATAATAAAAGAAAATGAGAGATTACATGAAGACTATTTTGCAAAAATGAAAGCATACTAGATAGGTATTCTCTAAAAAAAGTATTCTCTAAATGGGTCAGCCCGTTAAAAACCTGCCCCAATCCACTTTAACCCGTGACCCATACGGGTCCAACCCATATGACCCGTATTTTTATGAGATGTCAATTTCCCAACCTAACCCACTATTTTAGGCAACGGTTTAGGTTGACCCAACAGGTCCGATCCATTTTGACAGCTCTAATCGGTGGCATTTGTTGGGGTGCTAATGTGGAAATTGGCGTGGGGTTAGCCAGTATTTCCGACCAGTAGGGGTAGGATCATGTTTTACAAGAGAGGGGATAACAACACCCCAAAAAACTATCTCTACACCCCACTTGAAATAATTACACAAATGTCATTGAGTGAAATGACCTAAAAGGCCCTTTTAAATATTACACCCCATTAATTAATCTCTACACCCCATTGAAATAACTATAATACCCTTATACTAAAAAACAAATAATACTCCCTACACCCCATTGTTTTATATTTACACCCCAAATTTTGAAAATCACAAATACTATACTAAAAACAAATAATACTCCTTACACCTCATGATTTTATATTTACACCCCAAATCTCAAAACCACTAATACATGTTTTACGGGACCTCATTGTGTGTTCTTCTTCCAAATTTTTTTTTTCAAAAAACTCTCTCAAAACCAACACCAAACATAATCACATTGTCAAAAATAACATTATAAGGAGCTTAAAGAAGTCATGGGGTCGGGTAATGTAAGTATTTCTTTCACTTTCTTCGATTAAAATTTGATTTTTTGCCCAAAAATTATTTGGGTTTTACGTACATTCGGCTCTGGTGTGATGAACACCCTTAAGGATGTTCGGCCAGCACTAGCCGAACAGCCTTAAGGGTGTTCATCACACTCTGGTCGAACACCAAAAGTTGTGTTCATCTCAGCCTGGCCGAACACTCTCACTGCTGTTCATCTCAGCATGGCCGAACACTCTCACTTCTGTTCATCTCATCTGGCCGAACGCAGTCTATGAGCAAGAATCATGAATTTTTAACATGTTTTTTGCTTAATTTTCGGGAAGCAAACACGTATCCTACTGAGCACAATGTTGTTGGTCCTGTAGATGATGCGATCATTCCTCTTCAACAACAGATTGTTATAGATTACAGCAATGTGTTTGTAAATCACGCATATTTTTCATCCCGGGATGACTTATTTGATTGAGTTAAATGCGGCCAGGAAGGAGAATGGACTTGTGATAATAATTACTAGGTCTGATAGTGGTACGACAAATAGAGGACCTCGGTTGATTTTAGGTTGTGAACGTGGTGGGCAACCTCGTCAAAAAAAGGGGGATGATTCGAGTAAAGTAACAAAGAATAGCAAGAGAGAACGTGGATCGAAAAAATGTGGGTGTCCATTTCGTTTGAAGGGTATACAATTATGTGAAGGAGTATGGGAACTTCAGGTTGAATGTGGGTTGCATAACCATGCCGAGGCCCCTCACATGCATGGCCACTCATTTGTTGGTCGATTATCAGAGCCGGAGAAGGCTTATGTTCTTGACATGTCGCATGCTAATTCGAGGCCTAAGGACATTTTGCAAGGTTTACACGAGAAGTTTCAAAATAATAAGTCTTCAATACGGACTATTTACAATGCTCGTAGCAAGAATAAAATTATCAAGCGTGATGGTCGATCGCAAATGCAGCAGCTTGTAGCAAAATTGATAGAGCATAGATATTACTACCATCATAGGAGATGTGAGAAAACCAACAATGTCTAAGATTTGTTCTTGGCTCATCCAATGAGCGTTGAGCTATTACGTTCTTTTCCCAAGGTTCTCTTCATGGATTGCACTTACAAGACAAACAGATATAAGTTACCCTTGTTGGAGATTGTTGGTGTGACATCGACAAATATGACATTTTTGGTTGGAGCTGCATATATGGGGTCGGAGTTGCAAGATAACTACATTTGGGCGCTTGGTATCTTGAAAGCTTTGATGAATCAATCCTCCTTGCCAACTGTGATAGTAACTGACAGAGATCTTGCGTTAATGAATGCAATTGAGGTAACTTTTCCTACCTCCCAACATTTACTTTGTCGATGGCATATCAACAAAAACATCCTTGCGAATTGTAAGAAATACTTTCGCACAAAAGTGCAATGGGATCAATTTACCATCTATTTGAATTTTTTGGTGGATGGAAAAAATGAGCAAATATATAAAGAATACCTGAAGAGATTTCAGATGGATTTTATTGATTATTCTGCTGCGGTTGAGTACGCCATGAAGCAATGGTGTAGACACCCCAATTTCGTACCCCTGGTATGTGACATGACATAAAATATCAAGACCTGTTAAAACATTAACAAATGTCAAGTTACAGGGTCAAAAGTGCAAAAGGACAAAGTAGGATGCGCAAAAGGACGAATTGTAGGGACTAAAGTGTTCAAAAATGGCATATTTTGAAAATGGGCGTGGCGCCCAAAATGCTTTCTCTCAGTGCACAGTGCGCAAACATTTGTCGTAAAATGCAATTGATCCAATGCAAGGTACAACCATTTGATGCGTAGAGAAGGAAATTTAATTCCTTCGGTGTCCCTGTTTTCTCCTATAAATACAGAGGCTCGGCTCCTCATTTCAGAACAAAAAATTTGCGTAAAGCTTCTCCGCATTCTCGTTACGCTGGAGAAATAGGGAGTGGTGTGAGATAGTGAGTGATCACCTCAAAAAGCCTCGAAACCCTGCCAAACCTCCGCCAAACACAAAACCAACCGATAGGAAGTGAACCTTAGCCCCCCAGCTAGGTATCCACCCTTTTTCCCGGTCCAAAAATCGTGGAAAGAGCAGTTGCTCTGCCCGATTTAAAAGGCCAAATCAGCCAGAAGTAAGCCGTTACTCTGCCCGATTTCAGCCTACCTCAAGCCAACAAACAACCAAAAACAAACAGTTACCCTGCCCAAAACCATAGGCCGAAAGTAACTTTCAAGAGCAGTCACGCTGCCCAAATTCACACAACACACAACACACAACAACAACAACAAAAAGACTCTCTCTCTCCGAGGGACAGAGCGAGCACACCCTAGGCTGTCTGTAAGTTTATTTATTCATTAAAGTCTTTCATTTTGTAAAAGTATTATTTCCAATCCGGCCCAATGTAGATATACAAGCAGTTGTGCTGCCCGGATTTAGTTAGGAAATAGTACTAAATATAGCCGTTGTTATAGTTAAATATTTTCAGATACATTTGTAATTATCTGCTTTATTTTCATTAAAGTCTTTGTTTGTAAAAGTATTATTTCCAATCCGGCTCAATGTAAATATATAAGCAGTTATGCTGCCTGGATTTAGTTAGGAAATAATACTAAATGTAGCCGTTATTATGACCAAATATTTTCAAGTATATTTGTGATTGTTTGTAAAAGAGACTGTTGCAAGTCCGTAAATAATATAGATGTAATGGATGTATTTGTAGGCAGTTAATGCTTTATTTATCTGTTAAATTAATATAACAACAAGCATATTTTAGCCAAAAACCGTTTTGAGACCGAAAGGGCGAGTGGGTGCCTAGCACCTTCCAAACTCGTAACTTAGCCTCCGAACTCGTTTTCATCATCTCTGGTTTTTCTTTTTTGGTTTTACTTTATTTCTTCCTTAAAATAAAGATGGCGACTCTAAAACATTTTGGATCCAGTGGGGCCTCGCAACATCTTTCTTTGCACTTTCAATGCTCTCCCTAAAAAAGGGAGAATGAGAATGGAAAGGTGATGTATTCCTATGTCCTGGTATTCCCTAAACAAGGGATAACTTGACATAGAAAACCCAAAGCACCCATAGTGATCCGAGATAGGCCATAAGGCTATTTTCATAAAATCCATAGTGGGGGCGCTGCAACATTCCTTCATTGCACTTTCACGTTTTCCCCTAAAAAAGGGAGAATGGGAATAGAAGGGTGATGCATTCACATATCCTGGTATCCCCTAAAAGAGGGATAACTTGATGCGGGAAACCCAAAGCTCCCATATTGGATCAAAATCCACTAAAGGCAACCGAGGCGCATTCCAACGCCCTATTCCGACAGCACTCCTCCCGCACTTTTGATTTCGTCCTCCCCTAGACAAGGGAGGGTGGAACGGAGCGCAAGGATGTCACCGCATCCGCAAGACGCGCACTCCCTATCCAAGGCGCGCGGGCTGGGAGCACGTTTCCCGGGAACCCACAAATGGATACGGCCGTACAAGGAAAGGTTTGTGTAGGTTTGGACGAATTATGTAATGCACTTCGACAACAACACAACAAGCAGGTATTTAAATGTTTTCAACATTTCATTGTTTTCCATAAATTTTGTCATGTAATAGAAATATTAATTATATCTTATTTTAGGGTGGAGAGTCAACATGCAGCTTTAAAAAGACAATTGAAATCAAGTCAAGGTGACTTTGAGACATGTTGGAGACAGTTGCATACCCTGATTGAGACATCTCACATTGCAATCAAGGTGTCATTCACGAAAAGCCTTACAGTCGTTCTTCTGAAATACAAATCAGTTATATTTCAACAACTTCGAGGTTTGGTGTCTACTCATGCATTGAGTCTGATATACAATGAGATGACTAATATACCTGAAGATGGTTATATAGACCCGTTGTTGTGTGGTTGTGTACTTCGAAAAACATGCGAGCTGTCTTGTCGTCATGAGATTGCTGAGTATATAAGAAATGACTGTCCAATTCCCCTTGAGCAGGTTGATTCATTTTGGAGGAAATTAGATATGTTACCTACTCCTGAGAATGTTGAAGTTTTAGTGAAGCTGGATATGGACAATCGATTCAATAACACGTATGATGAGATTCGTGAATATTATGAGAACGCTCCTGAGACTGAAAAGTTGTTAATCATTAAAAGAATGATGGAGGTGAAAGACGCGAGAACAAACTCCTTGATTGTTCCACAGGATGAAGTGCGCACTCGTGGTCGTCCGAAGCCTGCGAAGGTACAAAAAGATAAATCAACCAAGCGTGATCCGAGTTTGTTTGAGCATGTGGAGTCGATGATAGATAGCTGCTCCCCTTGTGATCAAGGATTGTTATACAAGATTGGTCCATCGCAGCAACCTCCCACATTCACTACAGTTGCCCAGCTTAACGAAAAGATTCAGGTATTAATCTTCTTATATTTCAAGGATTGCTATACAAGGTTTGCTATATATATATATATATATATATATATATATATATATATATATATATATATATATATATATATATATATATATATATATAATATGTTTTAACTTTCAATAGGTTGTGCGACCACGCATTTGAGGGCCGGAAAGCTAGTGGTAATTACGCTCAACAATTCCCGAAGGAATTTCGCCTTTCATATTGGGCACATCGAATATCATTGGTGACGGTCATTGCGGTTTCGTGTCGTAGCTGGGTTTATGTATAGAAATGAAGAGTCATGGAGCGTGGTTCGAGCAGACTTGTCGATGGAGTTGATGTCAAACCAGAATTATACACACGTATCTTAATTGAACATAATCGTGTGACTAAAGTGAACGCGAGTCTACAATATAACGACATTAGTGCTCCCAAGGCATATTGGTTTGATGCAAATGATATGGGACATTTGGTGGCATCATATTACAACATTGCTTTCATGGTATTAGATAGAAAACACTGCTTCACTTACTTACCATTGAGGACCGCACCCCCAAATGATCCACATATTATTTGTATCTAAGAATAAACAGTGATCACTTGATTCAGTTTGATCACTTTCGATTGCTTTACTTCACTTATTTACAATTGGTTGACATATTATTTGGTTTAAATTATTTATTGACAAAGATCTCAATTTATTTGTAGGTTTTTTACGTGATGGTTACCCTTTAGCACTGTGCATGGGTTTGGGACCGTAATTGCTCGCCGTCTGCTAATGCGTGGAAATTACTATATATTAATCGACAACTTTCGATAGTGAATCAGAGGCTCGCCTAGAGTTGTTGGTAGTAGTTCCGATAGTATACATTTGGAGTAGTTCTCGATTGTATTATATTAAAAACATGTATTTGAACGTGTCATTTAAATTATGTATGATATTCGTGCTAATGCTTTTTTATGTTGCTATGAAATGTCATATGTTATAAAAAGTCTCATAAGAAAATAACATGAAAACCAAGCCACACAAAAACAAAGTCTATATACAAAGTTTGCTAAAAATTTCATTACCACAAAAATACTAAAAACTGCTTTTACAATTCATAACATTAAAAAAACATAAACATAGTCCACATCACTATTGCCTCCTATGAGACGGCCCGTGTCATCACCGGATCGTTGATAATCTATGTGCACTCTATCAAGCAATGAGCCCAAGTCCACATATGGTATAGATCGGTCACTGTGATCTCCAAACAGACCGCTGGGATCAATCATAGTCCTCACAACTCCCAATATCTTGTCATCCGAGTCGGCCGCAATGCATCGCCGTAGACGGCCGTGTGGTGTTAACGATCCGGATCGCCTACCACTGGGCTGTATGACTACATGTGAACGCTCCCGCATCAGCCTAAATAACCAGATCACAATCCCAAGCACGTAGGCACGCCCGCCGAGCCGCTTCTTAGATAGAGATGGCTATCTCGACGTCAACCAAGCATCAAAAAAACCTAGCCACGATGCAAGGCCTTCGAAGTTATCTCGAGGGCCACAGCTCGAGCAATGATCGTCGCCCTCTAATCGCTTTGCACATGCCCGAACTGCCTAAGGACTCGTCCTCGATGGTATGGCTCGACAACATAGCCCATCAGTATGCATCCTAGATACGTGGCAATCTGATGCCATGGAAACCGGTCCCTGACCTTACTGTCGTAAGGAAGCCAGCCAACCTAAAACAATAGAGCAACAAAAAGTCAAAAACTTTCAATACGAAACCTAATATTAAAAAGTTGTTGAAATTGATAGAAAAATACGTATACTCACGCCACGGCCGCCTATCTAATCGCTCACGTGATGCTAATAAACGGTGTTGCCCCCGATTCCTCATGGATCCACCTACGCAAGCGGGTATCTAGACTTGTAATCAACATTATGTGGAGGCCTCGATATGGAAACCGCAAGTAGATCCACACCTAAAAGCAATAAAATATACATTTTAAAGATTCAAGTATCAAATAAAACATTTTAACTTTAATAGTAAATACACAACATAAAACTATAGAATAATAATAATTATTACCTCAAGTAATGCCATGGAACCACTTATTCCGCTTCGTGTTATACCTAGATGCTTGTCCTAGCTGCTTATATAAATATGCAAGGGTGGCGCTCCCACGCATAAGTATCTAGATTTTGAAGATCCTCAAGCCACTCTAAGTATGCATAGGTACACGGTCCCGCCTTATCAAGAAATATCGTGCAACCCAAGATCAATAAGAAGTATGCCCTCACAAAGACAACCCACCCTAAACTCATCCTCAGACGTGACATCATCATTAAACCTCACACGTAGCCACTCCAATGTCACCGAAGCCCCCCTCTTATTTCCCATGCCCTCAAAAACCTCCTCAAGTGACACTCCCAACATCTCACTCACATATGAGGCATCAACATCCCTAGCACAAGCTAATGGATCACCCACAATAGAAGACCGAAAGCAGACAAAAACACATCGCCTAAACTAATGGTCATCTCCCTAAAAGGCATATGGAAAGTGTTAGTCTCGGATGCCATCGCTCCACCTAAAGCTAAACTAAGACCTTATTCACATCAAGATAACATACATGCCTTAGTCTACTAAGCGCACGCCTCGACCATACCCCGAAATACCTCGAATCTTCGCCATTAGGAATGACCCAATTAAGCAACTTCGTGTGTGATTGTGGCATTTTAGAATACCACGCTCTTCTTTACCAAATTTCAAATATATGCAGCCTACGTGTGACTCATATGAAGTCAAGAACGATGTATCACGTGGACCACTGTGAAATCCGAGCTCAATCTCGAGGCTCATAAGTCCGCTGAATCGCGATCGCTCGAACCGAAATGGCTCCTCATCTTGCTTAAAAGTCTCTGAACCTCTTGCGATCGCTCAAACCGAAATGCTCCCCGGTCCGCCGAAAATGCTCAATCTCGAGGCTCAAAAGTCCGGCCTCGCCCAATCTCGAGGATCAAAGTCCCCGCCCATGCTCATGCTCAAAAGTCTGCCTCTTCCCATGCCCATGCTCGTGTTGTTGTTGGCGTGCTTGTTCCATTTCTTTCCTAGCTGATGTCTACCTTTTTCCTTGTATAAACGTTTTTAAAAAATTTTCCTGTAAACACCAAATAAAATATATCATAATTAGGTTATAGTTCCAATAAAACAAAATCAAAGTCTGAAAAATGTTGATCATAGATGCGGCCGAGATGAACGATCATAGTCTGTTGAGATGAATGCACCACGGGTCGCTGGCCAGCCGAGATGAATGCACCATAGTCCGTCTGCTATGCCGAGATGAACAGCACACGAGCGAGCCGAGATGAACATGAGCTGCTCGGCCAGCTTAGTTGAACAGCTAGGCACGTGTTCTGGCCAGCCTAAGATGAACGCCTTAAAGTCGTTTCTAAGAGTATCGGTCGAACACCACAAAGGGTGTTCATCTAACCAGTCCGAACCGAGCCCCTGTTCGAAGTTTTCAAAAATTTTGCTATTTTTTAACAAATGCAATCCAAAAATCATTAATGAAAAAAACCTACATTGTTATTAACACTTAAATTTGACCTATACCTAGTATTCAAGTGTAGGAGGAGAATGAAAATTCATACCTATGCTTGAAGACATTGTAGTATGTTGCTTGAACACTTAATGAAAGAGAGAGTATTGCTTGAACTCTTGCTATGCTTAAACTCTTGCTGTATGTTGCTTGATCCTGGAATGAGAGTGCACAAGCAGTTGCTCACATGAAGAGGAAGAAGACGAGCTCTCTGTTTTGCGTCTGGAAAGCGCACAACCCGTTGTAAAATAAAAGGGGTGACAGTTTTGTAAATTGGTTGGTTACAATAGGTAAGTTAGTAATTAATTTGGTTGGTGGTTATTAATTGTTTTTGAATAGAAAAAGGTAAAATAGGTACTTAGGTGGGGTGTTTAAATAAATGTGATAAATTAATGAGATGTAGAGATTGATGGGGTGTAGCCTCTAGAGATGTGGCATTGGTCAAATATGGCCAAATTACCCGGTTGTTAAACATATATGGCCTTTGACAAATCAACGGACCGCCGCTTATGAATCTGACCAAAATGCCCCTGCGTTATATCGTGGTCGACACTAGTCGTCAAGTGGTCGACTAGTCGACCATCACAAAATTTTGAGGAACAATATTTTTAATTACATATACACGGTATACACCGGTTTATTAGATAAACCACTTGACGACCACTTGACGACTCATCGGCCGAGAAAAAATACGTATACAATTACAATTGACGACGATGATATACACTAGCTGAGTGAAAGTGAAATAACACTTAGTTCATTTCAGTGTGGTATAACAGAGCCTTGTCGACCAAGACCCTCTCAACGACGACCCTTGATAAACCATTTGATTTCGATTAAAAGATCAGGAGCTCTCAATTATTCGAAACACTAACTCGTTGGTGATCATCAATTCTGATCCAGTAAACCTCACATTGTTTTTTCGCTTAGGGTTTTAGTGTTGTAGTTACGGTCGACCATTTTTGACGACCCCAACTTGTAAAACATTTGAAATGAACATAACGACTTGAAATAAACATGAATACTTGTTTATATTGAATTGTATTGCTATGTTCATGTTCTTATTTCATGTTCAAGGCAAAAATGATTTTATTTTCTGTTGAATACATCTGATTTATCAATAAACCATGTCAGTAAACCATGTACTTGGGTTTTTGTTTAAGGTTAGAAAATCATGTGTTTTATAACCTGATATATGAATCAACCATGTGTAATTTCATATGATCACTTGAATCAACCATAGAAGTAAACCTTGTTTTAATAGTTGTTTATTATAGTTCATTTTTTAATGTTTAATTTATATTTCTATTACGATGGCATATATTGTTTCACGTGATGACCGGTACAAATGCAAGGTTACTACAAGATGCAATTTGTTAATATTAGATGAGGTATATGAAGCATTAGATCGTGCTCATAAAACTATATTCAGAAATCACCTTTGGTAAATTGTATAGATGAGAAAAATATTAATAAGAGCAATGTGTCGATTCATGTTTTGGCACTTTTAGGATTGAGTCACCTACAAACAATAAAAATGAAATATGGTTCTCAGATAGGTGGTAAAAATGTTAGATTTTCTTTTTCGACTACACCTTAATAACAAGTTTTAAAACCCGGATTATTGGAAGATTATGTCCCCGAAATCCCTACTTCCAATGCACTAGTAAAGAAATATATTCCTCGGACCGAGTGGAAAAGCAATGAAGCCCAAGATTTAAGGAAAATATTTAGAGAGGTAACTGACATGGATGATAAGCTGAAGATTGGTCTTGCACTTATTTGGGAGTATGTGCTGAGAGGTGCGTCACCTAATACTGGTATTGATGTGGGTGTTTTGAGTATAGTCGAGAACTTGGATTTGTTCAATAAATATCCATGGGGAACAAAGTCCTATACCCACCGCCAACTCGTGATGAAGATGGCTAGTTCTGGTGCTAAGACTTCTGTATGCAACGGCTTTCCGTTGGCATTACAGGTAACCATTTGTAGCTGATTTTTATATTGAATGGTTAGATCATTTTTTTTCAATCTTATATGCTTCTAATATGTAACATTTTGAAAAAGCAGGTTTGGGCATTTGAGTTGTTCCAAGGTTTTCCTGGATTTATAGAATTGTATGGGCTATCAAATATCATCGTGAAGTGCCCAAAATACCAAGAATGTGCGATTGGAAGTCATTCCAAAATCCAAGCTATGAGGAAATCATGGAGATATTGGATAACCCAAGGGTAAATGTAGAGTTTGATTAATAAAGTTGTGTTATTTAATCCAAAAAATATTATTTTATAAACAATAGTGTCCAATATAGTTTATTAATGAAGTTGGTATTTTGCTTAATTGATGATGAAGTGCTTGTTCCACCGAGGCCCACCGGCCGAAAAACAAAAGCGCTATGTTGTTGAGTATGAGCGTATGTTTGGCGCCGATTGAGCACATCCTTCCATGTTGAGGCCGAACATGTTGAAGATGAAGGCCGCCGGTCCCCACCACGCATCCTCTCCCAACAACATCCTCTCCCTCTCCCGTGTGACTAGCACTAGCACCAAAGAACACCAAAGACTCCTCATCTCAAATAAGCAATTTTTGATTTATTGCATAAGATGGACCAGAAGATTGACCATATGGACCAGAAGATTGACCATATGGACCAAAAGATTGACCATCTTAAGATTGAAGTGGTAAAGTATTTGACCTTTTGATTTTGAGTAATTTGTTGAGATATTAATTAGTCTATACTTACCTAATTTTGCTTACCTACTTGAATTGACGTAATGATCTAAAAACAAGTTTAGGTCCCGCGAGAACAAGCATCACCCCCCAACTTGACATGGACTCCCACCCGTTACTCTTTCTCCTACTTTTCCAAGTTTTGCGCTTTTCCGAATCCGAAATGTCGATCCGACCATCTCTACTACTCCCCCAACCACCACTCCCATCTCCACTACTCTCCCTACAACCACCACTCCCATCATCTCTACTACTCCTCCTACCACCACTCCCATCTCCACTACTCTACCTACCACCACCATCCATACTACTCCCCCTACCACCACTCCCATCTCCACTACTCTCCCTACAACCACCACTCCCATCTCTCTACTACTCCTACCACCACCACTCCCACCATCTCTACTACTCCCCTACTACCACCCCATCATCTCTACTACTACTCCTACCACCACCACTCCCATCATCTCTACTACTCCTCCTACCACCACCACTCCCATCATCTCTACTACTCCTCCTACCACCACCACTCCCACCATCTCTACTACTCCCCCTACCACCTCTCACATCATGTGTACTACTCCCCCTACCACCTCTCCCATCATCTCTACTACTCCTCCTAGCACCACTCCCATCTCCACTTCCCTGCCTACCACCACCACTCCCCCCATCTATACATTTGAAGCAGGTAAAAATGCTGAGGATAAGCAGGGAAAAATAGAAGAGGTTAAGGGTAGGAAAAGAAATGTCTCCTTGGTATTGAGACCGACAATATTTTGGAATCGAAGAAAAAAGGGGGGAGAAAAGCATCTGCACAAATCTCTTCTCCCTATATCACGCATGCACCGAAACCTGCTGCAACTCAGAAGGTTGTTGGAAATCTAGTGCAAGAGAGGCCTCAAGTGAAGGATGCTGGAAATGCAGTTCATGAGAGGCCTGGTACCACTGATCAAGTGAAGGTCCGAAACACAATTAATAAAAAGAATGAAAATTGAGAAAGGGCAAAGAAACCGTAAAATCGAAAGAAATAAGGCGAAGATTTGGAAGAAGAAGTGTGAGGAAACAAATGGAATGAGTATAGATATAGATTAATGCATATAGTTGCTCCTGCTGCTGCTGCTTGTGATGGCCATGTATTTTCTTTATTTCATAGGGGTCATGTAAAATACACTTGTTTATGACAATGACAATCCTAGTTTACCTTGATTAATGCAATGAAATTCCTCTGTTTTTGATTTATTTTGGGTACTACTTATATGAGTTTGTAATTGCAAATATATGTCAATTGAAAATGTTTGTATATTACTCGACGTTGTATATCACTTTCATATTTGTATAGTGCATATTAAACTTGCAGAAGAACTTTTGCACTTGCAAACACAATTCTTCCTTATTATGTTGGTTTATTCAACCGTTATGTTGGTTTTTGTTTATGTGTGTGGTTTGAATAAACCATGTTTATATCATCGGTTTATTGATAAACCATTGATAAACTAAGTAAGTTTTGTGTTATAATTTGGTTTCAAGTGTCAAAAATGGTTTTTCTTTGAAAATGCACATGGTTTATCACCGATAAACCATTGTTTATTGGTTTATAAACCATTGATAAACCATTGATAAACCAGTAGGTTTTATGTTATAATTTGGTTTCAAGTGTCAACAATGGTTTTTCCTTTGAAAATGCACATGGTTTATCAGCTGGTTTATCGATAAACCATTGATAAACCATGTTCACATATTGGTTTATTGAATCGCTTTATCAATCCGGTTTATTGATAAACCATTGATAAACCAAGAGGTTTTATGTTATAATTTGGTTACAAGTGTCAAAAATGGTTTTTCCTTTGAAAATGCACATGGTTTATCAGCCGGTTTATCGATAAACCATTGATAAACCATGTTCACAAATTGGTTTATTGAACCGCTTTATCAATCTGGTTTATTGATAAACCATTGATAAACCAAGAGGTTTTATGTTATAATTTGGTTTCAAGTGTCAAAATGGTTTTTCCTTTGAAAATGCACATGGTTTATCACCGGTTTATCGATAAACCATTGATAAACCATGTTCACATATTGGTTTATTGAATCGCTTTATCAATCGGTTTATTGATAAACCATTGATAAACCAGTAGGTTTTATGTTATAATTTGGTTTCAAGTGTCAAAAATGGTTTTTCCTTTGAAAATGCACATGGTTTATCACCTGGTTTATCGATAAACCATTGATAAACCATGTTCACATATTGGTTTATTGAACTGCTTTATCAATCGGGTTTATTGATAAACCATTGATAAACCAAGAGGTTTTATGTTATAATTTGGTTTCAAGTGTCAAAAATGGTTTTTCCTTTGAAAATGCACATGGTTTATCAGCTGGTTTATCGATAAACCATTGATAAACCATGTTCACAGATTGGTTTATTGAATCGCTTTATCAACCGGTTTATTGATAAACCATTGATAAACCAAGAGGTTTTATGTTATAATTTGGTTTCAAGTGTCAAAAATGGTTTTTCCTTTGAAAATGCACATGGTTTATCACCGGTTTATCGATAAACCATTGATAAACCATGTTCACGATTGGTTTATTGAATCCGCTTTTTATCAACGGTTTATTGATAAACCATTGATAAACCAAGAGGTTTTATGTTATAATTTGGTTTCAAGTGTCAACAATGGTTTTTCCTTTGAAAATGCACATGGTTTATCACCGGTTTATCGATAAACCATTGATAAACCATGTTCACGCATTGGTTTATTGAATCGTTTTATCAATCGATAAACGGTTTATTGATAAACCATTGATAAACCAAGAGGTTTTATGTTATAATTTGGTTTCAAGTGTCAAAATGGTTTTTCCTTTGAAAATGCACATGGTTTATCACCGGTTTATCGATAAACCATTGATAAAGTCATAAAAATTGTTCCCCGCATCAGACGTGTTAGTAGAATAGTATATGAGTTAAACTTAAATTTAAAATTGAAGTACACCAAATGTAATAAGTTTGATGGATAGATAGACTTGCTAGTGTGTCTAAAAACACTTCAATCTTGGGCAAGATCTTCATCGAAGATTCTTCATTTGCAGCATTCAGCCTTCAAAGTTCTTGTTCTGTAGCTCTTCCTAGGTGGCTTTAGCCGCAATGCCTAATCTCTCGCTTTTAGGCCCGAGATTTTCTCTTTGTAACTCTCGCAGCCTTTGTAACCTTGCTTCAAATTTTTCAAATGCCTCTTGCTTTTTGCTTAACTCTGCTTTCAGTGCTAAGGCTTCGCTTGAACTCAAATTTTTGCTTTTTCCTCCTCCTGAATGCTTTAAGTCCAAAGATTCACACTGGCAAAGATATGCACCTTGCACCGCAAATGTATAAGGAGTCCGTGTATGGAGGGTAGAAGAGCTTTAATCTGATTCGCAAACCTTGAACCTCGTTGGTTCATCTGGCCGTTGCCAGACTTCCCGACTGCTTATTCACCGCCGGTTCATGTCCTCGAGCCCCGCCAAACCCCATCTTCATCTCCGCACCTCAACCACTCAATGTTCAACCTACCAGCCCTTCTTCATCTACTTCACCTCAACCACTCAATGTTCAACCCATATCCTTCATCCTACCCCCCCATCTCCCGAACTCGATGTCGACCTACCCCCATCTCCGAACCAGATGTTGACCTACACCAAACACCTTTCACTCCATCTACATCTATTTCAAATATCCAAGAGCCCTCTCAGAAAGCTGGTATAGACAAGAGGTCAATGTATTCCGTCAAGAAATACCAACAGATGCCTCTCAAGATATACCAACAAATGCCACTCCCGCTATTAAACTAGCGAGTTACGATCCAGCCTCTTTCCGAATAGGAAGATGAAGAGGAAAAGATTCTGCACATGATGATGATAGTGATATTGTCGCTCAAACATTGTCTCCTCGCAAAGCAAAGCATATCAATCGAGCGTAAACAAAGCCAGATCATTAAGGATGCACTTAACAAGCCACCGACAAGATCATATTTCCGCATATAACTCCTATATCTTCTCCAGCTTGATGAAGTGCCCGCCGCACCCTCCTCCAACCGCTCCTACACCAACCGCCGCTCCTCGATGGTTCTACCGATGTCCCTTCCACATCAACCCCGCCGCCATCGACATGTCTTTCCGGTTCAACCTATTATGAAGCCCCCGACATGTTAAAGATCACCCAGTTCATATCAAAGAAGACCTCAGGAGATGAACCTCAGACCTAATCAACAAATTGAAGGAGAAACAAAAGAGATGAACGAACGTGTAAGCAGGATTACATTAAAGCAGATTCAAGCTCTTTCTACCCTCTATTAAGGACTCCATCTCTGCCGCTTTGAAGTCGCATATAATGCAGTGAGTCTTCGCACTTTGGGTTTCTGTGCGAGTGTGGCGAATATTTTTTTTGTTTTAATTCTAAACTTGGGCGGGTTTACTGCAGTGAGTCTAAAGCAACGTAAAAGCATGAGCCGGAAGAGACATATAGAGTCAACGAGCAGAGCTAAGAGTCAAGCCTTAGCCACAAGGAAGAGGAAGAAAAAGCGGCAAGAGCCGCAAAGGCCGAAGGAAAGGCCGCAAATTACAAAGAGAAGATCGGGCAGTTTTAAACTAAGATTAGCGTAGCAAAGAAACAACTAGGTGAAGTAACAAAGCAGCCTCGCCGCCAAGCCGCCAAGAAAATCTTCTGATGACGATGCCGATGAAGTTGCACATGATTGATTGTTTTTAGAGAAACACCAAAATCTCTTTTGTATCTCTTAAACTCAATTACATTTAAGTACACAAGTTTAATATTTTATCCAAAGTGATTAGTTTAATAGATTGTTGAACATTAATGATTTAGCAAGTGTAAAGTTCTTCCTCGAATATCGCCAAGCAGGCTCTACTTCCCTGCTTTCATCACTTTAAGCATGAGTCATTCACATTTAATCATTTGTTATAATATTAAGTTGAGTAATCCACCCTACACTATTCAAAACATAGTTTGGTTATTAATCAAATTGATTAGAATTTAGCAAGTGTAAAGTTCTTCCGCCAATATCGCTAGGCCTACTCTCATGCTTTCATCACTTTAAGCATGAGTCATTCAGTTATTTGAATCATTTGTTATAATATTGGGTTGAGTAATCCATTCTACACTATTCAAAACATAGTTTGGTTATTAATCAAATTGATTAGAATTTAGCAAGTGTAAAGTTCTTCCGCCGAATATCACAGTAGGCCTACTTCCCCGTTTCATCACTTTAAGCATGAGTCATTCTGCCATTTGAATCATTTGTTATAATATTGGGTTGAGTAATCCACCCTACACTATTCAAAACATAGTTTGGTTATTAATCAAATTGATTAGAATTTAGCAAGTGTAAATGTTCTTACTGCTGAATATCAGCAGGTAGGCCTAGTTGCTGTTTTATCACTTTAAGCATGAGTCAAATAACCGAGGTCACATTTGACTCACCTGGGCCACTAACTCAAGCAAGTTTTGTGGTAATCGCCGCCTCCAAAAAGAAAAAGTCAAGGATAACTCGCAATTAAAATAAGACTATTCTTTAAAAAAGATAGACATAGCAGATGGCTTGAACAAGTTCTCATTTTGATCAAAATATACTGAATACAAAGAGGATCTAAAGATTACAAGATTCAATACAATTTCCATGACTTAACTACCTCGTTAAACAACTAATCTACACTGATACATATCTAAAGATAAGGATGTTACAAGGAGAAGTCTACGAAGACCATGGACCTGATTCACAAATTTATGGCAAGTGAATCTCTACACTATGAAAAATGCATACGGGATCCCGCCTTCCTCCCTCCTCCTTCAGCCTAGCTCAGCAGAGGCGCCCTTCACAAGTTCATACGACTTCCTTCGAAAGTCCGCAATGTGAAGTGAATATCTCTGAGAGAAGCATGTCAAGAAAGGAACATGCAAGGTCTACAAAACCAAGATCGAACCGCACACGAGCATAGTCACTGGAGTCCGGGAAAGGCATTCTAAATGATTGATGAAGAAAATCTTCATACAAGAGGAATCCTAGAAACTAACCAAACAACTTTGTTGGATATGAAGAGTAATTCAAAGTTGTCAAGGATGGAACCTTAATCTAGCAAGAATTCTCCTAAGTAACATAACATAACATAACATAGTGTTTGGGGTAGTTTTCTGTTGATAGAGAAGAAGGAAGGAATGTCTCTATAAATACTGGTAAGTGTGACAATGGACGGATTTAATAAATTTTACACTATTAAGAATGAAAAATTCCTTTCAACCACTTTCATTAAAGTTATACCGGGAAGGCTCTAAGGGTGAGATAGTTTTAATTCCTACATATCCTCAGAAGTTTCTACTTTGGAAAGCTAAAAGATTTTGAAAAGACAATACAACTTTCGGGGAATGTGCATGTTTGAATGTGAGGGGAG
>CM028381.1:5386224-5514718 GCA_013146195.2 Codonopsis lanceolata | reverse complement strand
TATGCATCCTAGATGCGTGGCAATCTAATGCCATGAAGCAGGTCCACGCTACTTTAGTAAATGAGGCTTGATCAACCTAAAACAATAGACCAACAAAAGTCAAAAAACTTTCATCACAAACCTAATATTAAAAGTTGTTGAAATTGATAGAAAAATACGTATACTCACGTCACGGCTCGTCGGTCTATCTAGCGCTCACGTGATGCTAATAAGCGATCGTAGCGTGGTCACGATTCCCTTGCGGGATCCACCTACGTGCAAGCGGGTGTCTAGACTTGTCATCAACATTATGTGGAGGCCTCGGATATGGAAACATAAGTAGATCCGCCTAAAAGCAATAAAATATACATTTTTAAAGATTCAAGTATCAAATAAAACATTTCAACTTTAATAGTAAATACACAACATAAAACTATAGAATAATTATAATTATTATCTCAAGTAATGCCATGGAACCCTATACTTGCTTCGTGTTATACCTAGATGCTTGTCTAGTTGTTTATATAAATATGCAAGGGTGGCGGTTCACGCATAAGTATCTAGATTTTGAAGATCCTCAAGCCACTCTAAGTATGCAATAGGTACCGGCGTTCTCGCAAGAAATATCGTGCAACCCAAGATCAATAAAGTATGCCTCACGGCACAACCCACCCTAAACTCATCCTCGGGCGTGACATCATCATTAAACCTCTGCGTAGCCACTCAATGTCATAGAAGCCCTCCTCTCTTCTATTTCCCATGCCCTCAAAAATATATCCTCAAGTAGCTCCCAACATCTCACTCACATATGAGGCATCAACATCCCTAGCACAAGCTAATGGATCACCCACAATAGGAAGGCCAGAGCGGACAAAACACATCGTCTAAACTAATAGTCATCTCCCAAAAGGCATATGGAAAGTGTTAGTCTACGGATGCCATCGTTCCTGGCGAAACTAAGACCTTATTCACATCGACTTAACATACATGCCTTAGTCTCAGCATGACGCCTTACGACCATACCAGAAATACCTCGAATCTTCGACATTAGGACCCATGATTAAGCAACCATTGTGTGATTGTGGCATTTTAGAATACCACGCTCTTCTTTACCCGGCCCAAATATATGCAGCTACGTGTGACTCATATGAAGTCAACAACGATGTATCACGTGGACCACTGAAAATCCGAGCTCAATCGGAGGCTCATAAGTGCAGCTGGCCTTACTTGTTGCTCGAACTTAAATGGCTCATCTTGCCTTAAGTCTATTTGAAGCGCCGCTGCATTGCTCAAGCGAAAATGCTCCCCAGTCTGTTGAAAATGCTCAATAGGCTCAAAGTGCCTTGCCCATGCTCATGCTCAAAAGTGCGCCACCCAATCGGATCGTACTTGCCCGTCTCAAACTGTCACGCCTCTTCCCATGCCCATGCTGTGTGTTGTTGGCGTGCTTGTTCCATTTCTTTCTAGCGGATCTTTGTTACCTTTCCTTGTATAAACGTTTTTTAAAAATTTTCTGTAAACACCAAATAAAATATATCATAATTAGGTTATAGTTCCATAAAACAAAATCAAAGTCAAAGAAAAATGTTGATCATAGGCATTCGGCCCGAGCTAAGATGAAACATGAATCATAATGCAACCCGGCCGAGGTTGAGATGAAGCGAACCATGAGAGCATTCGGCAGTGAATGAGCAGGAACCATAATGCATTGTTGGTTATCTTTGAGATGAGCAGAACACATGGCCGTTCAGCCAGGCGAATGAAACGACGCATGGCGTTCGGCGAGCTTAATTGAAGCAAATTAGGCCGTGTTCGGCTTGATCTAAGATGAAACGCTCTTAAAGGCACATTAAGTTGAAAAATGGCAGTCGAACACAAAGGGTGTTCATCTAACAGGTCGAGCAGACCACTCCTATGTTGAGTTTTCAAAAATTTTGCTATTTTTTAACAAATGCAATCAAAATCATTAATGAAAAAAACCTACATTGTTATTAACACTTAAATTTGACTATACCTAGTATTCAAGTGTAGGAGGAGAATGAGGAAATTCATACCTATGCTTGAAGACATTGTAGTATGTTGCTTGAACACTTAATGAAAGAGAGAGTATTGCTTGAACTCTTGCTATGCTTAAACTCTTCTTTGTATGTTGCTTGATCAGGAATGAGAGTGCCTGGCGGTTGCTCACATGAAGAGGAAAGAAGGAAACGAGCTCTACTTTTGCGTGGAAAGCGCACAACCCGTTGTAAAATAAAGGGGTGACGGGTTTGTAAATTGATTGGTTACAATAGGTAAGTTAATAATTAATTTGGTTGGGGTTATTAATTGTTTTGAATAGAAAAAGGTAAAATAGGTACTTAGGTGGGGTGTTTAAATAAATGTGATAAATTAATGAGATGTAGAGATTGATGGGGTGTAGCCTCTAGAGATGTGCCATTGGTCAAATATGGCCAAATTACCCGGTTGTTAAACATATATGGCCTTTGACAAATCAACGGACCGCCGCTTATGAATCGACCAAAATGCCCTGCGTTATATCGGTGGTTGACACTAGTCGTCAAGTGGTCGACAAGTCGACCATCACAAAATTTTGAGGAACAATATTTTTTAATTACATATACTTGGTATACTGGTATACACTTGGTTTATTAGATAAACCACTTGGCGACCACTTGACGACTCTTGGTGAGAAAAAATCGTATACAATTACAATTGGCGACGATGATATACACTAGGGAGTGAAAGTGAAATAAACACTTAGTTCATTTCGGTGTGGTATAACGAGCCTTGTCGACCAAGACCCTCTCAGCGGCGACCCTTGATAAACCATTTGATTTCGATTAAAAGATCAGGAGCTCTCAATTATTCGAAACACTAACTCGTTGGTGATCATCAATTCTGATCCAGGTAAACCTCACATTGTTTTTTCGCTTAGGGTTTTAGTGTTGTAGTTACGGTCGACCATTTTTTGGCGACCCAACTTGTAAAACATTTGAAATGAACATAACGACTTGAAATAAACATGAATACTTGTTTATATTGAATTGTATTGCTATGTTCATGTTCTTATTTCATGTTCAAGGCAAAAATGATTTTATTTTACGTTGAATACATCGATTTATCAATAAACCATGTCAGTAAACCATGTACTTGGGTTTTTGTTTAAGGTTAGAAAATCATGTGTTTTATAACCTGATATATGAATCAACCATGTGTAATTTCATATGATCACTTGAATCAACCATAGAAGTAAACCTTGTTTTAATAGTTGTTTATTATAGTTCATTTTTTAATGTTTAATTTATATTTCTATTACAGATGGCATATATTGTTTCACGTGATGGTAGTACAAATGCAAGGTTACTACAAGATGCAATTTGTTAATATTAGATGAGGTATATGAAGCATTAGATCGTGCTCATAAAACTATATTCAGGAAATCAGCCTTTGGTAAATTGTATAGGATGAGAAAAAATATTAATAAGAGCAATGTGCGTTGATTCATGTTTTGGCACTTTTTAGGATTGAGTCACCTACAAACAATAAAAATGAAATATGGTTCTGTATAGGTGGTAAAAATGTTAGATTTTCTTTTTCGGACTACACCTTAATAACGGGTTTAAAACACGGATTATTGGAAGATTATGTCCACTGAAATCCCTACTTCAATGCACTAGTAAAGAAATATATTCTGGTGAGTGGAAAAGCAATGAAGCTTTGAAGATTTAAGGAAAATATTTAGAGAGTAGCGACATGGATGATAAGGCGAAGATTGGTCTTGCACTTATTTGGGAGTATGTCTTTGAGAGGTGCGTCACCTAATCTTGGTATTGATGTGGGTGTTTTGAGTATAGTCGAGAACTTGGATTTGTTCAATAAATATCCATGGGGAACAAAGTCCTATACCCACTGCTTTCAACTTCGGTGATGAAGATGGCTAGTTACGGTGCTAAGACTTACGTATGCAACGGCTTTCGTTGGCATTACAGTAACCATTTGTAGGCGATTTTTATATTGAATGGTTAGATCATTTTTTTTTCAATCTTATATGCTTCTAATATGTAACATTTTGAAAAAGCAGGTTTGGGCATTTGAGTTGTTCCAAGGTTTTCCTGGATTTATAGAATTGTATGGGCTATCAAATATCATCAGTGAAGTGCCCAAAATACCAAGAATGTGCGATTGGAAGTCATTCCAAAATCCAAGCTATGAGGAAATCATGGAGATATTGGATAACCCAAGGGTAAATGTAGAGTTTGATTAATAAAGTTGTGTTATTTAATCCAAACAATATTATTTTATAAGCAGTAGTGTCAATATAGTTTATTAATGAAGTTGGTATTTTGCTTAATTGACGGGATGAAGTGCTTGTTCCAGAGGCCACGGCCGAAAAACAAAAGCGCTATGTTGTTGAGTATGAGCGTATGTTTGGCGCTGATTGGAGCACATCCTTCCATGTTGAGGCTGAACATGTTGAAGATGAAGGCCGTCGGTCCCCACCACGCATCCTCTCCCAACAACATCCCTCTCCCTCTCCTGTTGTGACTAGCACTAGCACCAGCAACACCAGCACTCCTCATCTCAGCGCAATTTTTGATTTATTGCATAAGATGGACCAGAAGATTGACCATATGGACCAAAAGATTGACCATCTTAAGATTGAAGTGGTAAAGTATTTGACCTTTTGATTTTGAGTAATTTGTTGAGATATTAATTAGTCCTTTTGATTTTGAGTAATTTGTTGAGATATTAATTAGTCTTTTAATTTTGTTGAGATACTTGAATTAGTCTATACTAATTTTGCTTACTTTTTGACATGAATGATCTACCAAAACAAGTTGAGTCATCTCTACTACTCCCCCAACCACCACTCCCATCTCACTACTCTCCCCGACAACCACCACTCCCATCATCTCTATTACTCCTCCTACCACCACCCCCATCTCCACTACTCTACCTACCACCACCATCCATACTACTCCCCTACCACCACCCTCCCGTCTCCATCTCCACTACTCTCCCTACAACCACCACTCCCATCTTCTCTACTACTCCTACCACCACCACTCCCACCATCTCTACTACTCCCCCTACTACCAGTCCCATCATCTCTACTACTCCTCCTACCACCACCACTCCCATCATCTCTACTACTCCTCCTACCACCACCACTCCCACCATCTCTACTACTCCCCTACCACCTCTCCCATCATGTCACTACTCCCCACCACCTCTCCATCATCTCTACTACTCCTCCTAGCACCACTCCCATCTCCACTTCCTGCCTACCACCACCACTCCCCCCATCTATACATTTGAAGCAGGTAAAAATCTTTGAGGATAAGCGAGGGAAAAATAGAAGAGGTTAAGGGTAGGAAAAAGAAATGTCTCCTTGGTATTGAGGCCGACAATATTTTGGAATCGAAGAAAAGAGGGAGAAAAGCATCTGCACAAATCTCTTCTCCCTATATCACGCATGCAGAAACTGCTGCAACTCGGAAAGGTTGTTGGAAATCTAGTGCAAGAGGCCTCAAGTGAAGGATCTTTGGAAATGCGAGTTCATGAGAGGCTGGTACCAGCGATCAAGTGAAGGCTGCTTTGAAACACAATTAATAAAAAGAATGAAAATTGAGAAAGGGGACAAACACGAGAAAATCGAGAAAGAAATAAAGGCGAAGATTTGGAAGAAGAAGTGTGAGGAAACAAATGGAATGAGTATAGATATAGATTAATGCATATAGTTGCTCCTGCTGCTGCTGCTTGTGATGGCCATGTATTTTCTTTATTTCATAGGGGTCATGTAAAATACACTTGTTTATGACAATGACAATCCTAGTTTACCTTGATTAATGCAATGAAATTCCTCTGTTTTTGATTTATTTTGGGTACTACTTATATGAGTTTGTAATTGCAAATATATGTCAATTGAAAATGTTTGTATATTACTCGGCAGGTTTGTATATCACTTTCATATTTGTATAGTGCATATTAAACTTGCAGGAAGAACTTTTGCACTTGCAAACACAATTCTTCCTTATTATGTTGGTTTATTCAACTGGGTTATGTTGGTTTTTGTTTATGTGTGTGGTTTGACAGGTTTTTTGATAAACCATGTTTATATCAACTGGTTTATTGATAAACCATTGATAAACAGTAAGTTTTGTGTTATAATTTGGTTTGAAGTGTCAAAAATGGTTTTCTTTTGAAAATGCACATGGTTTATCGGTGGTTTATTGATAAACCATTGATAAACCATGTTCACAGATTGGTTTATGGCTGGTTTAAGCGGTTTATTGAGCGGTTTATTGATAAACCATTGATAAACCCGTAGGTTTTATGTTATAATTTGGTTTCAAGTGTCAAAAATGGTTTTCTTTTGAAAATGCACATGGTTTATCGGTGGTTTATCGATAAACCATTGATAAACCATGTTCAGATTGGTTTATTGAGCTGCTTTATCAAGCTGGTTTATTGATAACCATTGATAAACCATGGGTTTTATGTTATAATTTGGTTTCAAGTGTCAAAAATGGTTTTCCTTTGAAAATGCACATGGTTTATCGGTGGTTTATCGATAAACCATTGATAAACCATGTTCACGAATTGGTTTATGAGCTGCTTTATCAGCGGTTTATTGATAAACCATTGATAAACCATGGGTTTTATGTTATAATTTGGTTTCAAGTGTCAACAATGGTTTTCCTTTGAAAATGCACATGGTTTATCATTTGGTGGTTTATCGATAAACCATTGATAAACCATGTTCACGATTGGTTTATTGAACTGGTTTATCTATTGGTTTATTGATAAACCATTGATAAACCAGTAGGTTTTATGTTATAATTTGGTTTCAAGTGTCAAAAATGGTTTTCCTTTGAAAATGCACATGGTTTATCAGCTGGTTTATCGATAAACCATTGATAAACCATGTTCATATTGGTTTATTGAGCTGCTTTATCAAGCGGTTTATTGATAAACCATTGATAAACCATGGGTTTTATGTTATAATTTGGTTTCAAGTGTCAAAAATGGTTTTCCTTTGAAAATGCACATGGTTTATCATCGGTTTATCGATAAACCATTGATAAACCATGTTCATAGATGGTTTATTGAGCTGCTTTATCAAGCGGTTTATTGATAAACCATTGATAAACCGATAGGTTTTATGTTATAATTTGGTTTCAAGTGTCAAAAATGGTTTTCCTTTGAAAATGCACATGGTTTATCATCGGTTTATCGATAAACCATTGATAAACCATGTTCATTGGTTTATTGAGCTGCTTTATCAAGCGGTTTATTGATAAACCATTGATAAACCGATGGTTTTATGTTATAATTTGGTTTCAAGTGTCAACAATGGTTTTCCTTTGAAAATGCACATGGTTTATCGGTGGTTTATCGATAAACCATTGATAAACCATGTTCCGCATTGGTTTATTGAGCTGCTTTATCAAGCTGGTTTATTGATAAACCATTGATAAACCGATGGTTTTATGTTATAATTTGGTTTCAAGTGTCAACAATGGTTTTTCCTTTGAAAATGCACATGGTTTATCAGCTGGTTTATCGATAAACCATTGATAAAGTCATAAAAATTGTTCCTGCATCAGGTGTTAGTAGAATAGTATATGAGTTAAACTTCTTAAATTAAAATTGAAGTACACCAAATGTAATAAGTTTGATGGATAGATAGACTTGCTAGTGTGTAATCTTGGGCGTATCTTCATCGAGAAGATTCTTCATTTGCGAGCGACTTGTTACGTAGCTCTTCCTAGGGCTTTAGGCTAATGCCTAATCTGTTTTAGGTCGAGATTTTCTCTTTGTAACTGCGGCCTTTGCTTCACTTTTTCAGCTCTTGCCTTTTGCTTGCTTCTTTGAGTGCTAAGGCTTCTGCTTTGAACTCAGCCCTTTGTTTCTCTTCCTCCTCCTTGAATGCTTTAAGTCCAGCAGATTCACCTGCAGCATATGCACCTTGCACTGCAACAGATAAGGAGTCCTGTATGGAGGGTAGAAGAGCTTTAATCTGCATCTGCAAACCTTGAACCTGTTGGTTCATCTGCTGTTGTACTTCCCCGAATCTGTTTATTCATTTCTGCTGGTTCATGTCCTTGAGATCTGGCTGGTTGAAGCGGGGAGGAGCATCAACATCTGCCCGACCATCTGCCACACTTAAACCCCATCTTCATCTGGCTGCACCTCAACCACTCAATGTTCAACCTACCGGTCCTTCTTCATCTACTTCACGTCAACCTTCGATGTTCAACCTATATCCTTCATCCTACCCCATCTCCGAACGGATGTTGACCTATACCAAACACCTTTCACTCCATCTACATCTATTTCAAATATCCAAGAGCCTACTGCGGCCAGTGGTATAGATGAAGAGGTCAATAGACTTTCAGAAATACCAGATGCCTCTCTGTGAAGATATACCAACAAATGCCACTCACGCTATTAAACTAGTGAGTTCTGATCCGGCTCTTACGAGCAGGGAAGATGAAGAGGAAAAAGATTACGCATGATGATGATAGTGATATTCTTTGTTCAAACATTGTCTCTGCCGGTAGCATATCAATTGAGGCGAAGCGACGCGATCATTAAGGATGCACTTAACAAGCCACAGAGAGAAGATCATATTTCGAGATATAACTCCTATATCTTCTCCAGTTGATGAAGTGCTCTTGCACCCCCTCCCTCATTTGCACCCTCCCTCAGTTGGCTCTACACCAGCTAGCATTCACGATGGTTCTCTTGATGTCCCTTCCACATCAACTCCTGCCCTTGCACATGTCTTTCTGAAGGTTCAACCTATTATGAAGCCACGGACATGTTAAAGATCACCAGTTCATATCAAAGAAGACCTCGAGGAGATGAACTGCGGTGAATCAACAAATTGAAGGAGTGAAAGCGAGGAGATGAGCGAGCAGGTAGCGAGGATTACGGCCGGCTTCAAGCTCTTACTACCCTACATTAAGGACTCCATCTGCTGCACTTGAGGCTGCATATCTGCAGTGAGTCTTACGCACTTTGGTTTCGAGGCGTAGGGTAGGTGGCGTAATATTTTTTTTGTTTTAATTCTAAACTTGGTGGTTTACTACGGGTGTGTCTAAAGCAGAAAGCATACAAGGAATGGAAGAGACATATAGAGTGAGCAGCGAGCTAAGAGCCTTAGCTCACTGAGGAAGAAGGAAGAAAAGCGAAGGCAAGAGAAAGGCTGAAGGAAAGGTGCAAATTACAAAGAAGATTGCGGGCTTTAAACTAAGATTAAGCGGGCGACAAAACAACTAGGTGAAACAACGCAGTGAAGCGAAGAAAAATCTTCGATGGCGATGCCGATGAAGTTGCACATGATTGATTGTTTTTAGAGAAACACCAAAATCTCTTTTGTATCTCTTAAACTCAATTACATTTAATGTTTAATATCTTTGTAACATTAATGATTTAACAAGTGTAAAAGTTCTTCTGCTTGAATATCGGGTAGGCCTACTTCCTGTTTCATCACTTTAAGCATGAGTCATTCAGTTACTTGAATCATTTGTTATAATATTGGGTTGAGTAATCCACCCTACACTATTCAAAACATAGTTTGGTTATTAATCAAATTGATTAGAATTTAGCAAGGGTAAAAGTTCTTCCTGCTGAATATCAGCAGGTAGGCCTACTTCCTGTTTCATCACTTTAAGCATGAGTCATTCAGTTACTTGAATCATTTGTTATAATATTGGGTTGAGTAATCCACCCTACACTATTCAAAACATAGTTTGGTTATTAATCAAATTGATTAGAATTTAGCAAGGGTAAAAGTTCTTCTGTTTGAATATCGGCAGGTAGGCCTACTTCCTGTTTCATCACTTTAAGCATGAGTCATTCAGTTACTTGAATCATTTGTTATAATATTGGGTTGAGTAATCCACCCCTACACAATTCAAAACTTAGTTTGGTTATTAATCAAATTGATTAGAATTTAGCAAGGGTAAAAGTTCTTCCTGCTGAATATCAGCAGGTAGGCCTACTTCCTGTTTCATCACTTTAAGCATGAGTCAAATAACTAAGGTCAGTTACTTGACTCACCTGGGCCACTAACTCAAGCAAGTTTGTGGTAACTGCTGCTCCAAAAGAAAAAGTTTGAAGGATAAATCGGCAATTAAAATAAGACTATTCTTTAAAAAGATAGAACAAGTGGCTTGAACAAGTCATTTTGATCAAAATATACTCGAATACAAAGAGGATCTAAAGATTACAAGATTGAATACAATTTCGGTGACTTAACTACTCTGTTAAACAACTAATCTACACGATACATTTCTAAAGATAAGGATGTTACAAGGAGAAGTCTATGAAGACCATGGACCCAAATTGACTAATCGGTTGGCAAGCGGAATCTCTACACTATGAAAAATGCGAGATATGGGATCCGCGCCTTCTCGTCCTCCTCCCTTCGGCTAGCTCTCGAGCGGGCGTCCTTCACAAGTTCATACGACTTCCTTTCGAAAGTCTGCTGCTGTGCAGTGAGCTGAACTTGAGAGAGAAGCTTGTCAGCAAAGGAACATGTAGAAGGTCTACAAAACCAAGACTGAACCGCGGACATGAGCATAGTCATTGGAGTCTTGGAAAGGCATTCTAATTGATTGATGAAGAAAATCTTCATACAAGAGGAATCCTAGAAACTAACCAAACAACTTTTGTTGGATATGAAGAGTAATTCAAAGTTGTTGCGAAGGAACCTTAATCTAGTGCTAAGAATTCTCCTAAGTAACATAACATAAGATAACATAGTGTTTGGGGTAGTTTGCCAGTGATAGAGAAGAAGGAAGGAATGTCTCTATAAATACTCGGGAGGCGGGACAATGGGCCAGGATTTAATAAATTTTACACTATTAAGAATGAACAGTCCTTTCAACCACTTTCATTAAAGTTATACTGGGAAGGCCGGGAAGGGTGAGATAGTTTTAATTCCTACATATCCTGTAAAGTTTCTACTTTGGAAAGCTAAAAGATTTTGAAAAGACAATACAACTTTCTTGGGGAATGTGCATGTTTGAATGTGAGGGGGAGGGGGGGGCCTGGGCGGCTGGTGTAGTGGCCTGACACTTGTTTGCTGTGTGTGGGGGAGGGGGGAGAGTTTTGTATTTATTATGTGGTATGGTGTTAAATTTAATATTTTTTGTGTAAGAAGATGTAAGAGCCGCCTCAATGTTAAAATTTATACCAACTTCTTATACAACTTCTTAGCGGGCTCCTTTGCCACCTACACAATTTTCTCTTCTTACACACTTAAGAATAAATCTTCCCATTTACTTGACCCTATGCAATTTTAATGGACACTATGCAAATATGAAACTGATATACAAATTAAATAGAAATAAATCTCAACATAGAAATTTGAATATTTTTTTATTAAAAATTAATAACAATCTGAAATCTAAACTTATATGGTCCATGAAATCAGCGAAAATGTTTTTAAACATTTGAGTGTCTATCAGTAGGTTGTCTATCGAAATAAGTGTTTGATTTCTACATGAAAGTCGATTGTGCCCCACTTGTCCACATTCTTGCATCTTTGTCTTTTCGAAACTCTCCGATCGATGGAATTCTCGATGTTACTGCGGCGTCCGGCTCGTGGTAATTCGAATTCGGTGGCAAAAGCGATCATCGCCTTAATTGCATCGGCATGTCCCATTCCTCTTGATTGGCGTGGGAAGATGTTACATGAATATGCCATTCTCCAAGCCGATGTTGTATACAATGATGAGCACAATGGTACAGCGGCGTCTCTTGATGCAAGCGCAGCTGCGTGCTCGCATGGTACATGGTTCAATTGAAACCTTTGGCAAGTGCAAGTATGTTTATCAAAATCCCGTGGAATGCTTATTACCACCCCTCACCACATACATGGACTCATTGATGGCTTCAATAACCGTATACTTCTTGGCCATCTCTACGGTTTTGGCTAGTTTTGCTTCCATTCTTGGAGTTAAAATGGTTGTACAAGTGAAGATGACTCACGCCTCTCACAAAACCATTTACTGGCGTTTTCCAATACTTTGAAACAAGGAAAGTATAGGAGTCTTTCGAGCTTCCTTGAACAACGAGTTGAGAGACTCCACATTGTTTGAAGTCATGATATTGTAGCGGTTTCCTTTGCAATGCGACCTCGCCACGTTTCAAATTTTGTCTCACTAAGATATTTCCAACCATTTTCATCGGTTTTTGAATTTGAGACATATGCTTGTTGAACTCTTCTATGGTATAAGCCTGCGCTCTCATAAAAAGGGACATCGTGTCGGGCTTACGGGTTACAACCCTTAAGTTTCCCTTTATATGATAGATACAATGAGCATGATGTGCACTCGATAAACATTTTGAATTTGCGGTAATAAGACTCCTATGTGCATCGAAATGATCACAAGTGATTCATTATCACTGTTACTTCTTTCAACTTCATAAAAACCAAGTCCATGATGCATCATTTTCGAGAATCGACAATAGCCCATGCAAGAGGATATATCGCATATTACCATCTTGACAAGTTGCAATAATCAACGTACCTCGTATCTTGCGGTTAAAAATGTTCCATCCACAATCACTCTTGGCGCATTGCATTGTGGAATCCGATAATGCAAGCCCATACGCCAAGAAGAAGTACTTGAATACGTGTTCATTATCAAGCTCCAAAAGTAGGCGTTGATGGATTGACCAATTGCAAGTTGTGCGCATATGCGGCCGACTTCTTGTAACTATCCTCGGTGAACCCACGAGTTGTGTTAAGGCATCTTCTCTAGACCTCCTCGCTTTTTGGTAGTTTAGTGAAACCCCATGTTCTAGACAACTTGCAATGATTTCCTTCGGTTGTAACACGGTGTCGCGGTCCTCGAACCTTGGTGAAATGTGTTTCCCAATCATACGTGTTGTCGCTTGTGTGATCGACCATGCAAATATTTTGGGGGCAACAATGTTCGGGTGTATATTTTCGAATCTCAAAATAATCACTTTAAGTACTTTGTTGCAAACAAACGCCATTTGCAATTATCATCAACACAAACTACGATGTACCTTTGTCTTGTTGGATTTTTTGTTTTGAACTCAAACTTATGGTTTAAGGCAAGCAAGTGAACGACATCTGAAGCTCCTTCTTGTTATTGAATACTTGTCCAACATTCAAATCAATCTCTTCGGTATCACTTTTTGTACTTGCAACCGAAGAAGTCCCTAAATTATCACTTGTGAATGATTGTCTTGATCTCTGTTGGCTTCATACGTGTTGTCTTGATTGAACCCATCAAACATCGTCTCGTGGGTGTAGCAAAATCATTAGGGTTATTGGATAAAGGTTCATCTCATTGTCTTCATCTATGTTCTCTTGGTGAACCCATCAAAGCTGTCTCGGCGGTGTGGCAAATTCAATAGGTTCATCTCTGTTGTCTTCATGTCCCATTTCTTCCTCTTCTCCATTGTTTTCATCTTCTCTATTATTTTCCTCTTCTCCATTATTTTCCATGTCAAAACCAGTTTCATTATTTTCTCCTCGATGCAGTCAAAATTTTCCATGATCAAGCGGGTAACAAAAAGTGGAGATTGAACCCCTAGTGCATTAAGGTTCAAGTACCATTCAAAATCTTCATCTTTAGTAATTAAGACGGAAATTTAAAAGCATTTGCCGTTGCTGGAGTAACAAATCTTATCTCTATGTCATCAACTTGGCAAATGGTTCGTACTTTACCATATAACTCTTCACATGTACTTTCATTCTTGATACCAACTCCCTTGGATTCCGTTTGTCAATAAATTTCCATGAGCATTCGGCGATGTCGTCTTCAACAAAATGTCCAAAATAAATAGCGAGGGCCAAAAATCTGAAGTCATATCTGCAATATAAAACATAATAAATAAGTACATTCAAATACTCAATGTATTCCAATGTTAAAGGAATGAATTGTCAGTTGATAAACCACAGACCAGTTAACACTATTAATAGACAATGACATGGTTTATCTATGGTTTATTAATAAACCAGTTGATAAACCAGTAGACACACCAGTTGATAACCCAGTTTGCAAACCTGCTGTTTGGAAACCAGTGTCAGTTAACAGACACTCACCTGGTTTATCAATAAACCAGTTGATAAACCAGTTTGCAAACCTGCTGTTTAGTAACCAGTGTCAGTTAACAGACACTCACCTGGTTTATCTATGGTTTATCAATAAACCAGTTGATAAACGAGTTGATAAACCAATTTGCAAACCAAGGTGCAAACCTCTTTGTTTATTAACGGTGTCAATAACGACACTCACTGGTTTATCTATGGTTTATCAATAAACCAGTTGATAAACCAAGGGGTAAACTTCTTTGCTTGGAAACGAGTCAGTTAACGACCACTCACTGGTTTATCTATGGTTTATCAATAAACCGGTTGATAAACCAAGGGTAAACTTCTTTGTTTGAAACCAGTGTCAGTTTAACAGACACTCACCTGGTTTATCAATGGTTTATCAATAAACCAGTTTGCAAACCTGCTGTTTACTAACCAGTGTTAATTAACAGCCACTCACATGGTTTATCTATGGTTTATCAATAAACCAGTTGATAAACCAAGGGGTAAACTTCTTTGTTTGAAACCGGTGTCGGTTTAACAGACACTCACGGTTTATCAATGGTTTATCAATAAACCGGTTGATAAACCGGTTTGCAAACTTCTTTGTTTACTAACCGGTGTCAATTAGACACTCACTGGTTTATCTATGGTTTATCAATAAACCAGATTGATAAACCAAGGGTTAAACTCTTGGAAACCGGTGTCGGTTAACAGACACTCACCGGTTTATCAATAAACCGGTTGCAAACCAGGTTTGCAAACTTCTTTGTTTAGTAACCGATCTCGGTTAACAGACAGGTTAGGTGCCAATGTATAAGGTACCAGTTCAAAATGCACATGATTGTTGAATAGTTGTGCATTTTGCAAAGAAAGACCAGTTTTGAGCCATGGTTGAATTTGCAGAAAAATAAAATGGATTCAGATGAATGTTTATGGAAACGAACACGAATACTAAGCATACTAAGCACACAATTGATGTGCTTGCTTAATTGGAAGAAAACTTTTCGAACTCCACGGCGACTGAGGGTGGGAGTATTCGACAAGGGGAACGAACCTGATTACTTAGCAGTTAGCACACACTTGATGGGCTTCGAAACCCCTTCGAATTTGGAAGAGAACACTTGATTTCGAATATTACGAATTTGAGTAACGATCCTAACGAACTTTGTCGAACTCGTACCGGAGGACGGAATATTCGACAGTGAGCATTCGTATATTTAGGTATAATCCCACATACGTATAATGTATAAAATCGAGCCCTACAAACCAATACCAAAAAAAGAAAAAGATAAATGAAGGGTAGTTTAGACATTTTACACCCTACAAACCAATACCAAAAAAAGAAAAGGATAAATGAAGGGTAGTTTAGACATTTTACAGTTAAAATGGCTATATAAAAACTTTTTTTTTAAGTTTGGCTAAAAAAGACCAAGTCTTGTTTGACTTGGCCGTTTTTGTAAATACCCCCTCTAGAGATAGTGATTTGGCAGTTAAAATGGTTATTAATTGTTTTTGAATAAAAAATGGTAAAATAGGTACTTAGGTGGGTGTTTAGATAAATGTGATAAATTAATGAGGTCTAAAAATTAATCAGGTTCAGAGATAATGTTTTGGGGTGCGAATATCCCCACCCGTTTTACAAACCCTAATAAAGCATACCAGGGGTTAAGGAATCAAAAGAAAAACTCAATGGAGGACAGTTTCAGAGTCCGTGTGGACAAAGCTTTTGGATCTCTGGAAGCTTCTTCTTCTTCTTCTAATTCGTATCCTTCATCATCACTTTCGGTCACTAGTAATACTACCAAAGCTCCTTCTTCATTATCGAATCTGACCTCACTCTGGTGTCTCACCGACGATGAGATTGAAAGAAGGGAATGGAACCGTGACAGAGGTTGCTCCGACGACGAGGACAATGACGGAGGCCCCGTTCTCGTTTCCAAACCCGACCCTGCTTCGAAGCTCGACAGCCTTCTTGCGAAGCATCAAATGCTGCCATCTTCCACCCTCAATGACCTTCAGAAGCTGCTAGGCGACTCCGACGAAGAAGATTACGAAAACGAATATGCGGACCGGGAGAATGGTGAGAAGCAGCAGCCAGTAGGTTCCTCTACCCTCCAACTGGAAAAGCCGGGAGATCACAACCATGAGGAATGGGACATTCGTTCCTCAGTTGGCCTCGACTGCACCCTTGACTTCGAGGTAATTTAACCATTTTTATATTGATATTATCCTACTTTTTACTTAGTTGTAGAGAATATTTGTGAGCTACACTAATGAAATTGAACTATAACAGAATGAATGAATTTTTTAGCTAAACTGATATTAAATGGAATTACCATTGTTGCATAGCAAACGAACACTAAAGAACTATCAGCCTCAATGCAATTCTTTTTCTGGGACAGAGGAATTAATACCTGTCTTTGTTAAGTCAATGACCTACATTTTTTTAATTTATAAGTAAGAAGATTAATATTAACAAGCACCAAAGCAGGTGACGAGTCGTTTGCATACAGGGAGTATACTCAAACCAAAGGACCTATACAAAAGAAAACCTATCTAAAAATCAACAAAAGAATCCTCCATACTCCGAGAGCACTCAGTGCACCGAAAACGGAGATAATCAATAATACCCTCCTTCATCTGCTCTATATCCAGCTCTTTATTCTCGAAGATCCCACGATTTCTCTTTTTCCAAATGGTCCATCACACCGCCAATGGATCAGCTTCCCACACATCCAATCTCCTTTTCCTACGTTTATACAAGGCCCATTGGCACGGCACCTCTTCAATCGAAAGTGACGAAGAATATAATTCCACAACTCCCTAGCTATGGGTCAATGGAGCAACAAATGTTTAACACTTTCTTGACCCATTTTGCACATAAAGCACCAATTCACATAAATTTTCTTCCTCTTCCTCAAATTCTTTCCGGCAAGAATGGCTTTTAGCGCTGCTTCCCACACAAAGAAAGCCACTCTACTAGGGGCCTTCGTCTTCCATATAACCTTCCAGGGAAACCTCTTGTCTTCTATAATTACCTATACAACATGCTGATTTTTCCAATTTGGTATCTGGTTATAAGACTATGACTACTGTGACCTTGCTTGACCTCGCTCAACACATGGCTTGAACATCTTTTGGCTTCTACTTCAGTAATAAAGACCAATGAATACCTTATTAATTGTTTACAAATTCATGAATGAGGAATTTAAAATCCTATTGACTTATGTTTCATAGTGAAGTAAATTTCTAATGTGCTCTTTGAAGATCATTGAGCTGCCACTTTTAGTAACTATCTAAGATTAGCTCTAAATATCTGTGTGATCCTCTGCTGCATATTTGCAATCCATTTCTCATGATATGTTTTAAGGCTCTAATCTGAAACTTATTTGCATTGCCATTTTGTAGGAAGAGGAAGATGCATACGACCAAGTGGCTATTGGCGTGGAGGCAGATGATTTTTACAGGGAGGACGTTACTGATTTTGAAGCTGATACGGATTCTAGCCACGAGCTTCCCAAAGCATTTAGGGATAACAGAAAGGATCCTCGTGCAAATTACATAGCAGCACAAATTAGGCTTAAAGAAGATGCTGAAGCAGCTGCAGATCTCTATGAAAAATTGGAAGATGCAGATGACATAAAATCTATTTTGATAAAGAGGGATAATCAATTGGTAATGAAGTCGGACAAACGTGTCAGGTTTGAACTTGGGTCTAGAGGTGATACTGGCCAAGGTTCTGGACAGTCTGACAATATGGCAATGGAAGAATCTCCCATATCAGATGCAGTATCTTTTTGTTCCCTTGCTTGCCCTAGTGTTCCAGATTATGTACGCAATCCTTCAAAGTATACACATTATACGTTTGATTCTTCAAGTGAGTTATGTGAAGAATCCAATCAGAAAGCCTATATGGACTTCCTTAATTTCTTGAAGGGACCAAACAGCACAGAGACACAAGATTGCTTCTCCGGGTATCTTCCAAGATCAGTTACTTTCACTCACAAAACGAAGCCAATTGACAGTTTAATGAAAAATGAGACTGGCTTAAAGAAGGACGAGGGAGATGTAAAGAAGAATTATGCGCGTATTCCCCTTAGCATTGCTGCAGTGGATGCCCAAGAGAGTGAAATTTGTGCAATGGAGGAAGATGAGCCAGAAACAGCAGCTGATAAAAGTATCAACCTGCCCAAAGCAGGTCGCAGATATAGGACTAAAGCTAGGATCAGTCTGGATGAACATGTCTCTTGAAAATGATAAGGTTATCTCTAAGCAACACAATAGATCATTATGTTTCTCTTTAACGAAACCCATTTTGTGTTGTTTTGCATGAGCTGCACCATACTTGCCTAATGTAGTTGAATGGAAGTGTGTCCATTATAAATTGGAGTAACCATTTGTGTATACTTGAGCAACAATTTTTCTGTACGGTTTAAAACTTGCTGTTATGCCCAGCCTTGTTTAGGATAAGCTTCATGACTTAAGCCGTCCCTCTGGTCCAGTTGAGGGTTTTGATGTTTAGCTGTCCCTCTGGTGTGGCTACATACTAAAGCTGGCAAGTATGGATTTACTTTTATTATTTGTCTGAATCATACCACACCCAGATGAGAGTGGCAAGTGTTGTTATGCACGCCAGGCTCACGCAAGAAGATCACGGCTAGGCTCCATGTGACCTAGATCTAAGCCCTTACCGGTGCCGTCTTCCTCGTCTCCTGAGATTTCCAGAAAATTTGCGATTTCAGTCAATGTTTACTGGCAAGGATTTAGCAATTTCATTGGTTTTTTTTCCTTTTCTTTCTTTGAAAACTCAAAGTTAATATTCTTTTTGAATTACTGTAAATATGGTGAACAATATTTGTTGCCGTGGATCTTTCTACTCAATTTTTTAAAACCATAATATTAGCATCATATGATCTGGTTTTTTTTTATTTTTTATTTTTTATAATTTTACTGAATTTGAGCTTTGATCTCTGTGGGTGTTGCGAATTACGATGTATACTAAATTTAAGCATAAAATTATATTGGTTTCTTCAGCTTTGTAACAATTCGATACCTTATTGACTTGGTCTAATTTATTTCACCGAAATTGCATTGTTCCTTTAGTTGAGTAGGACTCATTAAGACATTAATCCGTTGATGTTGATGGAACTATTCAATATTCATGTTAAATGAGTCAAAGATTCAAAAATTGCAATACCACCCCTCAAATTTATTAATGAAAATTTTTACTTTTGACATTAAAAGTGTCACTTTTACCTTTAAAATTAGAGTCACGCTATATAACCCCTTAAAATTAGAGTCACGCTATATAACCCCTCATTTCCTCCAAGTTAACCCTCCTAAGTGTACCCCATATCCAATTTTAAAATAGTTGGATATATTTTGTTTACCTATTTTGCCCATTGAATTTCTTGAAACTTCTTTTTACACAAACCATCCTCCCTAACCTACCCTATCTATAGTAACCCCTCACCCCCAACCAAAAACCTGAACCCCTTCCCCTTCCCCCACTTACGTGCGCACACACACACACAACACAACAAGAAAAAAAAGGAGGTTGAAGAAGACAATACATTGAAGACATTTGAAGACACTTTGAAGAAGGATTCAAGAGAAGAAAAAGAGAAGTAAAGAAGAAAAGAAGCAAAGACTACTCATCAACTCCATCTTTTTTGTTGATTTAGCAAAAAATAGACAAAAGTATGTACAACTTTTCTTGATTTTTACTTGTATTTTGTTGCAATATAAGTGTTTAGGATTGAGATATCTTTGAAGGATTACTTGTTTTATTGATTGTGAGAAGTTTTAGGCCACAAATATTATTTTTTTTCTATGAATTTTTGAAAAAAAATCAGGCCTGAATAACGAAATTAGGGTACATTGTTCGGACCTGATCTGCAGAAAATTTCTTGGATGTTCGGAGCCCTTCTGTCAAAAATCCAAAATATTTTCGACCCTCCACAACCGAAAATATATTGGTTGTTCGGCCTTCGGCTGCCGATCAAATCTATGAATTTCGGCTCACAACGTCAGAAAATATAATTGAATTTCGGCAGGAGGGGGACGACAATGCTGTTTTGTCCTTTTTTAATTGCAAATGTCAATGAAATCAGATGTGATGAATGTCATGTCATGTACAGGTAAGGTTTTTGAGAGGAAGAAAAGTCCTACTACATCGAGTAGGAAAGCGAGGGCCAACGAAGAGGCCCAGGCATGGGTAGAGGCTGAGGCACGAGAACGAGCAGAGGCTGTGACACGAGCACAGACACATGCACATGCTGAGGCATATGTAGACTACGTAGATGGTAATGATAATGATGAAGAGATGGAACCGAATACTTTTCTATGGCGGTCCATTAAAGGCAAGTGTTATGCCTTTGTATCCGAAACACGTAGCTGCAAGGATATGGGAATAGCGAGAGCGGATGTTGCTTAAGGTCAACGATCACAAGCAAAAGCTTTTAAATTGGAAAAAAAACAAGAAACACATGTTCTCAAGATTTCGCCGATTTAATGTGATCCACCTAACTCTCATAGTTAAAGTAAATATCTTATCTTAACAACGATAAAGTGTTGATCAATGCTTTTGTAGAGCGGTGGCACCCAGAGACGAATATCTTCCACATGTCCTTTGGTAAGATGACGATAACACTTGATGATGTCTTTTGCCTTACTAGTCTTCCAATCGTCAGGAAATCAATCTTTTTGGAAGGTCCCTCGGCGACTCTGACATTTGAATATACCCGTCATGAGGTTTCTATGTATCTAGGAGTGTCTCCTGATGAGGCATTGGATGCAATAGATGGTGCTAGGGGGGGTATGTGAAGTTAGAGTGGTTACGCAAGCGATTTGTGACGGATGAGACGTTTGAGGATCCGGAAAGGATTGCCTGCTGTGTTCGGGCTTATTTGTTGTACACGTTAGGTTGTACAGTTTTTGCTGATAAGAGCGAAACTCGGGTTAGCACGACTTACTTGAAGGTTCCTGGCTGATTTGGATGTCGTACATACATACTCATAGGGATCAGCAGCCCTAGCCTTTCTATATAAACTTCTAAGGAGTGCTTCACAGGTCAAGACGAAACAGATGGCTGGATATTCCACGTGAGCGAAGTAAACAATCGGGCCACAAGCCCAATTGCTAACATCTCTCATTCGCACACATGAGCTCGCCTCTCTTACCGCATCGTATCATCAAAACCCGTTAAACACTGCCTCTTCATACTGGCAGTGAAGCGTGCGACATGATGAGAAAGATAAAGGGTGGAGCGCTATACCAAATCACCATTTGACCAGCATACAACATCCTCGTTAGAAAACAAAACTCGTTTATACTCCAGACCGTATATATATATATATATATATATATATACATCAATTTAAGCATCCTCAATCCCTCGAGAGCGGTGCTTAAAACCTGAACATGTTTGTGTATCAAGATCAATCTCTTGAACCGTATGTTCAATATGATCGCCATGGCATTGAAACACAAAAATAGAGATGTATATTATACTATCTTCCTTAGACACTCATATTAATCACTCTTGATTAACTGCTTTTTCCTGCAATGCTCCGTGGGGCTGTATGTGCATAGCCCGTTGGTCGACATGCCAAAGTAGCATCATAAACATCGAAGTTCATGATATAGTTCTAAGTCACATAGGGTATAATCGTGACCTGGATTTGATCACTAGAACTCACACAGTGATGAAACAGGGATCATTCAATCACTTTCTTATGTCACATTATAGTCATATACAGTATGATGTGTATGCTATGGTGGAACTCCCACACGAAGTAGGTATGTCATGATCAAACGCCATACGAACCTTAGTTTAGCCGCCCTTCTAACGTCTAACATGAGTACTCAAAAGTAGTTACTCTTCTAGTGTCTCTTTTAAGATCTCACATTCAGACTTTTTCTTGGGATATAAAGTTGACCTTTATAAAATGTCTCATCTTGGCCGTATGGCAAGGCAATAAATGTAATGTCATTTTCGCACCCCCTTCATAGGTGTCAAAGACTTTTACTATCTCAACTTGCTCGCCCACCTAGCGACAAGGTGAATTACCCGTGTGAGAGGGCCAATTCAATATCCACGACATCTTTTTAATCAAAATATATACGCTACGCAATTTCATATTAAAACATCCAATTAACATACAAAAGGAATAAAATGAAACTACAATTTATTCAAACGATAATGAAAATAATAATTAAATATCAACAAAAGTGTTCTCAGAATAAATATCAAATCATACGATGCCCTAGACCCAACATATGATCCTAAAAGATCTCTCTAGCTAGAGGCTTAGTCATAGGGTCAACCAACATGCTTCTAGTAGAAATATAATCTAAAACAACTTTCTTTTATACAATCATGTTTCTAGTGAAATGATACTTGATATTAATGTGTTTCGTCTTCCCATGATACTTGGGATCTTTAGTGTAACCTAAAGTAGCCATGCTATCTCAAGAAATGACTACAGAACGATCCACATGCGTCGTAACATCAAGATGTTGAAGAAAACTCCTCAACCACACATCTTCTTGAACCGCAGCTGAGCAAGCAATGTACTCTGACTCCATCGTAGATAGGGAGATGCTAGTCTGTCGCTTGCTACTCCAAGGGATAGCTCCACCATTAAAGAGGAAAGCGTAGCCCGAAATATATTTATAACCATCTACATCTTCGGCCCAATCCACGATAGTGAAACCTTTCAAGCTCAAATCCCCAGCTTGGTAACATAGGGTTAGATTTGTGGTTCCCACCAAGTAACGTAGAACCCTTTTCACTGCCATCCAGTGTTGAGGTCCAGGATTACTTTGGAACGACTCAACATCCCAACTGCAAAGCATAGGTCAGGCCGAGTACACACCATAGAATACGTCAGGCTTCCTACCACATTCGTATATGGAGTCGTAGACATTCTCTTCTTCTCTTCTTCATTCTTAGGGCATTGGTTTGTACTAAGGACACATCATTTTTCCATTGGAATGCGGGTTTTGAGTTAGTCATGCCAACTCGTTCGATGAATTTCTTTATGTAAGTCTCTTGAGACAAACCGGAAAATCTTTTCGAACGATCCCTAATGAGTTTTACTCCAAGCACATAGCTTGCTTCACCCAAGTCTGTCATATCGAAAAGTGCAGACAGCCACTCTTTAGTGGTATTTATCATTTCCATATCATTCCCAACTAGTAGGATGTCATCAACATATAATGACAGAATCAAAATCTTTTTCTTGGATCGTTTAACATACACATAGTGGTCTTCCTCAATCATCACAAAGCCAATTAAGGTTATCGCTTGATGAAAGCGAATGTACCACTATCTAGATGATTGTTTGAGACCATAGATGGAGCGTTTGTGTCGGCACACTTTGCGCTCTTGTCCCTTGATTTCAAAACCCTCTAGTTGAGTCATAAAGATCTCTTCATCTAGTTTTCCATTGAGAAAAGCAATTTTAACATCAATTTGATAAAGTTCTAGATCCATGTGTGCTACTATCGCTAGGATTAGGCGAACAAAGAAAAATCTCACCATAGGGGAGAATGTCTCCTCATAGTCTAAACCCTTTCTTTGGGTAAAGCCTTTCGCCACAAGACGTGCCTTATATTTGTAAATTGATCCATCTGCCTTTCGCTTGACTTTGAAAACTCATTTGTTTCCAATAGTCCTGCGACCTTGCAGAAGAACAACTAACTCCCAAACCTGATTCTTTTTCATAGAGGGAATTTCATCTTCCATTGCAATCATCCATTCATTGTTTGTAGGTAAAGAAAGAGCTTTTTTGAGCGATGTAGGCTCACTAGAATTATGAGAAGTAGTTAGGAAAGATTTCTCTTCGATCGCGAATTGATGACGAGGTATATTTGTCAGGCTTCTCACATTTCCAAAGTTTATAAGGGGTTGTGGAAACTGACTTAGAAGACACTAGGTTAAGTGTGTAAGCGACAATCATTAGCGCATCCCCCCAAAACGAAAATGGGAGTTGGCATGTGTCATCATTGACCTAACCATTTCCAACAATGTTCGATTCCTTCGTTCTACAACACCATTTTGTTGCAGAGTTCTAGAAATTGTCAACTATCAGCATATTCCATTTTTCTCACACAATTCTTTAAATTGATCAGATAAATATTCACGACCACGGTAAGTTCTAAAAGTTTTTAAGTTTTTATCCTTTTGATTCTAAACCTCTGCGAGAAAACACTCAAAACACTTAAGAGTTTCATCGCGGTGACAAATAAGGTAAACATAACCATAACATGTGTAGTCATCGATAAAAGTGAGAAAGTAGGAAGCTCCTTGACGTGCCTTAACATTCATTGGTCCATAAATATCTGAATGGACTAACTCTAATGGATGAGTGGCTCTTTTTGCCTTACCAAAAGGTTTTCGGTAAGCTTTTCCTGTCAAACGAGATTCACACAAGGGTAGGTTGACTTTGGTGAGAGACCCCAATAGGCCTTCTCTAGATCTAGTCATCCTATCTTTTCTTATATGTCCAAGTCTAGCATGTCATAACTTGGAATCAGAATCATCATAAACTGTACAAGAAGAAGAATTAACAGAAGAATTATGAGAATCCAACAAATCTAATTTAAAGAAATTATCTGACAAAAAACTATGTCCCAAAATCTCATCACCAAAACAAATATCCAAGTGATCATCACTAAAATTAAAAGAATATCTATGTCCTAGCAATTATACTACTAATAATAAATTATGTCGAATTCCAAGTGTGTAAAGAACTTCATGAAGAGTCAACGTGCGTCCATTCCACAATAGAAGTTGGTATAAGCCAACTCCTTTGACTTCAACATACGAACTATTTCCCATGAAAATTATTCTTGTACCCATATGAACTTTTCGATAATCTACAAATCCTCATCGATCCCTCATCACATGTATGGTTGAGCCTGAGCCTACAATCCACACAGGGAAAGAGTCAGCTAATAAAACATGAGAGCAAACATAACTTTGCAAAGAGATAGGATTAATGGATACCTTCTTGGACTCAGGACAAGTGCGAGCAAAATGACCTAACGTACCACAGTTGTAGCACTTCTGTTTAGCAATATTATTTTTGTCTCTTCGGTGTTTAGCAATCTTATCACTTTTGGGGCCCAAATTCTGAGTCTTCGTGCTTTTAGTTTGTTTCTTGTATTGCACATGCGGCTTGCGCTGACCCTCAAGGGAAACAAGAGCAAGATCATGAGTCGCATCACTTATCGCCCGATTCGCTTCATGACACTCAGCCTCAAGCTCAATGTGGCGAGATACATCTGCAAAAGTCTGAATGGAGTCCGTATGAGTCAGAATACGCCTTAAACTACTCCAAGAGTCAGGCAGTGAACGAATCACTGCTTGAACCTGCTGTTCATCAGATAAGATACAACCAGCATCCTTAAGCTCACGAATCAATCTTAACATCTCGCGTAGTTGTTCAAGAATGACACGTTTCTGGTCAATCTTATAGCTTTCAAACTTGTAAGTCTAAGTTCATCAACTTTGTAGCAGAAGTATTCCCATAAATAAGCTTGATTTCGTCCCATATATGTTTCGCAGTTAGACAATCCTCAAACTCGTCAATCAGATCATTATGCATCCTACTCAATATAGTAAAACATGCATATCGATCTTTTTTTTCCACTTAAGGAATTTCTGCATGTTCTGGCGATGTTGGCTGATGGTCAAGTTACCCATCACTGGTTCTTCCATCACAGTATCCAGGTTGTCAAGAACCTCTTGCTCATTTAGCAAATACGTGATTTTTCTTTGCGAAACACTATAGTTGGTGCCATCCAATTTCTCACACTTGTTAAGATCAGCGATTACATTTTTAGAAGTCATTTCATTACAATTTGATGCAAGAAAGAGACATAAGCATATATTTTGATTCACTTGTTGTTCCAAAAAATCAATTACTAAATATAATTACATTATACACGTAAGGAGTGAAATAAGATAGAACAGATCCATCAAAACACATAACATGTACAAAAATATTTTCACTAGTGAAAATAAAATTATTGGGTCTCGTATAGTCTCAATCGCAATTTTAGAGCCCAAAACGACTATTAATTATGCTAAGAATGACTTAAAAATATTAAAATTCACAAAGAATTTTTTTAAAAAGTTACTGAATAGTTCCAAATAGCCCTAAATAGTCACAGAATAACAAAACAACCCCTAGAAATAATTTTTGAATTTTTAATAAATCAAAAAACATGTTTTTATACACTGAAAAAACAAAAACAAGTACTTTCAGGCTAAATTGACCAAAACAGAGGCCACCATTGAACTCAGAAGGCCTAAACAAGTCTAGACGCGTAGGTCGTTTCCAAAACGGAGTCCTTGAACCGTCGCACGCGCTCACACGCATCACCCGCGCGTTTGGGCTTCCTGGGAGGGCTGACGTCATGATGATGTCACTGATGACATCATCATTCTAGGGGTGAACAAGGTGGGTCCCATTTGATGACATGGCAGACACGTCAACAGTGAAACTTTTTGCGTTGACTGGTCTACCTTAAAGCCTATCACGCACCTAGCCGAAGAGTGTGGGTTACGCCTTGCCTTCCCGAACTCCGATTAGGTCGCGGACGGTAATGTTGGACTCGTATCGTCGAGTACTTTCCAGTTGTGTACTGGTTGTACACAAAGGAGTGTCAAAGATGGCACTTGTATCGAGGCAGAGAGTGGGGAAGATGGGATGCCATTTTTATAACCCAGAAAATCGATTTGCGAACGTGATCTCCGAGTCAACTTCTCGAGGCCGTAGAATGTTCATTTAAAGTCCAAACTAAGCATACAGTATGTCGTTGGAAAGCCCTCGCGGAGTACTACATGTACATACTATAAAACCACGGTTTTACCGAAAATAAACAGGTCAAAACAGCATGCAAAGTCTCGAAAAAATCAATTTTTAACAAAACTAGGGTTTGATATCTTGAAAAATACCCAACGGATTACAACGAAAAGTTAGTACGTTGTTCGCCTTGTCATAGGGAACTCAAACATATAAAAATTTCTCAAAAATAAAATCGCTTTACACATGAAATAATAAAATCATTTGGTTCGTTATCGGGTAAAATTTTTAAACAAACCCAAAAACAAAAGCAAGCAATTCATGGCATAATGAAACGAGCAATCAAGCATATATGCTCTGATACCAATGAAGGTTATATACCAAAAGTTCGTTATCTAAAAGTAATCATGAGTTATCTCGTGCGAAATTGAACTTTGAGCGAAGCGAAAGACTTTCTGCTTGAGCTACGATCTTCGTATGTCACGATCAATAATATTGCAAGTCTCTCTCGTCGGATTGATATCACGTAACACGAATATCAATCTCTGGTTCCCACCGTAAATCTAAGCCTCTTGATTATTAGACTAGAAGGAGTATTTGGTGAGATAGAATATAGGAGAGAGAGAGAGTAGGCAACGGCCAACAAGAAGACGTGTTCTTCTTAGGAGGCGTGTAAATCCAAAATTAGGGATTTATCCATTTAGTTATCCTAATTATATTATCTTACAAGAAACTGTATTTCTTGTAGATTAAGTTAAGTCAATCTCGAGCCCTTTCGGATTAGGAAATTAATTAACCTTTAATAAAATAAATATATTACATGTGAACGGAAATAAACAATCGGGCCACAAGCCCAATTGCTAACAAATACCAATCTCACCCTTATTTAATTGAAAAAATTGCAGGTCGGTTCACTTTTTAAAACTTTTAATCGCTAAACTACACCCTTCTTATTTTCAACCGGAAAAAGTTACTTTTAGTGGCAAAATGACTACGATACCCCTAATAAACCGTAGACACGCTACGGAGGTTATTATTTTTGCACCATGATTCATCAATTTTATCGCATTATTTTTTGCACTACGGTTCAATAGTGTAACTGCTAGTCTATTTTTGCACCGCGATTTATTATTTTTTATTGAATTAATTTTGCAGCGTGATTCAATAGTGTAATTGCTAGTCTATTTTTGTACCGCGATTTATCAATTTTAGTGCATTAATTTTTACACCACGGTTTAATAGTGTAATTGCTAGTCTATTTTTGAACCGCGATTCATCAATTTTAATGCATTAATTTTTGCACTGCGGTTCAATAGTGTAATTGCTAGTCTATTTTGAACGGCGATTCATCAATTTTAGTGCATTAATTTTTGAACCACGATACAAAATCATAAAGAACCAGGCCACATCCTCTACCTGTTTCTTCCATCTCCTCTGTCGTAAGTCTTCTTCTTCCTCATCTTTCTCCGCCTTCGTCTCAACTGAAAAAGTCTTCAACTCAACACAGATCCATTATAGTTTTGTATTTTATGAATCAAAAAACTCGTTTACGTTTTGGGGGCGTTGCCCCCGAACCCTCACAAAGGGGCTTTGTCCCCTCGACACCCGCGACCTAACCGGGCATCCCCGTTTCGTTACGCACAATCGTGATTTATGAATTTAAAGTGTGTTGTCAGAGTTGTTGAAGAAGACGATGACGTTTTTAAAACAATATTTTGAAAAGTGATCTTTTACGGTTGAAAAAAAAATAAGGATAAACTTTTAGGGTTGAAAACTTTAAAAAAAGGACCGGCAAGAATTTTCCCCAATTTGATTGTATTGAAAATTAACAAAAAGCAAAGGAATCAAGTAGAAATTTAACTTGATCAAGCCATTAAGGTACGTTGAGAAACTAGTTAATAATTATGTATTGAAATTTGAAGTGGCCAATTTTTTAAAAGACTTTTCGTAAAGTAGGTCAATAAAAATGAGATGAAGCGGACATGATTTGCAGCAAACGGGTTGCTAATTTGGGGTTTGAAGTTTGATTTTGTCAGCAAATAATTTTACTAATTTAAGTCCATTAGGAGTCAAGTGGGGGAAGTTTTGGAGATAAAAGATGAACTTGTCTCCTACTTCCTCACTGTCTTTGTCTCGATCACAATCTATAAACGTTACTGTTGTTTCTTATAAATTAATATGTGGATAAAAATAATTTTACATGTATAAATCACTTAACATTAATCAATGTCAAACGGGTAAATTTGTCATGAGTAAAAAATTATGTATAGACAAAGATAACCCTATATTTAATAAATCAGTCACCATCAATTAATGTCAAACAAGCAAATTTTTCAATTAATAAATTTCATGATTAAATAAATAACAATTTGGTCCATCATCTTGTACTTAACTTAAGTTAGGTCATACCTTTTTGAATTCTATTAATTTGGCCTCTTATGTAAGAAAAAAATTGTTAGATTCTCTCCTCCGACGATATTGTTAGAAATGTTAGCCAATATTATTGTTATGTTTAACTCGCCACACAGATTATGTAAAAAATAATTGATTTGATTATTAATAATGATATAATATATAGGGAAATTGCGGGTCGGTCCCCTTTACAAAGTTTGTAAATGCTCCGCTCCCTTGTGTTTTTTAAAGCAGAAAAAACCACTTCTTGTATCGCGATGATCATTTTGTACATCGTGAAGCATGAAAGTGTTTTATTTTATACATTGCGATGAACAAAATCTTGCATCACAACGCATAAAGTGACTTTTTCTGGCTAAAAAAGAAAAGGGAACAGAGGAGTTAAAAACTCTGCAAAGGGGGTCGGCCCAAATTTCTCTCTAATATGTATTTTCTTTAAAGCTCATGTGCATGTGACTCATGATTAAAGTTGTCAATGGGTCGGGCTGGGCCAGGACCCCCAAGCCCACGAGGCCAACTTCAAAATTGGGTCAGACTAGGCCGACCCGAAATTTCTCTAGGCCACAAAAACTAAAAGCCCACGCCCCTACAAAACATAGAGCTGACGGGGCAAGCCCATAGGCCTACCCATTGGACGTACCATTTTGTGCGTGCCTATTTTCACTACTTTCTTGGGCCACGACAAAACCTTTCGGGCCAATCATTGAACTCAGCCGAGCAGACCCCAAACTTCACAGGGCCTATAGGACTTAAAGCTCAGCCCGACATAAAATCAGGTGGGCCGAGCCTATTTTTGACAGCTTTACACATAATTAAAGTAGGAAGAAAAAGAAATAATGTTTTCCTAAAAATGAAACTTTACAAACAAAATATTTTTTTGGAGACAGATGAAAAATGAAAACATAACAATAATTTACAGACGGAATGAGTGTGTTTTTACTTTTTAAAATCTCTTTATCTATAGAAGGATGAGTGGTTTCATGCAAATTAATGTATAGAAAAAATAGCCCTACATCTACTAAAACACTGGATCAAACACATGAATTTGTCAAGGGTAAGAAAGTATGTAAAGCAAAAAATTCAAACATTTAATAAATTAAGGTCAAACAGGTAGAAATGTGATAGGTTTCATCAACTTCATGAAGAATTAAATAACAATTTGGTCCTCAACTTGTAGCTGAATTTAAGTTTTTATCTTTTGTTTTTTTTTGTTTTTTACCGATTTTTTGAACTCCTCCAAGGTCCATTGTATGAAAAAAAAAAATCCTTCCTCAATTAAGAGACCACAAATTTATATGAATCAAACAAGTTAAAAATAATTTTTTTTAAAAAAAAAAAACAAAGAATTAACTATTTTTGCTGAAAAGATAGCTTTTCTTTTTCTTTTATTTTTCGGTTTAAGCTTTCTTCATGACTTCTCAAGAAACATATTGGGTTTGTTCAAAATAATCAAACGAGCAGTTGATATAAATACACCTTTAAGGAAGATTTTTTTTTTGTTTTTTTTTGAACTCCAATGCCCATTGCTTGTGTTCTTTTATATAACAAAATTTAAAGTTGAAATATAATGTTGTTTAGTTACGTATATGAAATGTACGAGAGCAGAGAGTAAACAAAGAAATATGTAAGCATTTTACTACATCCCCCATCTTTTTTACTAAATACAACTATTCTTGGTCCCTCAACATGATGGAGGATCTGCCCAGACAAAAATTGACCGTAAGGACAAAATAAATAGAAAAAAGAAGGTTGGATCTAAATTATTAATTAATTGCAGGGAGGTGAAAGTCAATCGAGCATTTTGAAACTCAAAGTTAACAGAGAGAGATTGCTAATAGAGGTAATGATAGAAGGAATTACGCCAAAGGATAAATTCCAAAGTACTATGACCGATTGACCGGAATGATTTTATTTAATGTTTGGAAGCAATGAACTATATTATCTACAAATTAACCATAATGGTTTCATGCTTCCAAACATTATTAATATATTATCTACAAATTAGCCATACATTACTCTAAATATCTACACATTCATTTGTTTCCCTTTGTATGGCTTACTACTAACTAACCGTGCAACTGTGATTCGGTGTTGGTGTCTCCATATGTATCGTCCAAATATTTAGCAGGGTGACGCAATATGGTCAAACCTGCGATTTGGCTCAATAAAAGCAAAGTACGAGGATGTTGGACCATGTCCTTATTTTGAAAATCATTCTGGGACTGGGACACCAACATTCTATAAGGAGATCAAGTTGCATTTCATACCACATTTCCATATATAAAGAAGATAGATAGCAGACAGCAGCATTGCCCATTGCGGTAGAACTAAAGGCATTACACGGTCTATACGATTCAAGAAGCACAATGTAAAAGTAAAATATAAACGGATAAACCTACCAAACTAACAGCAACTTCATTCTTCTGCAAAATTCACCTAAAACAGACTACAGTGTGATATAACAATTACAAATATTATATATTAAATAGCAAATGTGCATCAAAAGTCATAATAACATCTAGTAGTGCATCACGAAATGCTGCTATATGTTCATAACACATAGTTGTGATTACCACTAGTAAGTACAGACGAATCTCGCACCCCCAACTTACAGGGTGCCTAGAAGATGCCAGGGAGGGTAATGAGTTTCAAGATAAATGATTTTCATTGCTCGACTATCAAAAAATAGGCTCAATTGTTTTTATCAAGGGCCTTGCTTCAAAGAACGAAATCAGGAATATGATATCTGATATAGACAAAAGCAACTGACAACCTGCCTAGAATAAGCGCTTTCTACAATCAGGCGCACCACAGAAGCAGGCGAGCTGTTTGACCTTGCCATCAGGACCCATTACACTGTCCAGTGCATAGCCGTAGTCATATGTAAGCTCCTAAAAATAACCAAGAGCACAAAGTTAATAAATGACAATTATGACAGGCCAATAAATATAAAACTTCTGCAAGGACTGACAAATACAGATTCTTCTCACAGTTGGTCAACTAGTATCTTCTTCCTACGACTGAAAGTTAACACAGTAACAGTTAGGTTTATGTATTGTGCATCATCACAACGTCATCCACAAAACCTCAAACCACAACTACTTCAAACAATGTCAGCCTTTTCAACATTGTATTTCTCTAATGCACTGCAGTCTTCATTAAGTCGTAGTGGAAACTTACAAAAGTAAAGAAGAATGAGCTCTGAACACTAATACCACCAGTTCCTTTGATAGCAAAAGTCAACCAAGTTCTAAAAGCAGGTTATTACAAAAGGATAAAAGTACTAGATGCGGGAGAGAGAGAGAGAGAGAGAGAACCTTCAGTGGTGGGATATTGTCTGCGGCAAAGAGCAGAACCCGAGCAAGTTTAATATCTTGATGACTGCTCAGCACACATTGGACAAACAAATTTGGTTGGCAACTGTGGTTAATAAACCTTGCAACATTTCCAGTGGTTCCAGAATCAATGCAAAACTCTGGAGCATTGTCCTCTTCGTCATCTTTCTCCAAGAAAGATGCCATAGATACATCACCGACCCGTCTCTATTAAACATAACAAAGTAAATATATACATACACATATATACATACATGCATACATACATACATACATATATATATATATGTATGTATATATATAACAGACTGAAAAAACAAAAACTCAATTAACTTAAATCATAACACCAGCAGGTCAGTTACAAGAGTGTTACCTACCCCCAATGTTTTTTAGAGCAATAAAAGAGCCAACATAATAAATTAATAACAATAACAAAACTACTTAAATGCAGAGTCAATACATTGATGGGAATCCAATACTTTTAAACAAAAAAAGGATGTGGTCTCAAGAAATGCTTTGTTTGCATATTCATATTTAGAGATTGTACAGGATACAATTTTCTACAGCATGTTTTAGTTGATTTCTAATAGGCATGGTTGTACCATTTCAACACTAAGATTTCACAAAATCAAACAAATAGTAAATAGGAAGAAAAAAAATCGGGTTGAGGAGGATCAGAGGAGAGTAAATCAAAACTTTGAATAGGCAGTTCCCTGAGCAATTATCCTCAAGACCAGAAACAATTCTAATAGATGTATTAATCGACTATGGATATTTTACCCCTCTTCTTATGGGTGTGCAACTGCATAAATAACCAACCATTTTTAGTACATGATAATGACCATGTACAACCAGACAAACGCGAGCATCAAATAGAGGGTGAAGAAGCATGTTAAGTATCAACCGTATTTAGGACTTGATATGGCGAGGTACTGCCATATGGCCCATACAAACGCACGTCAGCGTATAGTTGGTAAAGAAGCACATAAAGCCACCTAAAAGAATCAAAGATTAACCAATCCACAAGGTACCAGAGAAAAAGATAAAAGTATCTTTTTCATTTTTATTTTGAACTGCTACTCAAGTTGGTTGGTTCATCCAAGAAGGTAAACTATTTCAAAGATAGGCAACGGACTCTCGGATGTTCGAAAATTTCCACTCCACAGGTAGTTCCCATGATTGAAAAATCAAAATTCAACAAGATTCGAACATATTAATGAGTAAAATATCCTCCAAACACCAGGAGATAAGGGTTCACACACACACACACAAAAGAGCCAAGTTAGTCAAATAAATAAAAAGACATTGTATAAGACCAACTTTTCCCAGAACAAATCAACAAAAAACAGTTTCGAGCTGGCTAGATTGAAAATCAAAAAAAAAAAAAAAAACATGACAAAAGGTGAAGAGTTAATCATGTAAGTCTTTCAAATATATATACCTCTCTTCCATCCAGCCCTTTCATTGTTTGAAGGCAATCAATGTCAAATATATAATTGTTTTCAGGGGAAGAGTCTACGTCATCTGTCTTCTTAAGAACTCCTATGTATTCACAAACTGGTGCGCCGGAGGGTATATAATCCCAAGACCTAACAGCCCACCCCTTTTTTGGAGTACGAAAGACCTGTTGAGAACAGTGTTTTGTTTATGAATAGCAGAAGTAAAAGAACCACATACCAAATTCTAGATGAAAGTCACAGCCAAAAAAAAATGAAAGTTGTAATTAATTATGTTGTGGCAACAGAACCTCAAGCCTATATCTCAATCCTCTTTGAGATATCCGGTTCACGCAACCAGGTCCGCAGCCACAGTTTGGACCACATTCAAAAACAACTGCCTTGGGTTCAATTAGCCTGAAAGAAAGGTATAGGTTGAGTATTATCAAATATTGGTAAACCAAAATCCAGAAATCGAGGGTAAATTGATAACTGTTTGCTGAGCCAAACAAATACATACTTATAAAGCCTCCATTAACATTCTCACACACACACATATGCATATATATACACACACCAAAACTACTACACATCGAAAAGATATAAAGAGTTAGCTAAGGCTGCAAATTAGCCAACCTGACAAGAAACACTCCCCAAATTCCCAATAACTTTTTTTGATATAGCTTTCTAGTAGTAGGCTAAACAGTCCATCCAACACAGAATATAAAAATATTTCAGATATGACAACTATTTCAAAGTTGAAATTGCTATTGTCAGACTGCTCTAGCATTTCAGTCAACTACAACCAATGTTTATTCAAAGTTCATGAACTAAACTAGACCAACAACTCAGCATTAATGCATCCAAAAAGCACAAATGATTTTGCATTTACATGGAATATCTCTAATTGAAGTCATGGTACAGCTATATGAGCAGAAGGAGGTCACTTTGGTATACACTAGTTTTCCCCAAGTGAGCAGAAAATACTTTGTAAAGCATTGGCACAAATAAATTTTAGAATCTTTCATCAAATTGTTCACCTGCCACCGTCACGATGCACATATGGAAAGTCGGAGCCATTAAGCCTAGCACAAGCACAACGCCTGGGATCTACGCAACTACCCTTGCAATCACATCCAGTGCCACTAATAGGGAGAGTCACACTTTTCGCCACTTGAAGAGACTTGCAATAGGTAAAACCTGGAATGAATGATTGAAAATCAGATATAATCTCAGTAAAATTGATTATGCAACCTGTTGAAAACAGTAGCTGGAAAAAGATTATTCAAGAATAATGCGAAGGGAATATAGTAAACATGGTTACAAATGAACAAGAACAAACTACAAGAAAACTGCCTCCATCCCAAATAAGCATTGGTGAAAGCACAAACTTTAATATGCTGGCTCTAGTTATGATAATTTAAACTTGAAAGCAGCAATTTGCACTCAAAGTGAGGCTAATTTCAGGGCAAAAAAGATCATCAGTAGTGATACAGTGAATTTTATTCACAGATTAAAGCGTCAATTTACTTCAAAGTTCAAACAACCTTGGTAGGCCCAGTACCTCGTCTATTGTGCCCGTGGAAACTAGTATTAGAAATGTTATATGCCAATAGTGCCAGATAAATAATCCAAAATATAAAATTGAGAATCAACAAGTTCAGAGTGATGCAATCAATGGAGTGAAGGTAGGCCTGGCAATTGGGTCAGGTCGGGTTAAGGTAGGTCATAGCCATAGTTACGAAAGGCGAGCGCCTCTTCGCCTGAGGCGAGAGGCGAGGCGAGGGGGTTACGCCCCTTGTAGGTCCAGGCGAGGCGATTACACAGAAGCGAGGCTAGGCGATCGCCTTTCTCGCCTTTTGAAGAGGCGAGGCAAGGCGGACAAAGGCGAACATTCTAGAAAAAACTTAATTTGACGTATTTTTTAAGTTTTTTAGGGTTTTAACTTAAAAGAAACGCACTTACCATCTTACCCCCACGTGCGACTTGGACTTTTAGACTTCCAATTAGACTCTTCAACTTTGAGGAGAGATACAAATACCTTCTGGTCGCTAAACAGAGACAGAGCACAGTTCGTTCATGACTGTCGACCCTGTTTGGGATTCACAGAACAGCCTTCGGTCTTTCACCCTCGAGTCCTCGACTCTGTCAGTCTGTCGTCTTCAACAATCAGACAACCAGGTAACTTTCTCTTCTTTTTTTGTGGCTAAATTGCATGATAATTCGACTTCTTCCTGCTTCTTTTCTTCACTTTTTTTACTCTGTTTTTGACTCTCTTTACTGAGTCTTCAAGAAACTTTTTACTTTCTCTTCTTTCTTTTTTTTGGTTAAATTGACTTCTACTCTGCTTCTTTCATTTTTTAAACTATGTTTCTGTTTACTTTGTTGTTTTTTGTGAGTGTGTATTTATGAAATGAAAAACTATTTCTATGCTTCTTTCACTCTGTATTTCCTGCAATTTGATGCACTGCTACAGGCCTACAGGCTGTAATCAGTTTGTTTGTGTTTTTTATAAAATAATGCAATAATTTGATACACTGCTACAGGCCTACATCTAATCAGTTTTTGTTTAGTAACACTGCTGCTTATGTCTGAAATGTCTTTTTATTGTTTTTATGAAATATAAAAACTATATTTATGAAAAATTACAACAATACTTACTCTTTTATTTGAAATATAAAAACTATATGTTTTGGATTATGTCACAATAAAATTAATATATATATATATATATATATATATATATATACATATGCTATTTTTCTTAATTTCTCGCCTTGTTCGCCTTTCGGTCGCCCGCCCCTCGCCTCGCCTTTCGCCTCAAAAATGGACCTCTCGCCTTCCGCCTTTAATAACTATGGTCGTAGCAGGTCGAAACCCGGCTTAACCCAAATAAGAAACGGGTTACAGCTGGTCGGGTAAAGAGTGGTCGTACCCCGCGAAATTTGTTGGGTTAAGATGGGTAGCCCGACTTAACCCACGAAATTAAATGGGTTGGGTTGGATGGGTTCGTGGGTTATGGGTTAAGATTGACAAGTCTAGGTGAAGGTAATAAACATCGCATGTGGTGTAGCACAAAATATGCTTTTGGACGTATTTGAATGCATTAAAGGATACAAGTATCCCATCTGAAGTAGATGAACATGCATCAATGTACAGAAACAAATTCACTTGCCAGTGAGTCCGACGGGTGGATCATCAACCAAATTGGTAGCTGGGATGGGAATATTTTCTTGACCTCCACTGATGTCTTCACATACCAACCTAATACGTTAAGAATGTAAGAAACAGGTGCACTTGGCATTTGATGAACCACATAAGATTATAATTAACTTTTCTATAGTTGTACCCGCGTATTTCAGAAACTGAATTTGGGATACGTCCTCGAATGAAGTGTACCTGTCAAAAAATAATAATAATGAAGAATGCATTAAAAGAACACTGCTAGGTTATCACATTTAAAAGACAACAAAAAGGATGCCAGGGAATTGGAGAAATCAAGGACAATGAAATGCAAGGATCATGTTCATGTGGAAAAACTAAGGACGTGCAGGAACTAAACACTAGTAGCAAACCTGCAGTTTCGGGTAGAATGTGACTAAATGAATAAAACTACAGCTTGTTTAGTATCGGAACATTTATATCTGCAAGTCTGCAAGTTATTATTATTTTTTTGATAGGTAAAATATGTATAAATATGAGCGTCAAAACAGGTGACACGTCCTTTGTACACTAGGAGAATACAAACTACTCAGTACTAAAGCTATTCACAAAATCCACAAAAAAATGACCGAGAGATTGATTTGTCGCCGAACACCACATAAACAAAGTACGCAGAAGACAGTCTCTTAATTGATCCAACAAAACCTCAATATTGTCGAAGATTCTTCTATTTCTCTCTTTCCAAATGGTCCACCAGACACCCACCAGAAAAGCACTGCAAAGAATATTCATCCTACGTTTGTACAGTGACCAACTCAAAAGCATCCCCGAACAGAACTGGGCATTACCCACGAAATCCCAAAAAGCCCCAGTATCGTATACCATAAAGAACGAGCCACTAGACAATGCAGTAACAAGTGATTAATGGTGTGAGAGTTAATTTAGTTCCAAGCATTAAAATTAAAAGGGCTAAAGATTCCTCCCCCCCCCACTTTGTAATAAATAGACCAACAAGCTAAAGATCAATTTTGGCAAGAAATAGGTGAATTATTGCAAGGCTTACCCGAGAGCAAGAAACTATATATAAGGGGAGATTTTAATGGTCATGTGGGAGAGGATTGTGTTGGGTATGATGGAGGGAATGGAGGGTGTGGTTTTGGCGATAGACATAACGACAAGATAGCTATATTAGATTTTGCGATAGATTTTCCACATGTTGTGTGGCTTCAGGAGACGAAAAAGGGGGATATAGTCATATAGATAGAAGAATGATTAACAATATAGGGAGAGGGAGATGGGATGATTGGGAGTATTTAGGGGCGGAAGGTTCTATGGGAGGAATTCTTATTACGTTGGAAAAGAGGGTTGTGGTGAAGATGGCAGTGGAGAAAGGGGCATTCTCAGTTACTTGCTTACTAAAGTTGGTGGAGATCGATAAGCTGTGGGTTTCTCAGGAGTTTACGGTGCTTGTTCTGATGATATCCAAAATTATTAGTGATAAGAATTGGCTTTGGTGAGAAATAGATGGAAGGTTCCTTGGTGTATTGGGGGAGACATCGAAAACAAAAAAGCAATGGAAGAGATTAGTAGCCTAAATGGGAAAGCATGGGTAGAAGGTTTAAATGAAGCGTAAGAGAAGCATCGTCGATACCTTAGAAGAATGATATCGCGTTTTCTGATCACTGAGGAGATTGTTGTAAACAAAAGTTCAGGGTGCAATGGCTCAAGGAAGGAGATAATAATACAAAGTTTTTTCATAGGATGGCGAGTACACATGATGCGGCGAATCAAATCCAGAATATCACAGTTGACGGTGTTTTGGTGGAAGAGAAGAACACTATAAAGGAGAGCATTGTGGGCTTCTATGAAAGATTACACTCAATCAACGGTGATTGGCAACCTATATTAGATTATCTGAGCTTTAAGTCCTTAGAGCAAGAGGAGTCCGTTTTCTGGAACAAGTTTTTTCAGAAGCTTTGCGCAGACATGAGTGGTGGCAAAGCCCCGGGCTCAGATGATGTGACGGAGGTATTTCAATTTTTAATGAGAATATGGGTTTTGAGAAAAGTTTCATTGCCACTTTTATCGCTTTAGTTGATTGGAGTTATCTATAAGCTTATAGCAAAAGTGTTATCGTTGAGATTGAAGAAGTTGATTGGCAGACTCATTTTGAAATCTCAACATGCATTTCTGGGGAAACGGCAGATTGTTGATGTGTCTCTTATAGCGAATAACGCAGTGGAATCAAAACTAAAGAGTGGAAAATTGGACACTGAAAAGGTATACAGCCATGTCAATTGGTTGTTTTGATATATATATGTGGGATAGATTGGGTTTTGGCCTTAAATAGAGAAAATGGATTTATTTTTGCATTTCCACGGTTTGTTTATCATTTTGGTTAATGGGGTTCCATCCGGTCTTTTTGGTATTTTTAGGGGTTTAACGCAAGGAGACCTACTCGCCCCACTTCTGTTCATCGTTGTTATGGAAGCGCTGAGTAGATTTTTGGAAAAAGCAGTGTTGGAAGAATTCATTCGTGGCTTTGATATAAGTCGGTATAGAGATTTTGAGGTCTTAGTGTCGCATCTTCTCTTTGTGGATGATACATTGATTTCAGTCAGGTAGTATTTTCGCGACTAGGTTATTTGCATCTAGTGCTTTTGACTATAATCATCACGAACAAGAATTTGGTTATTAGAGAAAAATCCTTCAAACATCTTTCTAATAAGCCATTCCCTCCTACGATTGACATAAATTTTGGCCCAACCTTGTAGGCTAAGTGCACTCACACTTTCTCTACATCACTTGTACAACCATCATATTTGTGGCTTACCACTTAACACTAGGAGTGATAAATGAATGATATGAGACTAATAAGTGTGTGCGGAATCAAAGGCATCAAGTGCCACAAAGGATTAACATCAAAACCTGATCAGTCACCAAAGAAGGTTGGTCCTCAAGCCGCTTCAAACGAAACTTATAAACAGTGAACCCAGAAACACCTTTCTCAGCCCAGTAGTTAACAACCTAGAAATTGAAAAACACAAATCCTGTGAACATAAAAAACTAATTAAGTTGAACAACAGTAAATATACGCTCTGGAAAATGCTTCTGGTTACCTTGTACAATCCATCGTATGTGTAAACCTTTCCAACATAACTATTTGAACATTTATGGCCACGGACAACCCTAACTGCCACATCTTGTTCCATACAATTCTGCAATGAAGAACAAGTTAAGAGTGGCAACAGTTAGAGGCAAATGCCACCCAAATATTTCCGGGCACAGATCCACACAAGCACACTATCACGGAGAAAGTTCTGACCTAGACAGGAATATACATGTATACATATGCACAGTCATATATATTTAATGCACACATAGAAGCATATAGATCAATAGTTCAAATATTTACAACACAATTTTTTTTTTGATAAGTAAAGAGATATATAAAAAAGAAAAGTGTCAAAACAGGTGACGCGTCCTATGTACACAGGAAATATACAACCATCCCCCGCTAGCCAGCAAATATATTATCTACAAACTCTACAAATGGTTTACATCCCTGTTAAACCACCTCATAGCACCAAAAATGCATAGTCTGAATAACCTGATTTTTGATCCCTTCCAAGCTCCTTTCCTCGTTCTCGAAAAATCTTAGGTTTCTTTATTTCCAAATGGACCAACATACCGCCAATGGAGTAGCATCCGAACATACAACACATATAATTGAGTTTGCAATGCAGTTATCAAGGCTGAAACGCCCGATATAAAGCACGTAGACAACACTTTTAGCAAAACCAAAATCATCTAGAGAAGTTTCAAACTATGAGGACATGAGTATTTGACATAAGAATTTGACAGATCCACATGCCTTCAGCCTGCGTTAGTGACACTTAACAGCAAAAGCAACGAGGATTCCGGCATAGTTGTCAAAGGCGGTTGCCTCTTTCGCCTCAGGCGAGGGTCCAGCGCCCGAAGTGGTATAGACGAGTCAGTGAGCCGGAGGCGAGGAGAGCCGGAAACTTTTCATTCTAGATCTAGCCTTCGATCTTCACTTTTCACCCAATCTAAGTCCAGAACTGCTATCACCTTGACTTGGCGAACCTGTGATGCAATTCCAAATCCAACCTTAAGAACATACTCAAGGACAAAAGGGAAAGCACATGAGAGGGAGCAAATGGCTGAAGCCCAGCTCCAGCTTTGTCAGTTATTTGGTCTTCAGAATTTTCATGGCTGAAGAAGAGTCCCATTATCCACTTTTCCCACCACTTTCTCCATAACCTCAGTCTCAAAACTTCTCCATTATCCATTTCTCCCACCACTCTCTCCACAACTTCAGTTTCACCACTATTCCTACTTTCTAGGAATTTAGTTATGTTGGTATGCAAATAACTCCAGCATATTCACTATAAATATCCTAGGAACTTCTTTGTTTTAATGAGTTGGATTTTATTAGTCATTTGAATTTCTAACTTGGAGATTTGTCCTCTCGAATTGGACTGCATTTGTTGGTTGTAATTTCTAACTTGGTTAAGGCACGATCTTCCACTTCCGAACCTGAAACACCAAACACCACCCAGCATCATCAACCAAACCACGAAACGCCAACCCGCCTCCAAATCCACCAAACACCACCCATCAACCATCACCATCAAATGCTGACCATGTAGCATTGCAACTTGCTTCCATTGCCTCCAAAGTTGAAACCATAGACTTCTTGGCAGCAGAGGTGGCGAAAAGCTCTCCAGCTTTGCATCCCCACACGAAGATGGAATTTTCAAAATTTAAAGGTGGCGACCACCATGGTTGGATTCTCAAAGTGGAAAAGTATTTCCGCTATTACCAAACCCCAGATGAACTCAAGGTTGATGTAGCAACTATGTACCTTGAAGGAGACGCACTGGATTTGTTTTCTTGACTGAACAGTGAGCGCACTTTTGTCTACTGGGACAAACTGGTCAAGGAGAAAATTATGGTCAAGCTGAATTTCAAAACCCAAATGACTGAATGAGTACTTGTGCAGTTTTCGCACCAAACAGGGACCATTCAGGAGCACAGTCAAGAGTTTGCCAAGCGATCAGCAAGAGTGTCAAACTGGCCAGACCATTTTTTGTTGGGCATTTTCCTTCATGGACTACGCGAGGACATCAAGGCAGATGTGTGGATACATAAACCTCGTACTGTTTACAAGGCAATAGGCTTAGCAATGGAATTTGAATCAAAGTTAAGCCAAAACAGAATGGTCAAGGGATCCAACTTGCCTAGCTCTCCTAGGCCTAAAAACTGGTCCTTTTCCACATGATAGCACTAACCGAAACAAACCTCCCTACTGCAGCTCGAACACCTCAATCATCCATCCAAACTTCTGCCAATGAAACTTCCAATCACCCTTGGGATGCTGAGCAAAAGAATAGAATTGCTTAAGGTTTGTGTTTTCGATGTAATGACAAATTTGGGCCTGGTCACAGATGCAAAACTGGTTCCTATTCCCTTCTGAAACTTACAGATGGCGACGAAAGAGCTGATCAAGATGAAGACAACACCCCGGATGACACTCCCGACAGCAGTTCCCAAGCTAACCTTGCCAATATTAGTTTCAATGCAATTATTGGAAAGTCAGTCAGCACCACCATGAAACTTCAAGGTACCATCGGCAACAGAGACGTACTCATAGCAGCTTAACACAACTCTCTGGCTGAAAATATCATCGAAGAATTGAAGCTTTCAGTGCAGTTTGTCCCTTCTTTTGGAATTCAAATTGGAAACGGGGATGTGATTCACTGCAATCGTGTATGCCGACATGTTGAGGTGCAGCTGCCAGGATTAAATATTGCTCAAATTCTCAAAACTATTTTCCCTTCTCAAATGGAGGTGCTGATCTTGTGCTTGGTATACAATGGCTTGCTTCTCTCAATACTGTCCAAGCAAACTGGAATGAGATGTTCCTCATATTTACATTGAATGGACGAAAATATAAGCTGCAAGGGGTTCCTCACAAAGGTCAATCCGAAGCTACTTTCCAATATTTGGAGAAAGAAACAGCTAATTCAGGTACCAATCCCATCCAAACTCCAGCTATACATAGTTTAGTTCAAGAATTTTATAATATCTTTCAGGAACTAGATTCTCTACCCCCATTTAGATCACACACCCACTCCATACCTCTCATTCCAAATTCCAAACCACCTAACATTAGACCCTACCGATATCAATACTTTCAAAAATCAAAAATTGAACACCAAGTTTCAGATTTACTTCGCTCGGGTTTTATCCGCCCTAGTTCCAGCCCATGTGCTAGTCCTGTTCTCTTAGTCAAGTAAAAAGACGGAACTTGGCGAATAAACGTCGATTATAGATCCCTCAACCAGCTTACCATACCTGACAAATACCCTATACCAAATATTGATGAGCTACATGGTGCAACCATTTTTTCCAAGATTGACTTGCACTCCGGTTATCATCAAATTCGTGTCAATCCTGCTGATATTGCCAAAACAGCTTTTCGGTCTCATTCCGACCATTGTGAGTTTGTGGTAATGCCATTTGGCCTCACCAACGCCCCATCATCATTCCAAGCTACAATGAATGATCTTTTTAGACCCCCTTTAAGAAGATTCATCTTGGTTTTCTTCAACGACATTCGGGTTTACAGGTCCGACAGTGGAGCAACACCTAAAACATCTATGGATTGCACTCCAGCTTTTATGTGAAAACCAACTTTTAGCCAAAGCCTGAAAGTGTTTCTTTTGCCAAACCCAAATATCCTTTTTGGGTCATGTTGTATCTGTGAAAAGCGTTGCAATGGATCAAGACAAGGTTCCTGTTTTGCACCTTCCAGATTTATGCCAATCATTTACAGTAGAATGTGATGCCTCCACAGAAGGAATTGGAGCTATACTTAATCAAAATGATCATCAAGTGGCCAATTTTAGTAAGGGTTTCTCCTTCTCTAATCAATTTAAGTCTACATATGATCGGGAATTGCTTGCTCTTGTTCTAGCTTTACAGAAATGGAGACAATACCTCTGAGGGCAGTATTTCTTTGTGATGTGAACCCAAGAACGGTTACAAAGAAGCTAACCAACCTTCAACATGAATGGATGCGGAAACGAACAACGAACAAATAATCTACAAGTAAAAAGATAGATAATTGAGTTTCCCTCAACCCTAGGGCGGATATACCACTCCCTAGAACTTTGAGGTGCACCTTCAACCCACTAACCGCAATTGATTAGGAACCAAAACTATGCGACCACCCACAAGTTTGCAACTCAATAAACAAACCTGATAAGATCAAATAAACAAGAAATCCTCATCCAAGGAATTTCTCAAATTCACAGTATATGTGAAAGAAACAGCATTCCAATTAATCAATTCTCAAAAGCTGTCAATTACAATGTATAATCCCTTTTATAGGTTGAAAACAAACCCTAAAAGTTGTAGTAAAAGAAAAATAATAATCCCTTCGTCCCGAGCAAAAAGTCCATGTTTGAAAGTCAAACTTTTTAAGAGAATGGCACTTTTAGTAGTCCATTAGTAATAAAATGACATTTTTAAACATTAATTTTTGAAAGTGGACTCTTTAAGTGAAACATCCCAAAATGGAATAGTGGACTATTTGCGTGGAACGGAGGGAGTAAAAATCAACACAGTAAAATAGACTTTATAGCATAAAAACAGAAAAAGACAATGCAGCACGTACGCACGCCAAGCAAGGAGATGTTGCTGCTGTTTCCAACTAAAATTATTGTCCAACTTTGCAGTTTTGACACTTTGACCCCTGATGTTTTGAACAAACTTCCAGAATTTGCACTTTGAGACCCTGTACTTGTGAAGCATCTTTTATGGATTCTAGGATCACATCACTTTGTCAAAACAGATCATTACAGCCTAAATTTTTTGCTGGAGTAACGTGTTACAACCAATGATCAGCAAAGACTCATTAACAAGCTAAGACCATTTAACTTCTTCATCATTTACAAGGCCAGGAAAAGAAACCAAGGGAGCAGACGCACTCTCTCGACGCACGCAACATGCAGATTTCCTTGCTTTGGCTCTTCCAGTCTACTTAAGACTTTTTGGATTTGCAGGAAGCTCTCCAAGTTGATCCTAACACCAGCAAAATTATGCAGTCACTGTCCAACGACCCTGCTTCTTATCCAGACTTCCAGATTGCAGACCACAAATTATATTACAAGAATTGTTTGGTAATTCCAGAAGATGCATCCTTGAGACATAAACTTTTATCTGAATCTCTGATACTTTTATCCAGAAGATGCATCCTTGTTTGGTAATTCCAGAAGATGCATCCTTGAGACATAAACTTTTATCTGAATCTCTGATACTTTATCTGGGGTCATGGAGGATATTTGAAGACTCTCAAAAGAATTTCTTCCAGTTTTTTCTGGCCTGGTTTGAAGCAATATGTCAAGTACTATATTCAGAATTGTTTAACATGTCAGCAAAACAAATATCAGGCCTTTGCTCGAGCTGGTCTTTTGCAGCCGCTGCCTATACCAGAAAGGATATGAGAAGATGTCTCTTTAGACTTCATTGTTGGTCTCCCTAGATCTAAAAGTTTTGATACTATTTTGGTAGTTGTGGATCGTCTCAGCAAATACTCACATATCACTCCTCTATCTCATCCCTTTACTGTGAAAAAGGTTGCTGATTTTTTTGCAGGGAGATTGTCCGACTCCATGGCATCCCAAGGTCTATCCTTTCAGGTAGAGATGTCATATTCCTTAGCAATTTCTGGCAAGAGCTTTTCAGATTGGGCAAAACTTGCTTGTGAATGGGGACTTTTTACCACCCTCAGTCTGATGGGCAAACTGAGGTCGTCAACTGATGTTTAGAAGCCTACTTGCGATACTTTGCCCATGAACAACCTACTGTCTAGAGTGCATTCCTTCCATGAGCCGAGTACTCTTTTAATACAGGCCTTCTCACTTCTGCAGGAACTACACCATTCAAAATTGTTTATGGGCGAGATCATCCACTACTCCATCCCTTTGCTCCTGGAGAAACACACATTGCTGAGCTAGAAGAACAGCTCATTTTTCGTGATGACATGCTGAAACTCTTGAAAGCTAATCTCTTGAAGGCTCGGTCTCGCATGAAAGCACAAGCAGATTCCCATATAAGAGAGCTAAGTTTTAATGTGGGTGACTCGGTCTTCGTAAGGATTCAGCCTTATCAGCACTCCCTTGCTAAACGGCGGTATGAAAAGTTGTCTCGTATATTCTTTGATCCTTATAAAGTTATCCGACGGGTTGGAACAGTAGCATATGAACTGGAACTATCATCCTCGTGTAAAATCCATCCCATCTTCCATGTGTCGCTGCTATGACCAGCTATGAGTCAAACTCCATCCTGCCGACCATCCCCTCTACCAGTTATTGCTGATTGGGAAATTATTCTTTCACCGGCTCAAGTATTGTCGAATCGCTGGGTTAAGGAAGCAGGTGTCCCCACTTTAGAGCTGTTGGTTCAATGGCAAGATCGACCACTTGAAGAGGCTAGCTGGGAAAATTATGATCTTCTTGCTGGACAGGTTCCCACTTTTCACCTTGAGGACAAGTCGTTTTTCCAGGGGGGAAGTACTGATGCAATTACAAATCCACCCTTGAAAGCATACTCAAGGAAAAAGGGAAAGCATATGAGAGGGAGCAAATGGCTGAAGCCCAGCTCCACCTTTGCCAGTTATTTGGTCTACAGAATTTCTTGGCTGAAGAAGAGTCCCATTATCCACTTTTCCACCACTTTCTCCATAACCTCAGTCTCATAACTTCTCCATTATCCATTTCTCCCACCACTCTCTCCACGACTTCAGCTTCACCACTATCCCTACTTTCTAGGAATTTAGTTATGTTGGTATGCAAATAACTCCAGGATATTCACTATAATATCCAAGGAACTTCTTTGTTTAAATGAGTCAAATTTTATTAGTCATTTGAATTTTTAACTTGGAGACTTGTCCTCTCGAATTGAACTGCATTTGTTGGTTGTAACTGTGTCAACATTCTTAACTTTTTACAGCTAATAAATATTCTTATATTGCTATTGGTTCTTAACTTCTTGCTGTCTTAGCTTCTATTTCTATCAACCTGTCTGTGCCTTCGTCATCGCCGGAAGTCACCAGAGTGAGTATCGTGCACCTCACGCATTGTCGCCTGTGCCGGAATTTTTGTCGGACCTCCACAGACTTGTTTGCCGGCGCCTATATATGTCCGTCTCTTGCTTAGTTTTTGGATTTGGGGGAGTTTAAAGCTATTTTGGTGTGCTTCTATTTAATTAGTCGCCGAAAGGTTTTTTTCTTTTTATATTCTCTGTGCATTAGGAATTGAAAAGAAGAATAATGTGTATATTTGTTACAATAAAATAAACGAATATATATACTATTTTTCCTAATTGTGTTATTGATATTATGTTAGAACTTAGTTTCATGCATTATGTTCACTTATAACATGTTTTATTGAGATTTGTTAAACTATATATATTTTATATATTTTTTATTTATATTTCTTTGATATTATTTTCATGAGCGCCTCGTCTTTCGGCCCAAAAATGGACCTCTCGCCCGCCTCTCGCCTTTGAATACTATGGATTCCGGTTTAGTGAATCCAAGGGCTTTCTCAAACGAATGAAGTATAACAAAATATACAACTATAGAAGTAGATTAAAGAAAGGGAGAAATGCATCTGCTACTGGCCCAAAAAGAAAAAAATAAAGACAATTTATTGATCAAATGCACAAAGGAGCTCAATATCTTAGACACAACAAAGAGGTGACTTGGGAGAGACAATAGACTATAGAAAATCATTCTTTAACAGTTAGGAATAGTAAAATTTATTAAAATAATGTTATAGATGACACAACGAATTAAGTCATTCCCATTGCCATGTGCTACATGGATCCATTTACTCCATTCATTTCAAACTATCGGCAGAGTAATCATAAGGGAGTTTTTTTTTCATCTTTTGTGCTTTTTCAGAATATATCCACTTTACCAGACAGCAAATTCAAGTTTAGTGAGTAAAAGTAAAGGCAAATCAAACATGGAAAGTTAGACAAGAAAAAGTGACATAACAAAGGTATCCAGGGAAGAGCATGCTCAGCCTCAAAGCCACAACAGGAAACACTTAACACGGAGTTTGAATAAAGATCCCTTGTTGCTAAGCAAAAGTCAACCAGCATATATCTCTTGGGTAGGTTAAACTCAACAATCAATTGCTATGTTTCACGCAAGAATAACAAAAACAAAAAAAAACATCAAGAACAAACAAAGCTACACACCTTAAGTCCCAAATTACCACGTAGCATCACTTGGTCCTGAATTTGGCGCTTGTTGCCAAGTAAATCATTGCCACCTTGACCAGTATAGATAACATCCTCGCAGTTATCCAAATCATCCTCATATTGACCGGACAAAACGATTGCGGTGGTAAGCGGCAAGGTATACCCTTTAAACATCTGCAAGAACCCAGAACTATCACATGTGAAGAAGAAGAAAAGCTTCTAATTAGTAAGAATAATTCAAACGCAACAGGGCAGAAACATTAACATGAAAAGATTACGAAATCAACAGCACTATGAGAAGTACAAAAATTAGATTTAACTGTAAGGTTAAGCGTGCAATACCTTGTGAGCAGATTGACCAATATAATCAATTCCACTTAGCCAGTGGCTGTGAAAACCTACGGCCACCATCTCACACCTTGAAAAGAACTGGTGCCCAACGTCAATCCCTGCCATTGTGAGAGCATATTCCAGCACTTAGAAAAACATAGCATGACCCTGTTTTCTAAAATTAAATAAGTGAAATGCTAAAGACAAAATGGTTCAAACACTTGTATTGCAGGAAACCCCTATCAGAACAAATGGATATTCCAGTAAAAAGGAGGAAAACATACAGCTTGCTGAAGTCTGATGCAGAAAACTAGAATACAAACCTGGAATGGAGCCAAACCTCTTGTTGCGGTGCAAGATCGTATTTGACTCCATCATCTGTAAAGGTATATCGTACAAACATAGTTTGTCAGAGAAAACTAAGAAGCCACCACAACCTAGTTATTGCAGCCCAAACAAACTACAGTACAGGAAACCAGAACAAGAAATTAACGGATGCAATTCTAAATAGTACCCTGTGCAGCTACGTACCCCATTCTGATTAGCCACACACACAGAGAAATAACTTCTTTTTTTGATAAGTACGTAAAATTAATATAAACAAGCGACAAAACAGGTGTCACGCCCTTTGCACACACACAGAAACAACTGTAATCGTTTTTTTGGGATTGGTAAAAGTGATATAACAGTAAAATGCTATTTTAAGACAGTTTGAGAAAAAATGCTACTTGAAAGAAGAAATATTCTCTTTCACCCTGCGAGCGACTGAATTATGATGGAATGGGCATATGTGAGTATGACCCCCATTAAATTACACAAACCTTCAAAAAATAGGATCGCAACTCTAATTTCTCAACGTCATGAGAAATTATCAAAAAAAAAAATCTCACTGTCATGAGAGCAACAAAAAAGGCTTCGGCTAGCTTTCACAACCTGAGCCCACTTTCCATAAGTTGAACTTCAAAGTAACTAGAGACCTTCCAAATAGTGTGCTGCTTCAAAAAAGGGAGAGTCACCAAATCCACTGTGATTTGGAGGTAAGTGCCGGCAGGCAATCTAAAGAGAGAGAAGCGAAGGGGTTACCTATCCCTAATAATAGAATAGGTTTAATACACAATTTGGTCCCTGAACTTAACATCATTTGTTGATTTGGTTCAACATCTTTTGACGCTTCCTATTTTGGCCCTTGAACTTGAATTTTGGCCTTACGGTTAGTCCCTCATCTAATGGCCATCCACTTTCACGTTAAAATTGTACTTTAATGATAAGACTGACCTTAATGAATAGTGACTAGGATTCCGAAATGGCATGAAATGTTAAGAATAAAAAAAGCTGGTAGAAATGGTTAGAAAGGATTAATATATTATTTTTATTTTCTCCATCCCAAAAAAAAGAACTTTATAAAGTCAACTTGACTTTAAAAAAATTATATAGTGATGGGTATTTACTTTTTTTATCGAAAATTGCAAAACATGAGATACTTAACAGTATAATAGAATAATGAAATTGATTAAAGAAATAAAAATATGACTTTTTCTATGGGCAAAGAGAAAGTAATTAGTTTTAACAAAATTAAAATAAAATTCAATAAATTAAAACAAAATACAAAAAATAAACTTCAAAAAAATTCCTTTTTCTTTTTTCTCTCTATCTTAGGATCTTCAAGGCAACCAGAATCATCATCAGCACAAATGCACTTCATAGTCAAAATTCTTGAAGATTAATTGGGATCCCAATCTGGGCACAAGTTGTTACCATGTTCATCTTTGTTAGCAATCTGAAACTTGGTGCTGGAGCTGGACACAGTTGTCCATGTTCATTGCTCATTGTAGCAATGCTCGAGAAGGTCACCGAAAGCCCCTTTCCGACAACCCTAGTTCCACCCAACTTTTACAAGTTCATTCCATTAATTTGCACTCTCAATTTCATGTCTATACTCCATAATCACACATATAACTCCAATTAATTAAAGTTAAATTCCTTTTGCTTTACCCCAATTACAAGCAAAATAATCAAAACCTTCGCCACTTCACGGTGGAGCACCGAGCTCCAACCACCTGCCACCACAACTAGAACAACCCTCCCTAGAAACTTAAAATCCAACCCAACTCAAAACCCACGACCGGACCACCAACACCAATTGAAATCATGAACACAGGAAACCAATTAGGTTGTGCAATCGGAAATTGATCTATTCAATTTTCTCTCTCCCCCCGCCCTCTCCATCCATCGATTGTAGTTCTGTGAATATCATTGGGCTCCAATGATGGTGGTTTCAGGTTTGAACAGAGTGGATCTATCATCAATATTATTCTTCTTTCTCAAAACCCTAATGTGCCACCGACACTCCGGTGTTCTGGAATCCTGTCACAATTACATCCTTCTGAAATCTAGCCACTACCAGTGTTCTTCTATGAGAACAAATGCTTAATTACTTGATCTAGAACCCTATTCAAGAAACCCTAATTTTATACCTCAGTTATATAGCAAGGTTTTTTTTTATTTCGATTTCACTAAGTTCCATTTCAGCAGAATTGGCCCTGTTTGCCAAAGGGTGGAACTTCGTCAGCATAACTAAGGGTATATAATTGAGGGTATAGAAGCCTTTTCGTTTAATTTTTAACATCACAATAGAAGGACGTCACTAGAGGGACTAACCGTATGCCCAAAATTGAGTTCAAGAGCCAAATTAGGAAGCGGCAAAGATGTACCAGATTTTGTATTAAACCTATTAGAATATGACAACTAAAAGCATAAACAATTAAAGATATCAAAAACAATGAAACAAACAAAAAAAAATAGTAGAGTAGAAGGCCAAACTATCATAAATGTAGGACATGGTCATCATAGTATCAAAACAACTGTTGGGCCATTGATTAGTAACTTGCCTTAGATATAGCCTTGAGATCAGGACGCTTTGAACCCTTTTTGGCATTTTCATCTGGTTCTTCCTCTTTCTGCACCTTTTTCTACACAAAATATAGTGAGGAAAATGAAAGGGCAACAATACAAGTAATTGTCAATAACAGACCAGCTGCTTTGAAGGAAGGAATTATCAAATATCTGCAGCATAAGAGGAATTAAGATTTTTAACTCATTTAATATGTCGAACAAAAATTCACAACCTTTTTTTGTCTCGCACAAGGTGTCCCCAAACTACATTTAGGTATAAAACTAATCCCTGCCCGCATCTCTCGGGAATGCGTACCTGATGAGAGTCGAACACAGGACATCCCAGAAAATAGATCAATTCCACACAAGAACTTAGTGGTGGTCAAGCCACTAAACTAACCATTTGGGATAAATTCATAATCCTTTAGATTTAAGGGGAAATGTCTTAATTTACTTGGTCATTCAATAAGACAAAACCTTACCTCTTTCTTTCCAATGTTGGTAGTTGTAGCACTAAATCAGTCAATATAACAAGAATTAGCCTATAGATAATGAAATAATATTTATTTATTGAAATTAGGGAGTAATATTTTGTTTACATCTTCACTTTCTCTCTTTCTTCCACAGTTCTTATTCTTGCTTTATCTTTTTTTCTTTTTATTTTGTGGATTCTAAAATTCAGTAGGATTAATTTGTAAATTGGATATAGAAAAGGCCTATGATCATGTGAGATGGGAGTTTCTTGACTACTTGCTGTCAAGGATGGGGTTTGGGAGATGCTGGAGGGAGTGGATGGTTTGCTGCATTTCGTCGGTGAGATTTTCAGTTTTGGTGAATGGGGAGCCAGCAGGTTTCTTTGCTAGCTCAAGAGGTCTTCGACAGGGAGACCCCCTTTCTCCATCCCTGTTTATTATAGTGATGGAAGCTTTGAGGAAGATAATGGATGTTTCCATTTCGAGAGGACTCATTAATGGTTTTAAAGTGAATAGGGAAAGGGGTCCTGAATTGATGGTTTCTCACCTTCTATTTGTGGACGACACTTTGGTTTTTTGTGATGTGGAGGCAAGGCAATTGGGGTATCTCCGTTTGGTTCTTCTATTCTTTGAGGCTGCCTCCGGGTTGAAGATCAACATTCAAAAGAGTGAGCACTTTTCAGTTGGGACGGATGATTCTATGGACAGTTTGGCAGAATTCTTTGGGTGTAAGGTTGGTTCCATCCCGAATTCTTTTCTTGCTTACCCCTTGGGGCACAATCTACCTATAGCAGGGGTTATGTCATGTCACTCTAGGTGATTGCCACGTAATTACCTAGTTTTCCCCGAACTAAGACCTACCGTACGAGAACTTACTAGGCTCCGGGAAATAGCTTAAATGGGGGGGCCGAGGTTGAGTGCTTTTAGCCAAAGGGTAATGATGCCCAGACCTCAACGGCCGCACCCCGACTCTATTAATGGTCTCTGTTGTTTGTAAAGAAGAAGACAGTAAAGAGAATTGTGAGAAGCCATAACCTAATATCGGTTAGGTAAGTCATATATATATGTTACTGAAAATACAATATACATTAAGACCCCCAAGCATATATCTTAAACCAAATAGACCCTTAATACTTCTAGCACTCCCCCTCAAGCTGGAGCATAAATGTTATGCATGCCCAGCTTAATTACAAATATATCTTATTCTTGTGCCATTTATAGACTTCGTGAAAGTATCTGCTAGTTGATCGCCAATCGAAACAAAACTCGTGGAAATTATTTCTCTTTAAGTTTCTCATGAACAAAGTGACAATTAAGCTCAATATGCTTTCTTCGTTCATGAAACATAGGATTGGATGCAATAAGAATAGCTGCTTGGTTATCACACTACAGCTGCATAGGCATTGGATTCTCGATACCGATCCCACCAAGTAACTCGCATGTAACATGAGCCATAGCCCTGTGATTCAACACTTGATCTTGACACAACCGATTGTTTCTTACTTTTCCAAGAAACCAACTTACCCCCAACGAACACGCAATATCCAGAAGTAGATCTCTTATCTGAGATCCTGCCCAATCTGCATCAACAAACCCTTCTACTCTCATATGTCCATGATCACGATATAGTATGCCTAGCCCTGGAGCTCTCTTAAGATACCGAAGAATCTTAACAGCAGCCTCTTAATGTGTACTCCGTGGAGAGGACATAAACCTACTTACTACACTAACTGCAAATGCAATATTTGGTCTGGTCACAGCAAGATAGTTCAATTTCCCAACACGCCATCGATACTTTTCAGGTTCAGCAAAAGCTTTCACCCCCTTCAGCTGTAAGTTTCGTATTCGAATCCATCGGAGTCTCAGAAGGCTTCGCTCCCAACATGTCTGCCTCACTCAACAAGTCACACACATACTTACTCTCGGACAAGAAGATGCCTTGCTTGCACCGGGCAACCTCAATCCCTAGAAAGTATCTCAAATTACTGAGACCCTTCGTTTGAAACTTTTCCTGAAGGAACCCTTTTAATGCACTAATACCTGCACTATTACTTTCCATGATGACAATATCATCCACATAGACAACCAATAAAATGATTCCTTCACCCCTACGCTGATAGAATACTTAGTGATCACTCTCACATCTCATTAGCCCAAACTCGAGCACTACCTCACTAAATCTCCCAAACCACGCACGTGGAGATTGTTTTAACCCATATAATGACCGCTTTAATCTATAAACCAACCCAGACTCCCCCTGAGCAACAAACCCCGGAGGTTGCTCTATGTAAACCTCTTTGTGTAAATCATCATGAAAGAATGCATTTTTGACATCCAACTGATAAAGAGGCCAATGAGAAGATGCAGCAAGAGAGATAAGTAAACGAACAGAGACAAGCTTAGCAATTGCAGAAAAAGTGTCTGTATAATCAACCTCATATGTATGAGCATACCCCTTTGCAACAAGGTGAGCCAAAGAACCATCCGGATTGACCTTAACAGCATAGACCCACTTGCACCCAATAGCATGTTTACCTAATGGCAAGAAACCGACCCACTACTTCAAACACAGACATAGGAATAGAATGAGACTCAAGGACACTAACAAATGCACAAAGATCAGGAGACAAACCATCATAACTAGCAAAATTAAAAATAGAATGTAACGTACAACTACATTTACCTTTTCTAAGGGCAACAGACGGTGGTAGGACTGACTCAGCAGGAGCAGGAGGCATATTTCCTTGAGAGTACATGCGTCGGGTGTAAACCTGTTGAATAGGAGGAGGAGGTATATCATGGGTAGGGAAAGATGCAGACTCCACAACTCGATAGAGTAGAAAATCATCATCGGGAACAGACTCAACAGGTGGAATATCTGATGTAGAATAAAAGGACACAGACTCATGAAAAGTAACATCAGCACAAACCAAATATTGATTCAAGTCAGGAGAGAAGCATCGATATCCTTTCTGAGTACGAGAATAACCCAAAAAGATACATTTGAGTGCCTTAGGATCTAACTTGGTGACATTTGTACGATGATCACGAACAAAGGCTACGCACCCGAATATCCCAGGAGACACCAGGAATACAGAATACAGACTCTGAAGGAAACAAGACTTGTTGAGGGATCGCTCCAGAAAGAACAGAAGATGGCATACGGTTGAGTGGATGACAAGTAGTTAACACAGCATCTGTCCAAAAAGGTTTAGGAACATGCATCTGAAACGAAAACACACGAGCAACCTCGAGGAAGTGTCGATTTTTTTCTCTCAGCAACACCATTTTGCTGAGGTGTATCAGTACAAGATGATTGGCGGAGCATGCCATGAGCTAACATAAATTTGGAGTAAACAGTGGAGAAATATTCTTGAGCATTATCACTGCGAAGATGTTTGACAGGCACACCAAATTGAGTTTTAATTTCAGAACAGAACGCAGAAAAAATATCAAATAACTCAGAACTATGTCTCATTAAATAAATCCAAGTAACACGAGAATGATCATCCACAAAACTAACAAAATACTTATAACCTAACTTCGAGACAATAGGACTAAGTCCCCAAATATCTGAATGAACTACATCAAAAGGGGCATGCGCCCGTTTATTAACCCTAGAAATATAAGAAATGTGATGATGCTTCGCAAACTTCCAAGCATCACATCCAAAAACTGGAAAAGATGAAAAATATGGACATAATTTCTTGACTCGACATAGACGGATGACCCAAACGACAGTGGATTTAAAACGGGGACAAAGAGGCACTTCGAGCACGCAACTGGTGTAGATGGAGCTTCAAAGAAATAAATCATTTTCGTCACACGATCCTGAAAGATGCAATGAGTGGGAAAAAATAAGACATCACAGTTATGATCACGGGTAAACTTACTAATAGACAGTAAATTCAATGGAAAACCAGGAATGTATAACACAGAGGATAATGAAAGAGAGGATATGAAACAAATATCACTCTGCCCCTTAACAGATGCAATAGACCCATTGGCTACAGTAACACTTGGTAATGTAGAAGATGGAAGGAATGAAGAAAAAATAACACTCAGATGGTCAGAAAAACCGGAATCAATAACACATTAACAAGTAGAGGAAGAAACACACGAAGCAGACGAAGAAGCCTGTTACTGGGTATATCTTGCAAACTCATTTATCAGTCATCCGTATGACGTTACCCTCACTAGGTTGAGACAGTTTGGGTGGGGGGCAGACTCAATGTTAAAGGCAACATGGGCATATCGATCACCAAACGGTTTACCATGCAACTTCCAACAATTACGAATCACATAATTTGTATCTCCACAGTAATAACAACTCCGAACCTCTCTACTCTCCCTACCTCCACCACGACCACCATCACGACCTCCTCTACTAGAAGATCGACCAACACGACCACTAGTCTCCTGACCCCCGATGATGGTAAGATATCTAACTCACAAGTGTAGAGGAATCACCAATACTGCTAATGGGGCCAACTGAAAAGGACTCTAGAGAGGCCCGAAGCACACGAGAAAACACATCCTAAAAAGAGCCAACACTTGTGCCCGACAATATTTGAGAACGAGCAGTACTAAACTCGGATCTCAAACCAGCTAAAAATCCAAGAATAATCAGGTGTTCTCGTTGTGTTTGCATAGTACTAACATCTGTACTCAAAGGAAGCAAAGAACTCCATTCAGTCGCCAATTTCTTGTAGTCCGCAAAATATTGGTTAACAATACGACCTTGTTGATCTTCCAATATACATTCAATCATGTTAGATCGGAAAATACGAGCCACCAATTCAAGCCTCATCATCATGGAATTCAAATTCCAATTCTTTAAATAATTCTTTCCCGTTAATTTCTTGTCTGTTATCTTTGTACTAGTGGAGAAAACCTCAGAAACCATGGTTTTAGACTCCGTTGTCCCCGTATTCCCCGATGTCGACATTGAAAAAACCAACCAACAACCAAACTAACGAGAACAGTGAACTGATCTAGCCTAAAAAAAGCCCCAAAAACGTGTTAACTCTGAAAACCATCCTTGAACCAGAGAACTACAGGCTCAGGTGACCAGGTTTATACTGGTCCGAAAAAATTCCAACGAACTTTTCCGACGACGCACCGGCACGTGGGGAGTTTTCCGGCAACTACTTGTTACGGCGACAGGACAAACGAGTTCACCTAGACTGGGTGACACCAACCTTCTATGTTGAATCCTTCCAAAGACGTCGCATCCCCTCCGGCGACTCAAACGCAAGGGCAAGGCTGACTACATAGCCTCATGTCGAGCAGAAAACGGAAAAAAAAAAAAGGGAAGGATTTGTGAAGAACAATCAGCACAGGAGATTATATGGATTCTTGCTCTGATACAATGTTGTTTGTAAAGAATAAGAAGAAGAAGAAGAAGACAGTAAAGAGAATTATGAGAAGTCGTAACCTAATATCAGTTAGGCAAGTCATATATATATATGTTACTGAAAATACAATATACATTAAGACCCCCAAGCATATATCTCAAACCAAATAGACCCTTAATACTTCTAACAATCTCCACGAGCAAACTGGCCGAAGGTCAAAATGCTCCGTCTGGATGACATCTTGCATGATCCTATAAGAATCAAATTGGCCCTACAACCCCAATCTCTGAATATTAGGGTTCCAAGGAACTAACTCTACGCCTAAGGTATGGGAGGGGCAACAACTTACCACTAGCACTTAACCCGGCTTAGGGCACTACCGGGTGATTTACTCTAAGTGCAACGACAGATCTAGGGTCCCTGAACCCTCAAAAGACAGAGCCAATTTTTGGGAACTTCGGGGTTATTGGTTTGGTGGTTGTAGCCAAGAGAAAGTATCACCCGTTGTACGCGTGCGATACCATGCACATGTGACACGTGTGACCTGATCACTAAGAGAGAAAGAGCTGATTGTGGTCCCTAGTTATGGGACACTTGTCGTATGATCATTGCATGATCAATAGAACAATGACACCAAGAAGGGAATATTGTGTGTCATCCTACATTAACTATAAATAGAGGTCAAAACCTTATTTTCAAGCATGGATAATCATTTGATAGAATTCACTTGATTGAGAACTTAGTGAGTACTAGAAAGAGAGTTCACTGCCCTCTCTCTCTTCATCTGATTAGTCTTGGCTTACATCATGATCCTTTACTCTTTGAGGTTCTTTGATAGCAACGTGTCACGCCTAACTCTTTACCCAACACACATCACATCCTCCGGGACATTCACATTCTACAATCTACCAATAAAGACATATGGAATCCGGTTATCGAAAGGTTCGAGCGAAGGCTAGCAGGGTGGAAGAAGCAATATCTGTCTAATGGTGGCAGATTGACTCTAATTAAGAGTACGCTATCTAGCTTGCCTACTTATTTCATGGCAGTCTTCGATATGACGGTTTCTGTGGCCAAGTGACTGGAAAAGCTGGAAAGAGATTTTTTGTGGGAAGGTCAAATGGATGAGAAGAAGAATCACTTGGTGAAATGGGAGGTAGCTTGTTCCAACTTGAAGAGTGGAGGGTTAGGGATCAAAAGATTAAAAGACTTTAAATCTGCTCTTTTGGGGAAGTGGCTGTGGCACTACTTAACGGAGAAGGGAGCTCTTTGGAAGACAGTTGTAGTGGCCAAGTATGGGGCTGGGGACTGTGGTTTCCAAATGAGGTGAATCCTTATAGTGGGATGGGGGTTTGAAAAAGCATTAGGAAAAAATGGGATATGGTGAAACATTTCATCTCTTTCAATGTGGGTAAAGGGGACTTGGTTAAATTTTGGAGGGACATTTGGTGTGGGGATTTGGAGTTGCAGCGACCTTTTCCCTCTTTATTTAATTTAGTCGTGAACAAGGAAGAGTATGTTAGCTCGGTTACGTTAGTTGATGGTGAAGCCATCACGTGGAATCCTGTTTTTAGAAGGAACATGCAAGATTGGGAGATTGGTACTCTTGAGGCCTGCTTTGAACTGCTGGATAAACAAAAGATGGACAGAAATTCTGATGATTCCATTGTGTGGAATGGGAAGAAAGACAAGTCTCTTTCGATTAAGTCTTTGTACCAACTTATGGTGGCTAGTGACACGTCTTTTCTGTGGAGGAACGTTTGGAAATCAAGGGCTCCATCTAGGGTGGGGTTTTTTACGTGGGAAGCTGCGCTCGAAGCCATCTTAACGGGTGATAACTTGAGGAGGCGGAGAAAAATCTATACCAATTGGTGTTTCATGTGCAAGAGAGACAGAGAAAGTGTGAATCATCTACTGATTCATTGCCCGGTTGCAAGTGACTTGTGGAGTATTATATTGAATCTGTTTCAAGTTACTTGGGTGATGCCAAACTTGATCAAGGAGTTGCTTTTGTTCTGGACTTTGTACAAGCGCAAAAGAAAAAACTGTTTTGGGGATGTTGCTCCTCTAGTGGTTTGTTGGTCTATTTGGAAAGAAAGAAACCTTAGGGCTTTCGAGAGATAGGAAAGGAATTTGGAATCGGTTTTGACAGGATCTGACCCTTTTGTAGAGTTTGCTTCCCTTTTTCAAATTAGCTAAGAAGCTGAAAATGCTCAAAGAAGATCTCAAAGTTTGGAATAAAGAGGTATTTGGGCAGATTGAGACCAAGATCAGAAAATCTATGAAGGAAATTCAGAGAATAGATGAGCTGGAGGGTGGGGTGAGTTGGGGGAAGACGAAGCAGAGCGTTGAGAAAAGCTGAAAATAGAGCACAGGAAACTTCTTATTAAGGAAGAGATATGCTGGAGGCAGAAATCTAGGGTCCTGTGGTTAAAGGAAGGGGATAAGAATACGAGGCTTTTCCAACGAATGACAAAGATCCGTAAGAGTAACAATCAGATCAGCCGCCTGAAAGTAGATGATGCTGTGATAGAAGACCCTAATCAAATAAAGTCAGAAATTGTCGACTACTATCAGAAGTTTTATTCAGAGGACAGGGGATGGAACATGGTGGCAGATGGGGTTGCTTTTAAGTTGCTTCAGGAGGAAGATAAGGTTCTTCTTGAACATGTGTTCTCGGAAGCAGAAGTGATGGAGGCATTGAGAAGCAGGAATGGAGACAAAGCACCGGGTCCGGACGGTTTCACAATTGCCTTCTTCAAAAAATGCTGGGAGGTAGTCAAGTATGATATTTTAGAAGTGTTTCAGTCATTTCATGAAGGGGAGAGATTTGAAAAGAGTCTGAATGCATCTTTTATTGCCCTTATTCCAAAGAAAAAGGGTGCGGAGGAGCTGAGGGAGTTTAGGCCTATTAGTCTCATTGGGAGTTTGTATAAGCTGATGCGAAGGTACTGTCTTCTAGGCTCAAAAAGGTTGTAGGGAAAGTAGCCTCTGATTCTTAGTATGCTTTCGGGGGTGATCGCCAAATTTTAGATGCAGCCTTGATAGCAAACGAGCTGATTGATTCCAGAAGGAAGGGTGGGCTTCCAGGGATTCTTTGTAAGCTTGATATAGAAAAGGCGTACGATCATGTGAGATGGGATTTTCTGATGTCTGTCTTAGAGAGAATGGGCTTTGGGGAAAAGTGGAGGAGCTGGATTTATTTTTGCATATCAACGGTGAGATTTTCAGTCTTAGTAAACAGGGAGCCGGCCGGGTTTTTCCCATGTATGAGAGGACTGCGACAAGGAGACCCTCTTTCCCCCTTTCTCCTCATCTTGATTATGGAGGTTTTGAGCTGTCTCGTTGATAAAGCTACGGCAGGAGGCTACATCAATGGTTTCGAAGTTAGCAGAGCTCCTCTCCCAAGTATTACAGTTTCACACCTACTCTTTGCAGATGATACTTTAATTTTTTGTGATTGGTTTTGTTAATTTTTCAAACAATGTCGGGCCTCAAGATTAATGTCTCTAAGTGCGAGATTATTACTGTAGGGGAAGGGGTGAATAACATAAAGGATCTGGCTTCTTTTTTTGGTTGTAGAACAACTAGCCTTCCTACAAAATATGTGGGACTTCCTCTAGGGGCGCCGTTCAAGAGTATAGTTATATGGAACTCGGTCATAGAAAGGTTTGAAAGGAGATTGGCGGGCTGGAAAAGGCAGTTTTTATCTAAAGGTGGGAGATTGACTTTGATCAAGATTACACTCTAATCTCCCCCACGTACTTTCTATCCCTTTTCATGGTTCCTATTTCAGTGGTCAAGAGATTAGAGAAATTGGAAAGGGATTTCTTATGGGAAGGGGGCGTGGAGGAGTGGAAATATCACTTAGTGGGTTGGGAGTCGGTGTGCTCCAACCTGCGAAAGGGTGGTCTGGGTATAAAAACCTGAGGAAATTCAACGGCGCCTTGCTAGGAAAATGGTTATGGAAGTACTTAGTAGACAAAGAAGCGCTTTGGAGGAAAGTAGTGATTGGGAAATACAGGGAAGACAAACATGTTTGGTTCCCCAAGAAAGCGGTATCTGCTCATGGCTCTAGCGTATGGAAAGGCATATCTAGTGGGTAGAAGCTCTCGAGCTTTGTATACTTCTAGTGAACTAAGGACGCGTCACCTTTTTTGGCGTGTCACCTTTTTTGACGCTCATATTTATATACTCTTTACTTATCAAAAAAAAAAAAAAGGCATCATGAAATGTTGGGATGTTTTCTATTGTTCCATTTCTTTTGAGGCAGGGAATGGGAATCAAATCAGATTTTGGCAGGACCTCTGGTGCGGGGAAAATAAACTTCAACACAGATTCCCCAACTTATACAACATAGTGAACAATTGGGAAGAATTGGTGAGTTCCATTCTTACAACCTCGAACAGGGCAGACTCATGGAACCCGGCCTTTCGTCGAGATCTCCAAGACTGGGAGTTAGAGGAAGGGGTCCAGATTTTGGAAGGAGAGGAACGAAGGGTGTTCGAGAACATGGAGTCTGATGTTGCTCGAATTAAGACGGAGGAGTTTCAGACTCTTCGTTTATGGTGTTTGGTAGTTGACAATGATGAAGAGAACTCTTTGGTAGAAATAGTAAACAGAACTCATTATTAGCATTTTCGTTTATCTTGTATACCCCCCCCCCATGTACAAGGACACGTCACCTACTTTGACGCTTTGATTTATAAATTTATTTACTTATCAAAAAAAAAATTGTCTATGTACATAGGACGCGTCACCTGCTTTGACGCTTTCATTTATATACTTGATAACTGTAAGGAGGTTAAAGATGGTTACAAATAATGAAGAACGAGGTCATCCGTAGTCTTTTTAATGGACATGAACAGCTTTTGTTGTAATAGGTTTACGCTTTCCAAACGACCTAAAAAAATATAGACAAACATTTGGGAGTTGGAATAAATAGAGAAGCAATCAATGGAAGATTGTGTAAGTAAGTAAAAGTTGATGTTCGCTTGACAAAGACTGCCATTAACTTTCATGTTTCAGAGTTTCAGTTAAGTAACTACCCCAAATTATGTAAGTTTGATCAAATGTAATATACAGTGAATACTTATTTCATATCAAGTGTAAATAATATAAATGAAGGGTTAAAGTCGTTAAGAATTACTGTAATTGACCCCAAGGGGTGGGAGAGATGGCAAGGTCACTAAGGCAAAAACCTTGAGGTCCTTGGTTCCAATCCCCATACAAACAAAGGGTCACACTTACCTATCAAAAAAAGGAATTACTGTAACCATTCAAATAAACATATAAATGCAAAGTAATCTATCTGGATTTCAATTTAGTTCAGAAGATTGACTGTACTTAGGGAAAATCATTCAATGGGACTGTCCCACCATGTCACTGGTGTGACGTTCCACTTACCTTTTGACAAATGACAAAGTCACCAAATCAGAGTAAAGCAGGCTCCTAAGATCTTGGGTGGTGATAGAACACTTCACACCCACCACCCAAGTGTAAAAATAGAGTTGGTGCGTCACACCATGTCACCCTAGGGACATGGCATGGCCCTCCACTGAATAACTTATCCATAATTAGGACAAATAGTTACTTGATTTCCACTTTTTATTCATAATACTTGCTTAAACATATGCTAAATAACTTTTCTTATGTTACTCGATTTCTTAAAAGAGTTTGTGGAATAATTGTTCCTGCATGTCCAATATATATACACACACACACACATATATATATATATACCAAAGATTGGAGGGGACATAGACCTTACCCCAACCCTTATTTTTTGTTATTTTAATGTCTTGAAAGGCTACAATTAAAGATATATATGATGCCTTTGGTGTGGCTAGAACAAATGGTGCCTCTGGTGAGGTTTTGAACACCCGACCTCTCAGTTGAGAGTAGTGATGTACCAGGGTGCCTCTAATAGGGCTTGGGCACTCGACCTCTCCGTTAAGATAAACGAGCAGCTAAATGAGACCTTTGGGTAAGGCTTGAACAACAACGTTGCCTCTGAAGAGGCTTGAACACCCAACCTTTCTATTAAAAGTTTTAAAGTCCAGGGAGTTTCTAGTGGAACTTGAACACAAGACCTCTCCGTTAGGAGAAATGAGTAGTACCAGTTGAGCTGAGCTCGTTGTTAAGTAGAATTGCTTGATGATGTTAACAATTTGTGCATTTGCAATGCAACCAATTGAAATCTATTATGTCTAAGGCCTTGAAACTGATTATATCCTGTTGCATCATTCTTGATCTGTGGCCTTGAAGTTGGATTGCTACTTGAGACTGATGAATAAGTTAAGCAATAGAATGTCGCCTAAACCACTTCAAAATTATCAACAAGCTCTTGATTGCAGTTTTTCCAAATTTAAGTAAATTTCATATTACTTTGACAGTTTCTACACAATTGATCTTTTATAGAAAGCAACATAGCAACCAAGAAGTAGCTATCTCTGAAGTTGAATAGCTACTTCTCCACTTACATTACTCAAGTCGCAAAAGGTTTTAATTAGTTTGGGCGTTCAGATATATTTCCACAAAAAAATCATCAAAATTGTGAGTTTCTATACAAGCCTCAAATTTCTTCAATCTTTATTTATTTTAGCATAATAATAAAAATTCTAATAAATGCGCAAATTTTATCAGAGGATTTATAGTGGGGAGGGATGGAGGTGATCAGGTGATGGTTTCTCATCTACTCTTCACGGATGACACCCTAATTTGCTGCGAGGCAAAGGTAGATCAGCTGGGATATCAATGAATGATCCTTCTTTTCTTCCAAGAAGCATCAGGATTAAAGGTTAACATTCTCAAGAGTGAGGTGTTTGCCGTGGGTGTAGAGGAGGATATAGATGACTTGGCTGCGTTTTTTGGGTGTAAGATCGGTGCTCTTCCAACGACATATCTTGGCCTCCCGCTAGGGACAAATTCCAGAAATAAAGAAATTTGGAATCCGGTCATAGCAAGGGTTGAACGCAGGCTAGCGGGATGGAAGAAACAATACTTATCCAAGGGTAGATTGACCCTTATTAAGAGTACCCTTTCGAGTTTGCCTACTTATTTTATGTCTCTGTTCACTATGCCAGTTTCAGTGATGCAGAGAATCGAAAAGTTGGAGAGGGATTTTTTATGGGAAGGACAAGCGATGGAGAGGAAGTATCATTTGGTTAGGTGGGAGGTGGTGTGCTCTAGTGTTCATAGTGGTTGTTAGGGATCAAAAAGCTTAATTTGTACAATGTGGCGTTGATGGGGAAATGGCTTTGGAGATGTATGCAAGAAATGGAAAGTCTCTGGAAAAAGGTAGTGGTGTGTAAATTCGGAGCTGTGGGGGTGGCTGGTTCAGGTTATGAGGATCAGATCCTGGATTTACTTCTGGACATCGAGAAGAAGTGGAGATCGTCAGGGAGACAGCTGCAAGAGGCAGAACAAAACTAGGGAGAAATGTAAAAGGCAGCTTAAGCAATTGTGCAACAGTCTTAATGCTGATATGTTCCTGTGCCAGGAAGGGGGGAAAAGAAGGAGGAAAAAAATTGTTTAATATGCATCTAAGAATTGTTACTTGGAATGTGTGGGGCCTTAATGATGTAAATAAAAGAACACTGATAAAAGGATTGATCAGGAGATGGAAACCGAATGTTGTTTGTCTTTAAGAAACAAAAATGGAGAAGGTTGATGTTAGTATCATTGATAGTGTTTGGATTGCTAAAGGGGTGGATTGGGTTCATTTAGGTTCTGTAGGGGCTGCTGGGGAGGTGTTAGTTATGTGGGACAGAAGTGTTCTGTCGAAAGTTGACTCATTGCTGGATGAATTCTCAGGTTCGTGTTTGCTGAAGACTTTGGATAATAGTAGAGATTGGCTTTTTACAGTGGTTAACGAGCTGTGTAGCACTGCTGCTAGGGAGAGATTTTGGGTAGAATTAAAGGATACAAAGGCTAGATGGGATGTGCCTTGGTGTGTAGGGGGTGACTTTAATGCGGTTAGATTCCCTCACGAACGTTCTGGTTCTCGTATCTATTCTAGAGAAATGATGGAATTTAATGATTTCATTAATGAGATGGAGTTGGTGGATCTTGCTTTGGTAGGGGGCGATTTCACGTTGTTTACAAATGGGTAGCGTCATCAATTTTCGAGAATTGATAGATTCTTAATTTCAGGGGATTGGGAGGGCTGCTTTAGTGGTTCTGTTCAGTCCTGTTTACCGAGGCTATCATCAGATCATGTGCCTTTGCTTCTTGAGTGCGGTGGTAGTTCTAAAGGGAAAACTCCTTTTTCGGTTTGAGAATATGTGGTTAAAAGAGCACGGGTTTCTGGATTGGGTGAAGGCTAGATGGGATTCTTACTTGGTGGCAGGTGATCCGAGTTTCGAATAGCTAGAAAACTGAAGTTACTAAAGGAGGATTTAAAAGTTTGGAATAGAGAGGTTTTCGGAAAGGTGGAGTTTAAAATCAAATACATTTCGGACGAGATATGCAGGTTGGATGAGAGAGCAGGGGATGGTTTATTGGATGAGGCAGAAGAGTCCCTTAGGGTGCAGTTGAAACAGAAGTTGAAGAGTCTTTTTATTCGTGAAGAGATCTGTTGGAGACAAAAGTCGCGGGTGGGAGGGAGATAGTAATACCAAGTTCTTTCACAGGATGGCAAAGATCCGTCGAGCAGCAAAAAAAATTAGTTCTATCCAGATTGAAGATGTTCTGTTAGAGGATGAGGCAGAGATTAAGGTTGGCATCATGAATTTTTATAGGCGATAGTACAAGGAAAGTGGGGATTGGAGACCAAATCTGGAAGGAATTGACTTTGACAGAATTAGTGCTCATGACTCGGCAAGTGGTAGCAGTGTTACGTAAGATGGAGGGAGATAAAGCCCCAGGTCCCGATGGGTTTTCTATGACATTTTTTCAGCATTGTTGGGAGGTGATTAAGGGGGATATCATGGAGGTGTTTCAGTTTTTTCATTCTAGTCTGAGATTTGAAAAAAGCCTTAATGCTGCCTTCATAGCTGTTAAGCTTGATGATATCCATTGTTGGGCCCCTATCTAACAGCTTAAGCTTTTAGATGAGTTGGTTACTTAACATGGTATCAAAGCTCTAGTTTGGCAAGGTCATGGGTTCGAATCATACCGCTTACATTTGTTACCCGGAATATTGTGGGTGCGTGTTGTCACTCTGTTTGGTTTGTGATGCCCTTGGTGAGGCATGTTTGCGTATCTCTTCACGTGTGGACGGGTCACACGTGAGGGAGAGTGTTAAGCTTGATGATATCCATTGTTGGGCCCCTATCTAACTGCTTAAGCTTTTAGATGAGTTGGTTAATTAACAATAGCCTTGATTCCAAAAAAGAGTGGTGCGACTGATTTGAAAGACTTTCGACCGATTAGCTTGGTTGGTGGCATTTACAAGCTGATCTCCAAAGTGCCAGCCCAAAGAATGAAAAGGTAATGAGCAGAATTATTTCGGCGTCGCAGCACGCTTTTGTGAAGGATAGACAGATTTTGGATGTGTCTTTTATTGCCAATGAAGTCAGGTTGAAAAGAAGTGTTACGGGGTTATTGTGTAAGTTGGATATCGAGAAAGCTTATGATAATGTGAACTGGGACTTTCTGTTATATATGTTAGGAAGGATGGGTTTTGGTATTAAATGGATCCAATGGTCCGATTATGCATCTCTACGGTACGCTTCTCTGTTTTGGTGAATGGGGAACCATCGGGGTTTTTTTCAAGCTTGAGGGGATTGTGTCAAGGTGACCCTTTGTCCCCGTTTCTGTTTATTGTTGTTATGGAGGCTCTTAACAGGATGTTAGAGAAGGCAGTGCTGGAAGGTCTTATAAGTGGGTTCAAGGTGGGGAGGAGAAGGGAGAGGGAGGTGTCGGTTTCCCATCTTTTTGCAGATGACACATTGGTTTTTTGCGGTGCAGATAAGGCTCAATTGGGGTATCTTCAATTGGTATTATTATTCTTTCAAGCAGTTTCGAGTCTTCGAATTAACATTTCCAATAGTGAAATTATTCCTGTAGGGGTTGTGGAAAATGTTGGGGATCTAGCTTCATTCTTTGGTTGCTTTCTTACTTTAGTCTTCCAATAGGTGCACAGACAAAGAGTAGGACGTTGTGGAATCCAGTGATTGTACGCTTCGAGCAGAGATTGGCAGGGTGGAAGCGTCGACTCCTTTCTAAGGGGGGGAGATTAGTCTTAATCAAGAACACTCTTGCTAATTTACCGACATATTTCCTTTCGCTCTTTGTGATTTCTGCCACAATAAGGCAAAGACTAGAGAAGTTGGAAAGAGATTTCTTGTGGGAAGGGCAAACAGATGGGCATAAGTTTCATTTAGTGAACTGGGAGGTCTGACAGAAAACTCAAATTCTTTAACGAGGCTTTGCTGGGGAAATGGCTGTAGAGGTATCTTACTGACCAGGAAGCTTTTTGGAGACAAGTGGTGGATCACTGTTGGTTCCCAAGTGCGGTCAATTCTACTTTTGGGGTGGGAGTGTGGAGAGACATCAGGAAAGGGTGGAGCTCTTTTGAGAGATTCATTGCATTTGAGGTTGGCAACGGGGTCTCTGTGAGATTTTGGGAAGATAGATTGTGTGGAGATACGTGTTTGAGGGTGGTGTTCACGAACCTATTCGAGGTTTCCACGAATAAGGATTGTAGAGTTAGTTCGGTTTTGTCTATGGTGGAGGGTAACCCTATCTGGAATCCCACGTTCAGAAGGAATTTTCATGATTGGGAGATTGAGTCAGTTATGCACTGCAGCTCTTAGGGAGGCTTCAAAAGCAGAATACAGACAGGTTGGTGGATAAGGTGGTATGGAAAGGTACAAGGGGTCCTCTTTTTTCAGTCTAATCGTATTATCTCAAGCTTCTCAACTGTGGCAGAACTTCCATCCCTTGGAGAGCAGTTTGGAACTCTCAAGCCCCTAAGGGAGTCGCTTTCTTCATGTGGGAAGCGACTCACGAAGCTATCCTAACCGGGGACAATTTGCGGAAACGTAACATGGTTTTTGTCAATAGGTGTTATTTGTGCAAGGCTAGTGAGGAGAGTGTAAATCATCTGCTCCTCCACTGCCAAGTGGCTATCGAGTTATGGAATTTTGTGTTGGGACTGTTCAAGATGACTTGGGTCATGTCGAGGTTGATTATTGACCATGTAAGGGGCTGGTCTATGGGGTATAAGAATAGGAGAAGCCGTTTTTGGGAGACAGCTCTTTTGGGAGTGTGTTGGATGCTATGGAGGGAAAGAAACCATAGGGCATTTGATAACGAGGAAATGTCGGTCCCGGATCTGAAGAATTTGTTGATTCGCACCCTTCATTTTTGGTGTTACGAGGCTGATCACTCCACTCCTAGTCCTAACACTTCTATTGTAGATTTTATAAATAGTATAGATTTTGGCTAATATTTTTGGTAAGGTATACTCCTAGTGTTCAAAGGTCGCATCACCTTTTTTTTATACTTTTTTATATAATTATTACCTATCAAAAAAAATCGGTGCTGGAGTTTGTAGGTGGGATCTTATTGAGGTTCACTCCTCATATGGTGTGGGGTTGTGGAAGGGTATCAAAAAGAGGTGGGAGGTTATGAAAAGGTTCAAATCTTTTGAGGTAGGCAATGGTAATTTGGTCAGATTCTGGAGCGATCATTGGTGTGGGAACATGGAGCTCCGGCAGGAATTTCCTGCTCTATACGGTCTATCTTCGAACAAGGATGAAACTGTTAGTGAAACTATGCAATTCATGGGTGATACTGTAACGTGGAACCAATCTTTTAGAAGGAACCCTCAAGATTGGGAACCAGACGCTCTCGGGCATTTTTTTTAGCAGTTATATAAGCAGAAGAGGGACAGAAATAAGGAGGATGCGGTGGCGTGGAAGGGTGGAAAGAACAGAGCTTTTTCAGTGAAAGCCTTCTATCAAAAGCTCTTGGGAAGGAATGAGATGTTTCCTTGGAAGAGTGTGTGGAGGTCTAAGGCTCCTACAAGGGTGGGTTTCTTTGTGTGGGAAGCTGCTAATGAAGCTTTATTAAGAAGCGACTATCTCCAGCGGCGAAGGAAAACTTTTGTCAATAGATGCTATATGTGCAAGTGCGGAAAGTGTAAATCACTTATTGCTGCGTTGTGAGTAGCCAGGGATCTATGGGGCTTCATTTTTAATTTGTTTCATGTGTCTTGGGTGATGCCTAGTACGGAAATGCTCAGAAGTTGGTCTTTGTATTACCGCAAGGGGAGGAGTTTTCTATGGGGTACTGTTCCGCTGGCGATATGTTGGAATATATGAAAGGAAAGAAATGATAGAATTTTTGAGAATACAGAGATGAGCATAGACAAGATTAAGGAACTGATTTTGAAGACGGCTCTTTTGGTGCCATGAGTCGCTAGCTCTTGGTGCAAACCCTTTTATAGAGTTTGTGGATAGTATAGCTAGTAAGTAGTTTTTTTTTTTTTTTGTATAATCCCAGCATACAAAGGACGCGTCACCTCTTTTGACGCTTTTTATTTATTTTATTCCTACTTATCAAAAAAAAAACTTTTTATAGATTTTGTGGATAGTATAGCTAGTAAGTAGTTTTTTTTTGTATAATCCCGGTGTACGGAGGACGCGTCACCTCTTTTGACGCTTTTTATTTATTTTATTCTTACTTATCAAAAAAAAAAATTGTGCAAATTTTATCTCCTTTCCTTTTGTCCAATGGGGGAGGGGTGATTAGTTAAGTGAAACTCCTCATTTTTTTATTAGTAGATCTTAAATTGCAATCATACTAAATTTAATTTTTAAAATTATTTCTAAACCATAACTGTATTTGTATGAGATGTCAAACGATCAAGTTTATTATGGGGATTTGATAGTTAAAAAGCATTTAAACATGCAAAGAAACAGGAGAAATAACCTCCGAACTTCATTAAAAAGATTATAATAATATTACAAATTTTAGAAAATATGGTTTACAACCTTATTTTCCTATTACTACTGCGGGAAAAAAAGATGAACCCTTACTAATATAACCCAAAATTAAAGGCTCGTATAGGTCTTCGTCCACTTTGAGGCAAACAACTAAGGCCTGACGGACAATAGGGGTGCACTTCAGATCGGGTGGGCGGATTTGAGAGTACTTTTCCATCCAATCCACATCTTGGTGATTGATGATTTCATCATCCGCAATCGAACCACGATAGGGCAAAACCAATCTAATCCATATAATTGCGGATTGGTTGGAATGGATTGAGTCCGTCCCTAAATTATTGTCTTGTTTGACCGACATACAGATTAAGAAAAAATAAATTACGTGATTATTAATATAGGTATAATATGTAGTTTCCTTTACCTATCAAAATAATAATAATATGTAGTTTCCTTTAAGGTCCATGCGCATACGGGTTATAATTAAAGTAGGAAGAAAAAATTAGGGTAAAGTGAAAAAAGTGTATGCCTAAAAAGTATAAGTTTACAAACAATAATTTTTTCCCCTAGGTAGTAATGGTTCGTTCCCTTGGAAAAATGTGTGGAGGAAAAAGGCCCCTTCAAGGGTGGGTGTTTTTTTTGTGGGAAACAGTTAATGAAGCTTTGTTAACTTGCGATAATCTTCAACGTCGTGGTAAAGTCTTTGTCAATAGGTGCTGCCTATGCAAATGTGATGGGGAAAGTGTAAATCATTTGCTACTTCATTGCCATTTTGCAATATGCTGGATTATTTGGTTGGAAAGAAATGCCAAAAAATTTGAGAACGTGGAGAGAACCTTTGAGAAGATTAAGGAGCTTATTCTACATACTCCGTCGTTTTGGTGTCATGAGTAGTTTCTCTTTGGTACAAACCCTTCTATAGAGTTTGTGGATAGCATAGCGTGTAATTAATTTCCTTCTTGTATACTCCCTGACACGTCACCTATTTTGACGCTAGCGTATTTATAATGCTTATAAAAAAAATAATACAATTTTTTTGGGACGAACGAAAAAAGAAAACAGGACAATAATTTAGCGACGGAGGGAGTATTATTAAAAAATATATATAACTTTATTTGCTTAAAAGTGAAGGAGAAAGGAGCAAGTGATGTGAAAGAGTTCAGACCTAACAGTCTAGTTGGCGGGGTTTACAAACTCATCTCAAAGGTGATGTCATTGAGGTTGAGAAAGGTGTTGGACAAGATTATCTCCAAGCCTCGGCATGCTTTTGTTAAGGAGAGGTAAATCCTAGATGCATCAATGATCGCTAATGAAATCTTGGACGCTAGGATTAAAAGCATAGTTTTGGGTATACTATGCAAGCTAGACATTGAGAAGGCATATGATCATGTGAATTGGGGCTTTTTGTTGCACTTAATGGAAAGGATGGGGTTTGGCTACAAGTGGAGGAGGTGGGTATAGTTTTGCATTTCTTCAGCAATATTCTCGGTGTTGGCAAATGGAGAACCCTAAGGTTTTTTCCCAAGCTCAAGGGGTTTGAGGCAAGGAGATCCTCTATCCCCGTTCTTGTTCATCATAGTTATGGAGGCTCTTAGCAAACTTATGGAGAAAGTTGCTTTGGGTGGTTACATGAGTGGGTTTAGAGTGGGTGGGGATGATAATCCGGAGACTATGGTTTCCCATCTTCTTTTTTGCAGATGACACCCTAGTCTTTTGTGGAGCGGAGCACACTGAATTGGACTATCTAAATATGGTGTTGCTATTCTTTCAGGCGTCCTTGGGCCTTCGTATCAACGTCTCCAAAAGTGATATCATTCCAGTAGGTGAAGTTAAGGGTGTGGGGGCTTTGGCCTACTTTTTCGGTTGTGAGATTTCCAATCATCTGTTTTTGTATCTTGGGTTGCCTATTGGAGGCTCGTTCAAGTGTAAAAATATGTGGAATCGGTGATTGAAAAATTTAAACATTGCTTGGCGGGTCGGAAGAAGCAATATTTGTCAAAAGGAGACTTGTTTTGGTAAAAAAATACGCTCTCAAGCATGCCTACATATTTTTTATCTCATTTTGTGGTTCCTGCTTCGGTTCGGAAAAGATTAGAGAAGTTGGAGAGGGATTTTCTGTGGGAAGGACATTCGACAAAGCGGAAATATCACCTTGTCAAATGGGCTACAATTTGCTCAGGTTTAGCGAAAGGGGGTTTAGGAATTAAGAATTTGAAGTTGTTTAATGAAGCACTGCTAGGGAAGTGGCTGTGGAGGTATTTGTGTGATAAGTTAATGAGTCATTTGGAGTAGGAGTGTGGAAAGGTATTAGAAAAGGTTGACATGCTTTTGGTAAAAACATATCTTTTGAGATTGGGACAGGTCGGCGGTGAAATTTTGTTAAGAGACAAATGGTGCGGAGGTGCGAAGGTGCGGAGTTGCTTAGATCCTTTCCCGAGCTTTTCTCTATGGCTAGGGAAAAGGATAGTTTGAGCTCGGTGTTATCATTGGAGAATGGACGGGTGATTTGGAACCCGTTGTTTAGAAGGAATTTCCAAGATTGGGAGATAGAATCGATGAAAGATTTTTTGAGCTTCTTTACAACCAAAAAGTTGGTTGTGAGAGTGATAGGGTGATTTGGGAGGGGTTAAAGGACAACAAGTTCTCGGTCAAAGGCTACTATTCCAAGTTGTTAGATAGAGAGGGGTTTTTGTTCCCATGGAAATCAATGTGGAAGACGATAGCTCCAAACCGAGTGGCCTTTTTTGCGTGGGAATGGCGAATGAGGCTATTCTAACCGGTGATAAACTGAGGAAAAGAGGAATGATATATGTTAACACATGGTTTATGTGCAAAGAGAGTGAGGAAAGTGTTAATCACTTGGTTATGCATTGCCCGATGGTTGGGGAATTGTGGAATTTAATTTTTAGGTTTGTCCAATGTGGCGTGGGTGCTTGGGAGACCTCCAAAGATTTGTTATCGAGGTGGAGATATTTTTGGCGGAGGAAGAACAAAAATACTATTTTGAAAGTTGTTCCCTTTGGGGGTGTGGTGGACGATTTAGAAGGAAAGAAACCGTAGGGCCTTCAACAATGAGGAAGGGTCCATTTCAGATATGAAGAGTTCTCTGCTCCATTTCTTGTTCGCATGGTGTGCAAAGGCAGAGCAATCACACATCCCCGCATTAGTCTTTGTTGAAGATTTTGTGCATAACTTCTCTATATATTAGTTAGATTTTTGGTAGAGTATACTTCTAGAGTACAAAGGACACGCATGCTTTGACGCTTTGCTATATATACATTTAACCATTATCAAAAAAAAAAAAAAAGTGAAGGAGATTATTGTTAATAACACTTGGAAGCTTATATCATAATTCTTGAAGAAAATTCCTTCAATATTTAAAAGCATCAAAAGAGATTAACTTTAAAATATTAAGAGACTAACCATCTATAGACCAACTTAATTAAGACATTGAATAATCAATCACATATATTTGCAAGCAAAAAAAAGTTTATAATCAATTCCAACTCTCAAAGAAAAGTTTATACATTATTATATATATAGTAAAATTATATACTCCCTTCGTTCCTGGTAAAGAGTTCACTATACCATTTTGGTATGTTTCACTTAAAAAGTCAACTTTCAAAAATTATGTCTACCATCTCTTTAACATTTCAACTTTACCCTCTACATTATATATTAACATATTGATTATGCTCAAGCATTTTTGTAATGATAATCATATTTAATGCTAGTTGTATACACCATGTATATATACACACACATATATGATTATTATTGTGGATCGGTTAGAATTGAACAGCTACCAATTTCTTTTCAATGAATCCACTATCCATTCACACATTATTTAATCCACCCAAACCCACAAAATTTGAAATTAATTGGGTGGTTTAAGCAGATTGGGCGGATCTTGTACACCTATAGCGAATAACAGAGATATGAGTTGCCTTGAATTGAAGGTGGCCTAGAAATGTGAAATGCCCCCAAAAGCTCCTCCCTCCTTTTTTGTTTGTAAGGTGTCAATTAACATGAAGGCATAGGAGCAAAACGGTTGGGTCGGGACCATGTGGAGGAAGAGGTTGGGTTCCACTTTCACAGAACGTTGTTGTTCTGTCAGCTGTTAATTTTTGGATGATAGGAGAAGATTTAACAGAGAAGAAAATAGTTGTGGTTAAAAACGAATAAACCCACGTTTTATGCATCCATTTTGGGAAAGGATAACATAACTTTTTATTTCCCAAGGCAAATTCATTGTAACGGGGCTTGTTTTAGAGGAAGAGGAAGAGTTACCATCACACTTCACATTGGTAATGATACATTGTTTTAAAAGAAAAACCTGTAATGACTACTTAAGTGGAGTATAAATGTTTAATACAGTACTACAGTTGTCACTTATCAAACAATATATATATACAGTACTACAGTTGTACAGACTTAATTGGAAGACAGCAGTTTAGTTAAAGCAAAATATAATTAAAAAATACTTTAATAAATATATGCAAATGAGTGGCATAAAATTCAATAAATAACTACTAAATGAAAAATAGAAAATAAATACGTTAACTAGCATAATACAAGAAATTACGAAGAAGAATCATCTCTTTGTCGGACATATGAGAACCCAATTTGCAATAAACTTGACCAAATTTCAGACGAAGAAAATGATTCTTCTTTGTAATTTCTTGGCTTATCAAAAAGTAACCCAACTATATAAATCATGCTCTAGATAGTAGTATATTCTCCCTCATGTTTGGTAGGTAGGCAAATAAACCAAGATGCACAGTGCACAAATCTGACAGTGGAAACTGTACTAGTATAAAGGAGAATAAAATGATATAGGGCACACTAGACCCTACAACCTTGTGAGATGAGCGCTCCACAACAGTGATAAGTTTTTTTTTTTGATAAGTAAAGAGTATATATAAATAATAGGCGTCAAAACAGGTGACGCAGCCTTTGTACACTAGGAGTATACAAACTACTCAGCTCTAAAACTATTCACAAAATCCACAAAAGAATGCCCAAGAGAATCATCTGTCGCTGAACACCACAAAAACAATGTGCGCAAAAGACAGTCTCTCAATTGATCCAGTGTAACCTCACTATTATCGAAAATTCTCCTGTTCCGCTCTTTCCAAATAGTCCACCAGACACCCGCCGGAATAGCACCCCAAAGAATATTACTCCTCCTATGATTGGAACGGGACCAACTCAAAAGCATCCCCCGAACAGAACTGGGCATTACCCACGAGATCCCAAAAAGACCCATAACAGTATATCATAGAGAGCGAGCCACCGGACAATGCAGTAACAAGTGATTAACGCTCTCTTCGTCGCCTTTACACATGTAACACCGGTTCACATAAACCATCCCCCTTTTGCGAATGTTTTCTCCCGTAAGAATCGCCTCATGACAAGCTTCCCAAACAAAAAATGCAACACGACTGGGAGCAATACTCTTCCAAATTCCTTTCCAAGGAAAGGGATCCCCCACTCTGCCCGACATAGCACAAAAATAAGATTTAACACAGAACTTTTTGTTGTTCGATGCATCCCACCTTGCCTTATCAATTCTACTCCCGTCAATCTGAAGCGAATAAAGCAAAGTGAAAAAATTTCCACAAACCTCCATCTCCCAATCTTGAAGATCCCTACGAAACAAGGGATTCCAGACCACTCTACCCTGATCAATATGCAACACCGAACTAACATAGCAGTTTTTAAACAGTGATAGTTACCAGATGCCCAAAGGCTTAAGGTGTTAAGAGTACAAAACAAGGTTTGGTAAAACTCTAAAATCAAGCATTAGGATTCAATACAATATGTGAAATAAACAGCTAGCTACGAACATAGTCACCCAAGTGATCGTTGAAAGATATTCCATAATATTTTATAAACCAACTAGCAAATCTCGCACAAATGACAAGTGGTCCATAAATACAAGACTATAAAGACAATTATGCCAAACACGTTGACATTATACTAAGACTTTTTTTTGATAAATAAAGAGACAATTATATATATGTGTGTGTGTGTGTGTATATATATATATATAATTTTTTTTGATAAGTAATTGAATATATAAAGGCGTCAAAAAAGGAGAAGCGTCCTTTTGTACACTAGCCGTATACAAGAAGCCTAATCTAATTAAAAGTTATTCACACAATTCACAAAAGGACTGCTGACTAGACCAAAAGAAGAGTCCATCTCTGAACACCAATGCAGCAAAGTGCACAACAAACAGTTCCTAAGCTGGGCCGAGGCTTCCACATTATCAAAAAAATTGTTGTTTCTCTCTTTCCAAATTACCCCCCACACACCCACCGGAACAGTGTCCCAAAAAACATTACGCTTCCTATTATTGTGTCTCCGCCAGCTCAAAAGCAGCTCCCTAACTGAATTAAGCATCACCCATGACATTTTGAACAGCCCCAAAATCATATTCCACAGTTCACAAGCAACCAGACAATGAACTAAAAGATGGTTGACACTTTCCTCTTTGCTTTTGCACAGGTAGCACCAATTGACATACAATATCCTTCTCTTCTGCAAGTTGTCTCCAGTCAAAATGGCACCACGACAAGCCTATCAAGCAAAAAAAATTAGCTCTAATAGGAGCACAATTCCTCCATATACCTTTCCAAGGGAAAGAATGATCCTCTCTGCCTGTTAGAGCTCGATAAAAAATTTAACCATGAACTTCTTTGAGCTCGAGGCAGACCACCTCAACCTATCCTCCCTGCAATCATTAATTTGGAGCGAGTAAAGTCTTTTGAAAAATTCTGCACATATTTCCATCTCCCAATCCTGCAAATTCCTACGAAACACAGGAGTCCACACCCAAACTGACACTACAATTCTTATCCATAGCTAAATTGAAAAGGGCGGGGAAAAGTCTCTATAGTTCTTCCTCCCCACACCAGTTACCCTTCCAAAATTTCCCTTTCCCTCCACACCCTATGTTGAAAGAAATCTGTCTCTCAAAAGCTTCTCAACCTTTGCAAATACCACCCCACACCCTTGAGCCAAAAGAATTGAATTTGATATTCGGGAACCAATTGTAATCCCCTTCACCATATTTGCAAGTAACCACTTTCCTCCACAAACCATTAGTGTCGATCATGTAACGCCAAAGCCACTTACTGAGCAAAGCTTTGTTGAAACGACCAAGATTTTTAATCCCTAAATTTCCATCCCGGATATCATAGCAAACTTTTTTTTGTTAAGTAAGAAAATGTTATAAATATGAGAGTGTCAAAACAGGTGACGCGTCCTCCATACAACAGTAATAATTACATTATGTTATGTATCCACAAACTCTACAAAAGAGTTTGTTTCAAAAGAAGTCGACTCATGGCACCAAAAGAGCAGAGTATGCATAATCATCTCCTTGATCTTCTCTACGTTTCTCTCCATATTCTCAAAAACTTTAGCATTCCTTTCCAACCATATTTAACTTTCTCCTTCATAATTGATATCATGGCAAACTTTCTCTTATTTAGCTTAGAATAGGTACAACTAAGCTGGGTTCAAAGTTATTACATGTATAACGAACCGAGCCATCTATTTTTTCACTAAATCAGGGGATGTTGCATATTTCACCAGAAAATTAGCTATCCACACTATAAACATGTAAGAAATATGAAAACTGATGCTTCAAAATACCTATGTAGCATAAGCATCATCCAAATGATGCAAAAACAAGAATAAAGAGAATGAAATATATATGTATATATATAGAGAGAGAGAGAGAGATAGAGAGAGAGAGACCAGAGAAAGGTATGCATGATCTTAGATAGTTTTAGAAGAAAAGAACAACCAGATGCCAACCTTAGATTTTGAGGCTTTGGGTTTGCTTTTATCAGCTCCAACTCTTCCACACCTCTTCTCCTCTTCCTATAGACAGTTATATAGAAGAATTACAATATCCGGTGTGCATTTGCAATATTAGTATGTTACAAGTCTGAATATGTTTGCACTAAATCAATAGAATATATGAAATGCTTTAGCTCTTAAAAGCAAATTAGAAAAGCAAACAAAGGAATAAAATTACTCTTCAGATAAAAACTTGCTAGTAAAATAGTTTAAAGAGAAAGTACATCAAAATTCGCTCGTAGAAAGGAACAATGGGTCAATTCAATGTAGTTGAGTTGGCGACAAGTTTTCTCTTAACTCAAAGAATATTTCATATCATCCATCTAAGAACGTAATATATAGCTCTGTTTTAAAAATCAGTCTAGGCGGCTGTTGCTGATTTTGCATTTTTTTTTTTTGGCCCAAAATAATGTCATAATGTCATTTTAGGTTTTTAAAATAATAATAATAATAATAATCAATTTTCAAATTATTAAATTATCGTTGTAAATTTGTAATTTGTTAACCGACCTATGGACAATTGAGTTATTGACTATTTTTGTAATATTTTGAGTCTTCGAATGATATTAAAAATTTTATTTTACTTTTAAAATTTAATATTATAATGTAATCATTATTTTTAAATTATTAGGTGATATTTACTATTTTTTTATAAGTATTATAAATATGCTAGCATCAAAACAGGTGATGCGTCCCTTGTAAACAGGGAGTATACAAGAAGGAAATTAATTACATGCCATGCTATCCACAAACTCTACAAAAGGGTTTGTACCAAAGAGAAACGACTCATGGCACCAAAACAATAGAGTATGTAGAATAAGCTCCTTAATCTTCTTAAAGGTTCTCTCCATGTTCTCAAAAATTCTGGCATTTCTTTCCAACCAAATAATCCAACATATCGCCAAAGGGGCAACCTCCCACATATGACTTCTTCGATTCCGTTTATGATATTTACCTTTTACTGTTAGTATATTTAAAAAATTAATGATTAATAATTAGTTATAATAAAAAATATACTCCCTCTATCCCTAAATTATCGTCCTCCTTTCCTTTTTCATCCGTCCCAAAATAATTGTCCACTTTGAAACTTACCTTTTTAGAACATCACTTTTACCACTTTACCCTTACTTTTTCACTCTACTTTAACTATGGGCCACATACACATGGATATTAAAGGAAACTACACATTAAACCAATATAAATAATCAAGTCAATTGTTTTTCTTAAACTGTGCGCCGGGTCAACTAGGACGATTATTTAGGGATGGAGGGAGTATTAAAAACCTGATATTACGTCTAATTTCTAGGCCCCGCCTAGGCATCCTAGGCACTAGGGCACTCGTGTGGGCACCTAGCGCCCGCCTAGCGATTTTAGAACATTGATATATAGAACCAAAACCAAAAAACTAAACCCAAAAAGTCTTGCTTACAAAAGAATCGATCATTAGTTTGAGACATATAGTGCAATGCCCCAAGAAGAATACTTAAAACAAAAAAAAACTAAAAACGAATCCCCAAGAAGTATGTTTACATAAGGATCAACCATAAGTTAGAACGTACATGGCTTATGACCGACCATAAATTGTTTTCTAAGTCTTCGATTTGACTTATGTGATGATAAGTCATAAGCCATGTAAAAAGCATTTAAAGCACATTTAAGGCCATAAGTTATAAGCATTAGGCGTTATGTTTTTTGATAAGTAAGGTATAAGTATTATTAACAAGCGTTAGGCGTTACATGTTACAAACCAAAAGATTTCAAAAAGGATCCTCTATTTTTTCAAAAAAATGAAAAGACTTTTTGATTCCTACAAGATCGATTCAGTTCCAAAAGCTCTTTTTCTTTCATGGTCCACCAAATGAAACTTTATATAGTCCATAACTACCCTTATTTGCAAACTAAATTCTTTTCATTACTTCCATGTCCTAAAACTTAAACTAGGTTTTATTTTTTCATCTCTTTCTCATTACACGGTCTTAGCAAAAGAGTGCGGCCACAGAGTAAAACATGAAGAGCACCACGGTGACGGGCGAGCTCTTGCTAGAAAATCACCATCGGGTGACAAGTGCTGACTAGAGTCAACTGCCATACACTGCGCTCACCAACATTCTCTCGACTGTCTTCAGTGCTTTTTAAAACCAAAAAACTCTTCTCTATCATTTCTCTAATATAAAGAATAAATAAAATAAGACTTTGACAATGAAGATTTTATTTTTTTTCTTTCATCCTCTTTCTTTTCAATAATTATAAAAGTTAGTTTTCCTTTGTGTGTGTTTGGAGGTGGTGGACGCAAAACTTCTATGATTCTTTTTCATCTATGTTGGCTAATCCTTCTACATTTGTGTTTGTCTTCCTATAATGTTGGTTTTGACATAAGATTTGTTAGAGGTGAATAGAAAATAGCATAGCTACTTGACAGTATTCACATAATCAAGTTTGTTAGTCTTTCAAATTTTCATTCGGCACCTTTTCAACTTACTAATCAAACAATCATCTTTTCAACTTACTAAAGCAGTCCTATGCCTTCTGCCACAGGTGTGACATACTAGGTTAGTATTCTGACCGGCTGAACAGAGCCTCTGTTCAGCTGTCTTCAGTCTTCCTCCTTTTATTTCTATCGTTCAGTCAGTCTCAGTCTCAGTCTCACCCTCACCCTCACCCTGAATAGGAGAACTCTTTTGCTCAACCCTCGTAACCTCTTTGAGTAATTTATTTATTTATTACGCTCTCTACAAGCCTTTCTAACTTCCTCCATTTCTTGCATCTGAATTGCACCTAGCTCAGCTTCCATCGCATTCAGTTGCTCCTCAACACGTTCAACCATATCTTGTTATCAGACTCGCTCAACGCCACCTATATGCTTATGCCCACCACAATGTTCGTGTGTGATTGTCTCCTTATTAATAGTCCTAGTGCGTGATTGTCTCCTTATCAATAGTCCTAGCATCAGAATGCTTGCCATGTCCATCAAGCACAAAACTTAACCTCCGACAGCTACTTAGACGACTTCTCCAATTCTAGATTCACTTAGTCTATCAAATTCTCATCACGTGACATTCTCAGAAATGACATCCTAAGATCACCATAAAAGTCAATTATTCAAATGAGCATTTCAATTACAGAATTCGAACTAAACAAATAAATTTGACTCAATCAACTAAATTCCTTGAAATCCAAGATCGTGACACAGGCTCAAGATATGCACCAATTTCTGCATATGTCTTACAACCCAACAAACATCATCTATCAATCAAACGAGATCACCAAAACAAATTTCTAAATTATTTGTCGAGAAGGAAACCTCAATATCCCAAGAAATCGAACCTAAGCTTATCTAACTATTTTTCTTTATGATAAGTAAGTGTGACCCTTGTTGGTATGGGGATTAGAACCAAAGACCTCAAAGCATTTATTCAAACGATATACAAAGAGGCACATATGCGAAAAAGGATTTCTTTCAAATAGTACAACTGAATATCATTTTTCTCCAAATTCAAAATAAAAACCCAATCTTTCCCTTGGCATGTAAAAGGGAGGTGATCTAGTTGTCTTTCTAGTGGTCGTCATTAATCTTGTCATTCCTACTATTCATGTATTAGTCCCTAAATATCCAAAAGCCATGAAAATCTCAATAAGATAATGTTACAACCAAACCTAGGAGCTCACTCATAAACTTAATTCTACAATCATCTCTTAATTCCCTTAAACCATACTCTAATACCATTGTGTAACGTCCCAAACTCGGTCCCCATACCACAGTCCCACAGTTAGGTCATGTCACCAACAATCGATCCTTAACTAAACAATTCACAAAACCACAATGCTTAAAACTCGATGAATCCGAGCAACATAGCTAAAATCCCTTAGCAATTGGTTACAACACCCAAAACTTTATCAATTCGCTAATTTCAATACCACAACAAATCATTAATCAAAAAATTCAAGCATCAATAATAACGATCTAGTTTTTCAGGATATCACGACGAAGTCTACTCGATCCAAACTTGAATCCAACTTACTTATAACTTAGAAGAAAGAAAAGGAAAAAGGTGAGCGAACAAAGCTCAATAAACTCAAAATGCATATACAACCCCTCTACTTTTTAAGGAGTTGGCCAAAAGAAAGTCAAATATTCAAAGAGGTCAAATATTCAAATATCAAAATGTTAAGCGAACGGTTTTCAAAATTCATAATGTCACATAAGTACTCAAAATTCCCATTAAAGGATACGAATGCAAGTAATGGACTCGAGTAATCCAACCATCTCATACCCGTTGGACGGTTGGAGACAACAAACCACTCACAGATACATCTAAAAAATACTTGAAATTACAAACGAAAGATAAAGAACGCAAATACCAACACGAGAGGTCCAGCTACCACCACCATCCCATGATGGAGGCGACAGGTAACTCATAGATACCATGATCATGTAAGCGGTCTAATGACTTTACTAAACAAAGTATTAAATATCGAAATTCAAAATGGTATCTCCGGATTCCTGCACCACATGCCTAGTGATTTAAAGCTATCAAAGAAAATCAAAATGTCACTTTACTCCAATGGCTTGGTTTCTTGACTTAATTATCAAAGTGAAGATTCAAAATAACCAAATGAATTTGAAAAGCACATATATTACAATTAAATTGAATATCAATGCGAGAAGGTAGCTCACGTAACACAAAATTAAACATGTGAGATTTACAAAACACTAATTTACAAAGTAAGAACACAATAAGCTTGACGGAGTTCAAAGCAACCATTAACATAAAGTTGAGCATAACGCGTTTAAGAACGTAATATCAATAAAAAGCTATGAAGCCTACCAAACAACGAAAAGATTCAAAGGACCTAAACACGAATCCTTTACCTCTCTAGCGTTCGCACAAAACAAAAGCTCCAAATCGCAATTGAAGACTTAACTCTTCTTGCCCAAATCTCAAAGCCTCAATTCCTATTTGGCACCTTTTCTTTTTGTGCAATGTCGTTGTCCTCTCCCTCCCTCCCTCCCTCCCTCTCTCCCTCTCTCTCTCTCCCTCCCTCCCTCCCTTTCTCCCTCCCTCTCTCTCTCCCTCTCTCTCCCCCTTCCTCTATCTCTCTCCCTCTCCCTTCCTCTCTCACAATTGACTCCACAATACCACAATCAATTGGTTTCCCTCACATTCCTTCACCTCTCTTTTACCTTTTTCTTTGTGAACTTATTGATTTAAGAAAAAAATTATTATTATTATTATTAGTAGTAGTAGTAGTATTCAAACTAGGTCAAGCCCAACCCAAATAAACCAAGTAAATCTGATTAAGGCAATATAATCAAATTAACCCAACTCAAATTATTACATATAATATTATGAATAATGTTATCTAAAAATATGTCCAGCTATTACATAAAGGAAGTTTAGGAACGATTTGATACAAGTATACTAAAATTGTAGCACAAATTACGCAATGGGTATAACCCTTGCAATGTTTTTTTATAAGAAGATAATGCAAAACAATTTGGTACTAGTATACCAAAATTGTTTTACAAATTAAACAATGGGTACAGCACTTACGTTATTTTAAACAAGAGGATAATGCAAAATTTGCACTATGTACAACAAATAGTTGCACCCTACACAGACTTGAAGTGATTGCAACCAATTAGCTTCCTCGAGGCAATCAAAGATTTATTAAACAAGTTTCTCATTTTAGTAGTGGTCAAAAAGGTTGAGTTCTGAATCCCCAACCAGCGTCTTTTGGTGATAAATAATTCACTTTCTCCTGCATAAACTAACAACCCCAACCAAAGACATATTGGTGGTTGTAATTGTCATCTAGCTTGATATGGCAGAATCACTTCATTATTGTGTATCGTAACAACGACAATGGCCAAATGAAAGTAAATCATGATAAGAAATTCCTTAGAAATTTTAGCGGGCAAGGGCATGCCACATCACAAGACATTGAGATATTCCTCAAACCATTGTGTCTTGAAACAAGGTTTGCTCAAACAGTTTCTACAAAACAAAATCATAAGCCATAAACTCTTTTACTCACTTGCCCTTATTGGGTGTCCCATTTTATTATTTTATTTTATTGGTAAAATATGTTGACTTTGGCCCGTTTGGTAGTACTTGTACATGATGCCCTATGCGTTCACACTATAGTATTGCAAGTACATATTGGGACACCAAATAGGAAAGGTGAATTTATTAGCTTCATACTATATGGAACAATCATTTCGGACAAAAAAAATCAAAAAACAAGGAAACTCAATGAGGGACAGAGAGTTTACTACCCAAATGTTGGATGAAATTCCAAATTCACCTCGAACTTCAAACAAACGGTTTTACTACCACCATGCCCCACCAAATAGATATGAATTCTCTTTTTCTCAAAATGAGTATCACCTTTTAGCTATCCTCAGAGAATGACAATATGACACAAACCCAACTACCGCAGAAGTTTATTAATACATTTTCAGAAATAAAACAGCTTCTAATACCCATACCTTTGGCATTCTCAAGTGAGCAATTAGTAATGCATAAACATAAACTTCCTATTAATAAAATTTGAAGCTAGAAAAACAGATATAGACCTACAAGCACAAAAATAAAACCGAAAGTGGTAGCCTATGCATCTGAAGGCTGCCGCTAGGATAATAAAACAGAGTTGGCTGGTGGTACTGAAGAAGCTGGGCCAAACCTGAACAAAATGAAGGTAATGCTTGTTGAAAGTTCTCAGAGTGTCAGTGACCCTGGCATAAGCGCTTCTCTCACAGACTGGCCCCTCATTTCCATCCTGATGAGTCGCAACCGGGGCAGCTACTAAAGCAACTTCATCAACCGCTGCCGGCGCGGGCTCGTCGGGTTTGACCGAAAGCGAGTCAAGTGCATTGTGCAAAGCGGCCTTCTTCCTCTGGTTAAATTTAGGTTTCTTCGGAGGAGGGACGGTCTTTTCGTTGGACTCTTGACGTTTGCGAAGACGACGGGTATTTTCGGTGTTGAGCTTCTGAATACGAGCGCTGGCCCTCCTGCCGTTGACCACCGGAGGACCGGGAACAACCAGTGACGTATCGTCTTGTAATGTGGGGCCCATGTCTACTTTGCAACAACCGATTTTGTCAGCCTTTGAGGACTGAACCACCATCGTTTTCTCTCTATCTATCTCTCGGCTTTCAAACGGAGGTTGGGAATGAAAAATAAACAGCGATAACGGCTAGGGATTGGTAGAAATGAAATGAAAAATCTAAGAATGCAAATTTGAAATTTGTTAGGGTTTTTGAATTGGGAGAGAGATAAAGAATCACGGAATAAGAGAGGAGGAGAGACGGGTGGGAGAAAAGAAGCGCGCGTCTCCGAAAATCAAAATCTTTTCGCTTTCCAGACTCCACAGTTAACAGTAGGGAGGGATCTCAACTCAATTTCACTCTAAAATCTCGTTCCCGCTCTGTTTCCATTTCCGTCACCTGGTCCCATATAACTTACTAGATCTTCGTGCCATCCGTATATTTAATTTCGATAATTGAAATAATAGTAACTAAATAGAAGGTGTGATTTAAAAAAATATTACTGTTGAGTGTTACATTGTTTCAAGTGATAGTTGATGTATTGATGTTTTATAAGGGATGACTGTTCATAAAATTAATCGTATGGTATGACTTTGTAATATGAAAATAAAATATAGGAAAAGAAAAAAAGGTGGATGTTTATAATATTAATTATATGGGTGCCTTTTAATAGGAAAATAAAAAATAGGAAGTTAAAAATTGATAACTATTTACGCATGTGAATATGAGAGTGAATGTCAACCGTTAAGATAATTTAATCTCAACCTCTGAATAGTCCTAATCAATTACCTAACTGTTTTATAATATAGATTCTCGAATCCTTTTTCCTATCGAGTATTAAATATTGGTAAAATTTGTGGTTTTGTCTTGATTATTTTGTCATAATTAAAGTTGCTAGAATAAATAAAAGTAAAGTGGTAAAAAGTATTTTACTAAAACGAAAAGTTTTGATAGATGACTGATGTGACAAAAATATCAGTTTATCGGTGTGCTGAAAGTGATGTCGTACTCGTATAGGGGTCACCGGAGTCGTCGTCCGGCAAAGGTTGTTGTCATCGCAATAGGATATCTGGCAAGTAATCTCTGCAAAATAAGCACCGTGAGTAGGTGGGGATTTTCCCCAATACCCTCAAATGTGATAATCAATCCAGTGTATAAAACAGGAGGGCGTGTAACCCATGTATGTGGAGTGAAAACTATAGAAGAGATAGTGAGTCCCCGTACTATGAGCTAATAGGGTTATTTATACCTGAGGGGTTAGGGCATTGGTTTGTACTAAGGACATATCCTTTTTTCATTGGAGTGGCAACGGTTTTGAGTTAGTCATGCCAAATCGTTCGATAACTTTTTTAATGTAAGTCTCTTGAGACAAACCGAGAAATCTTTTCGAACGATCCCTAATGACTTTTACTCCAAGCACATAGCTTGTTTCACCCAAGTCTGTCATATCGAAAAGCACAGACAACCACTCTTTAGTGGCATTTATCATCTCCATATCATTCCTAGCTAGTAGGATGTCATCAACATATAATGACAGAATCAAGATCTTTTTCTTGGAACGTTTAACATACACACAGTGGTCTTCCTCAATCATCACAAAGTCAATTGAGGTTATCGCTTGATGAAAGGAACGTACCACTGTCTAGATGATTGTTTGAGACCATGGATGGAACGTTTGAGTCGGCACACTTTGCGTTCTTGTCCCTTGACTTCAAAACCCTCTGGTTGACTCATATAGATCTTTTTATCTAGTTCTCCATTGAGAAAAGCAGTTTACATCCATATGATAAAGTTCTAGATCCATGTGCGCTACTATCGCTAGGATTAGGCGAACATAGGAAAATCTCACCACAGGGGATAATGTATCCTCATAGTCTAAACCCTCTCTTTGGGTAAAACCTTTCGCCACAAGACGTGCCTTATATTTGTCAATTGATCCATCTGCCTTTCGCTTGACTTTGAAAACTCATTTGTTTCCAATAGTCTTGCGACCTTGCGGAAGATCAACTAACTCCCAAACAAGGAACCAGAAGATAACTGCTTGGCATACAACTCACGACGAGGATGTCCCGTTTGTTGAGGAGCAACTGTCTCAACACGCCAGGCCAGAACCAAGCGAGTTAGCGAGATGCTCGATAGGTCATCAACGAGCAACAGGATGCTCGTGCTCAAGACCTCAGGGTTCAATTGAACCGCCAACGAGAAAATGGGCGGGGCAGCCAGGTGAGCTTGCCCGGGCAGACCCCTGACCAACAGGCTGCTGCCCTACAAGTCCAGGCAGATTATTATAATAAGATGTATGCACTCAACCAACAACTGCTCCCCTTGGGCCATGCCCCGGTCCCAGTTGCAGATTTAGTGCAGCCCGCTCTCAGCAATCCATCATTTGTTAGTATTGGTCAGGCCTCCCAACAATTACCCACTCCGAGCAGGCGAATTCCATCAATCATTCATGTACCCTCAGAGCAGGTGAATGAAGAGCAGAGAGCAAACGATCAAGTGTTGAGCAGGAATATCCGCCAGAATCCATCCCATCGACATATATTACCGCCGACTTGATCATCATGCCTGGGGTGAAGGGCACAGTCACCGCAGAGCCAGCAAATACGCGGAGGCAGAGGGACATCGACCAAGGCACAAGGCTCGAGTTGAGCAGGAAGTTGAAGCTTCTTATGATCCAACCTACGGCCCACCAACTACCGAACACTCCAGGAGAGCACATAGTCAGCGGTCAGAGTATACCTGCTCTTCTAGGCTCACCATGGACGCGGAAAAACGTCTGGCCGAGCAGACGGAGGTCGTGAAAAAAGATATGGCCAAGCAAATGGCCAACCTAGTCGTGGCCAAGCCCGGTTATGGAGCCACAAAACCACTGGAAGGCAGCTCGTTCACTCCAGAGATTGAGAATAAGCCACTCGTGTAAGGAGTTACCTTCCCGCAATTTGAAAAATACTTCGGGAAGACACGGGCAAATGGCTGGCTCAGGTCATTTGAGGCATAAATTCGATGGTTATGGACATTGAAGCTCTGAAAAATGCGACCTTTCGAGGGCGCTCTCAAAGGCAAGGCGCAGTCATGGTTGGGGAGAGTTCCCCGGGGATCTATCGGTAGCTAGGAGTTCCGATAAAAGTTCTTGGAAAAATTTGGCACGGCGGGCCCAACGCTTATGAACATATTTGATCTCAGCAAGATCAAGTAGGGCGACCATACATGAGTCCTACAGCAGTTACCTTAAGAGGTTCGAGAAGATGCTCGACTAAGTAACAGCCACCAGCGATCCAGATATCACATTCTGCTATCTCAATAACATTAGAGCAGGCCCGCTAAAAACTATATTGACCATGAACCTAAGTGCATCAAAGGCGGAGCTGTTATCCAACTCTCACACGTTCTGCTCGACAAAGAATACCAAGGGTGACAAGCTCAAAGGAAAAGACAAGACTCAAGACAGCCCAGCAACGCCAGCTGACCAAAGCCAATTCACCCCACTGAACACTACCCGGGAGGAAATAATGTTCCAGGTCGGGGATGCTTGCAAGTCCCCTACCCGCTAGACCCTGAGTTTGCTCACACCAGGGACAACATAAAGTATTGTGACTACCATCATGATAGCGATCACACTACATAGGAATGCAATGTATTGAAGTGGGAAATACAAAAACTGATCAACGCGGGCAAGATGAACCACTTCAAAAGGAACCAGGGCACGGGAAATAATGCTGGTAATGATCGGCAGGGAAGACCCCCGAGAGAAAGAGGCGACCAGGTGTAGACACCCCAATTTCGTACCCCATGATATGTGTCTCTGACATGTGATATCAAGAACTGTTCAAAATTAACAAATGTCAAGTTGCAGGAGTCAAAAATGCGAAAGGCAAAGCAGGATGTGTAAAACAGTGAATTGCGAGAGGTGAAAGTGCTGAAAATGAAACATAAATAGTAGCATGGCGCGGCCATAAAGCAAGATGGGCGCCGCGCCAAACAATGGTGGAGTCGGCGCCAAGGTCCCTACTGTAGCTCTCAGACTTAACGCATTGTGTAATTCATGAAGGCTGCGGTACAAATGAACGAAGCCGGCTGAGGGAATTATATAATTCCCGATGAATCCCTCCTTCCTGCTATAAATAGAGGCACCGGGCTCCCCATTTCAGCGCGCAATTTTCATCCGGGAGAAACACTGAAGAATTCTCTCTGCGTTCCTTCGAAGCTATAGTAGCGAGAGGTGTGAGATAGGTGTGTGTAGCCCACTAAAGCTTCCAAACCCCGCCCAAACTCCGCTAAAACACAAATCCACCGGTTATAAGTGATCCCTAGCCTTTTAGTTAGGTATCCACCTTACTTCCGCGACCCAAAATCCAAAAAGTAAGCCGTTACTCTGCCCGAGTAATGAGCCGGAAAACACAAAAAGTAAGTCGTTATTCCACCCAACCAAAAAGGCCAAAACCTCCCAAAATAAGCCGTTATTATGCCGAGTGAACGAGCCAAAGTCATAAAAAATAAGCAGTCATTCTGCCCGAATCACAACAACAACAACAAAAACACAAAAAGACTCCCTCTTCCTGAAGGACAGAGCGAGCACACTACCGCTCTAAAAGGTAATAGCCTTTAAGGGCGTTCTTTTATTTATTATTTAAAAAGTTATTATTTAAATCCGGCCCAATGTAGCCAATATAAGCCGTTGTGCTGCCCGGATTAGATTGGGAAATATTATGTAAAAAGAGCCGTTATAATGGCCAAATATTTTTAAGTACATTTGTAATTATTGTAAGGAAATGGCTGCAAGTCCGTAAATAATGTAGCCACGGATGTATTTGTTTTATTTTCCTGTCTTTTAATGCTTTATTTATTTGCTAAATAAATATAACAATAAGCATACTTTAGCCAAAAACTATTTTGAGACCGAAATGGCGAGTTGGGTGCCTAGCACCTTCCCAACTCGTAACTTAGCCTCCGAACCCGTTTTCTATCTCTGGTTCTCTTTTTTCTGGTTTTGCTTTATTTTTGCCTTAAAATAAAGATGGCGACTCTAAAACTTTTTGGATCCAGTGGGGCCTCGCAACACTCCTTCTTTGCACTTTTCTGTTTTCCCCTAAAAAAGGGAAAATGAGAATGGAAGGGTGATGTATTCACATATCTTGACATCCCCTAAACAAGGGATAACTTGATGCGGGAAACCCAAAGCTCCCATAGTGATCCGAAACGGGCCATAAGGCTATTTTTAATAAAATCCATAGTGGGGGCGTCGCAACATCCTTTTTTGCACTTTTCCGTTTTCCCCTAAAAAAGAGAAAATGAGAATGAAAGGGTGATGCATTCTCATATCCTAGTATCCCCTAAAAAAGGGATAACTTGATGCGGGAAACCCAAAGTTTCCATATTGGATAAAAAATTCACTAAAGGCAACCGAGGCGCATTCCAACGCGCTATCTTAGACAGCACTCCTCTCGCACTTTTGATTTCGTCTTCCCCTAAAAAAGGGAGGGTGGAACGAGAGCAGTGGTGTCCCGCATCCGCACGTACGCGCACCCCTAACCAAGGGCACGCGGGGCGCGAGCGCACGTCCCGGGAACCCACACCAGGCCCCTCGGATTCAAGGGGTGGTGAACATGATTCAAGAGGAGCTCCCGTCCAACACTCAGCTCGGGAAGCACATCTACTCCCTCTCCAAGGCCATCAATGCACCAGTAGTACAGTGGACAGGGGAACAAAGTATCTTTTTCACCCGTTGTGAACTGGCGAGCACTTCTCTGGAATCTGAGCAGCCGCTGGTTATTTCTTGTCTGGTGAACAATTGGTAGGCTCTCAGGGTATTGTTGGATACGGGAGCGTGCAGGGACATCATGTACTACTCCTGTTTCAAGGGCTTAGAATTATCGGACACCCGGCTCAAGTTGTACCTAGGAAAACTTGAAGGCTTCACCAACCATCAAGTGAGTGTAAAGGGAACCATCGAGCTAGAGGTTTTCATGGGAGACGGAGCACATAGGCGGACAAAGATGATCATATTTCTGGTGATCGATCTAAAATCTGCCTACAATTGCATTCTGGGTGCCCCGGCCATGGCCAAATTCCAAATGGTCACATCCATCCCCCATCAGAAAGCCAAGTTCTACACTGAGGATGGAGTGGGCATCCTCAACAACAAGCCTCGGGCAATATGGGAGTATATCCGAGATTCCCAAAGGAAGAAGCAAAACTGATCGACCAACTCAAGAGTAGCTTAGATGTGCTCGCGTGGGACCATCGAATACATGCAGGGGGTCAGTGAAAGCGTTGCCCGCCACGACTTGAATGTGGACCCAGCTTTCTATCCAATCCTGTAGCGGCCTAGACAATGTTCTCTAAAAAAAAGTGTAGCGATTAAAGCGGAGGTCGAAAAGCTCCTGAAAGCTGACATCATCAAGGAGATCTAGTATCCGACCTGGCTGGCCAACGTGGTGATGGTCAAAAAGGCCAACGACAAGTGGCGTATGTGCGTCGACTCCACAAGCCTCAACAAAGCTTGCCCGAAGGACTACTACCTGCTTCTGCGTATCGATGTGCTCGTCGACGCCATAGCTGGTTTTAAAATACTCAGCTTCTTTGATGCGTACTCAGGGTACCACCAAGTCAAGATGAACGAGCAGGACAAGGCTAAAACGGCTAGCGGGGGTTTGCACTGCTACAAGATGATGCTCTTTAGACTGAAGAATGATGGGGCCACTTATCAACGCATGGTCAACAAAGTCTTTGGCTCCCAGCTCGGCAGAAACATGGAGGCTTATATTGATGACATGGTCATCAAGACCAGAGGCCGCAACCACACCCTTAACCTGCAAGAAACGTTTACCAATCTGCGAAAACATAACATGAAGCTGATCGAATAAGAGCAAGTGCGTGTTCGGGGTCCGAGCAGGAAAGTTCATTGGCTTCATGGTCAACCAGCGTAAGATAGAGGCAAACCCAGATAAGATCCATGCCTTGATCGAGATGGAGCAGCCCTAGTGCATCAAGCAGGTCCAGCGACTAAATGGCAGGATTATTGCCCTTGTCGCTTCATCTCCCGGTCAGCGAAGAAATGCCTCCCGTTCTTCAAGATCTGCGCGACAACAAGGGATTTGAGTGGAGTGAAGAATGTGCCAAAGCCCTTGAACAACTCAGGGAATATCTTGGCAAGTTGCCCCTCCTTAGCAGCCTCGTGCCCGGGGAACCCTTATATGTGTATCTAGCAGCCACATGCCAGGCTGTGGCTACTGTTTTAGTTTGGGAGGAGTTAGACATACAAAAACCTGTGTACAATGTATCAAAGTCCCTCAGTCTTCTGTTGAGGGTCGTTATTTTAATGTAAAAAAATTAACCTACTCACTTGTCATAGCTGGCCAAAAATTAATGGCTTATTTTTTTTGTACATGTAATCATAGTATACACAGATGCATCACTGCGCAAAACCCTACACAAGTCCGACTCATCGACAAACTACTCAACTGGTTAATCGAGCTCACAGAATTTCACATCGACTACCAGCCTAGGCGAGCAATCAAAGCTCAAGCCTTGTCCGATTTCTTGGTCGATACAAGCTTCACACAGCAAGAAGAATCTGAAGTCCCACAGCAAACAGAGCTTGGGCACGAGCAGTTTCCAACGTCTCGACCGGCTTACTGTTGGGATCTTTATGTGGATGGAACATCGATCAAAATCGGGAGTGAAGCTGGTATTTTTCACATAGCTCCCGATCAGGTTATAGAGTTCGAGTTGGCCATCCGATTCAAGTTCTCAGCTTCCAACAACGTGGCCGAGTATGAAGCAATGATCGCTGGTCTCGAGCTCGCAGCATATATGGGTGTAGAGGCGGTCATAGTGTACATGGATTCACAGCTAGTGGTGAACCAAGTCCATGGGGAGTATATGGTGCATCACCCCTCCCTGGTCAAATACGGGGAGCACGTCAAGGAAATCTTGAAAAATTTCAAGTTCTAGGCAATCATCAGGATCGATTGAGCAAACAGCATGCGGGCAGATTACATATCCAAGATCGCCAAGGCAAGTCTAGCACTACTAAATCCGTCAGTCATGATCGAGCACCTGGAAACTCTGGCCATCGATAGACCAACAATAATGGATATTAAGCCAGCAAGCAGAAGCTAAATTGACGACTACAATGACTACATAGAACAAGGAATCCTACCCCACAGACAAAGTCAAAGCTACTGTAGTCAAAAACCAGACTTGGCGGTACTCTGTAGTTGGGGGAATTTTATACAAGCGATCTAAGGTCAGACATATGCTTCACTGTGTTCCCCCATAATTATCCGAGAACGTCCTGTTCGAGGACTATGAAGAAGAGTGCGGCGGCCATCCTGGCACCACAGCCCTAGCAGAAAAAATCATGCGCGCAAGATATTACTAGATCACCCTCAGGAGGGATGCAGAGAAGTATGTTCGAGAATGTGACAAGTACCAGAGTTACGAGGACATACCGAGGTTTCCCTCCACTATGCAAACCCCGGTGGTCGTTGCCTGGCCTTTCAATATGTGGGGAATCGATTTGATCGGTATGTTTCCCTTAGCACAATACAAGTACAAGTACGTAGTGGTCACCATCGATTATTTCACAAAGTGGATCGAAGCAAAACTACTGGCTACCATTTCAGAGGCGAACATCATCAAATTCGTCCACGATCAAATGTGGTGCCAATTTGGTCTCCCACGAGCAATCATTTCCGATTACGGTACTCAATTCTCTGACAAATTCACAGCAGAGTGTGTGCGCTTAGGCGTCAAGGATTGACAATCATCCGTAGCTTACCCACAAGGCAACGCCAAGCAGAGGCCATGAACAAGAAAGTCTTGTATGCACTTAAAAGAAACTTAGAGTGGCGAGCAAGAAAATGGGCAGAAGAGCTACCATCGGCTTTATGGGCGGTCAAGACTACTGTTCGGGGTCCTACAAGAGAAACTCCTTTTGTACTCACCTATAGATCCGAAGCTATGATCATAGTTGAGATGGCCTTGCCAAGCAACATAGTTTCCCACTACAGCGAGCAAAACAATGAGCTTGTCCGGGTAATAAACCTTGACCTGCTTGAAGAAATAAGACTAGATGTGCGGCTAAGGATGGTCAATTACAAGCAGCGAGCAAAGGCTCACCACGACAAGCGAGTCCGGGGAAGAGCATTCATGATCGGGGATTTGGTACTCAGAAAAATCGAGGTCACCGGTCACCGAGCAGAAAGAAGAAAGCTCTCACCAAACTGTGAATTGTGCTGATTTCACTGGAGAATCATGTCAACGAAAGAATATGTAGAAAGTCTACATTGCTAAAAAGGGCAGCCGATATGAGCATGATCACAGGAGTCTGGGAGAGGCATGCTAAATGGTTGTTAAGGTAAATCTTCATATAAGAGGAATCCTCAAAACTAACCAAACAACTTTCGGTAGATAGGAAAGGTAATACTAAGTTGTTGAGAGAGAAACTTGATCGAAGACTAAGAATACTCCTAAGTAACATTTTGAGATGGAGGAATATTGTATCAGTGTCTATCATAATGTTTAGGAGATAGTTTGCGAGTGATAGAGATGAGGAAGGGAATGTCTCTATCAATACTCGTTGAGGCAAGACGAAGGACCGGTTAAAGAGATGAACTCATTAAAATCGTAGAGTCCTTTCAACCACTCTCATTAACGTCGAATAGGGTAGTGTGAGGAATGGTTTTAATTTCTAGATATCTGATAAAGATTTTTCTTGGAAAGCCAAAAAGTTTTTGAAAAGACAAAACAACTTTCTTGAGAAAGTAAAAAGTTTTCGATGTGACAAAACAACTTTTCAGTAAAAAGGTTTGATTTTGACAAAATTACTTTTTAGAAAAATGTTTTGATTGGAAGGTGTTTACTTCTTTAAAACATTTTAACTTTACCGAGAATCTAAGAAATTCGTCCTTACTTTAGGAATAGTCAGTTTCAAAAAGTTTTACCTCAACCTTTATAGAAATGGCAAAGATACCCTGTATATTTCATATTGTTTACTAAGGTGAAAACTTCTAGAACTGAGCTTATGAAGTGCTGCAACGCAAGACTGTTCATCAAAGATGAAGGATTGATGTTCACGAATACAGAATAGATAAAATATAACGTAAATTACTTTGAAGAAATAACATCAAACCAGTTGAGTAAAGTAAATCATACTTGATAGATTAGATAAGGAACATTAACACAGAGTATGATAAGCAATTACTCAAGCGTTATATTTGCAGAGATAAACATAGAAGAATAGAGCATGCAAATATAAGGCTATGCAGTGATGATATATCCATGATCTTGGTTACCAAAGAATTGTAGAGATAAAACAGAGATTAATCATTTATCAAAACCCAAAGAGAATAAAATATGACTAAAACAAGTGAATAAAGTCGTGCAAGTCAGTCAAGCGTAATATTCTACATTGTTTTAGAGAGAAAATGAAATTTGCTTATTTTGAGAGAATTTGAGTTCCTGAATAAAAATCAAGAAGATCATTAGCAACATTTTACAAGCTTTAGAAAGCTCCAGAAAAAATCTAGATACAGGAATAAGTTTTTCGAAAAAATCCTGGGAATGTAGGAAGGAGAATCTGGATTTTGAATATCTTATTCTCCCTTGGTCTTATGTGCTCAGAAAAGAGAAAAGAACAAATTGAAGGATTGAGCACTAGACATGGGATGTATCTTAAGCGACAGTCATGTTTAGATCGAGGTAGATGTTCTTCAGAATGAGGCTTTTGAAATCTGGGCTAATATGTCTGTAATACTTGATAGATGTTGCCTAAAGAATAGATTTCCTTTGCAACAACTTACAAAATATTTAATTTGTATTTCTTAGCAATTGATTGTAGATGACTCTTTGAAATATATGTCAAGTTCCCAGAAACTAAATATCATATAACAGAGGGATCAATCAATGTTTCATGATATGCAGTTTTTGACTCTTAACCTTTTTCATAAGAAGAAATAAGAATCATTAGAAATTCTTTCACTTTAAGGTTGCAGAATTTTGGACTAAGAAATTTATCTCGAGAAAGTGTTGGATTGATACCAATCGTTAGCCTTATATCAATAGAATTTGAATCAAGGATTTATTTAAGATGAAGCATCCATCAGAATGTTATGCATATGAGAAGGTTTTATTCATGGTGTCAATTGAAGATTACTTTTGTCACATGAATAAAATTTCTCATATTCAAGCAAGGAATCATCATAGGAATTGTCTAACTCAAGAAATTTTTGAAAACAAGATAATTTTTTAAAGTGATTAAGTTTTCAAAAATATTTTTCATGAGATCCTTGTCAAAAGAGTTTTTGAAATAAGAGATAAAACATTTTCTTTTGACATACATTTGGAGTGAGCAATCGATGATCAATCTCTCAGGTGGTTAGACATGGCGTACATCTTAGAGAGCTAGGCTCTGATACCAAATGTTGGTCCACAATGATGCTCAAATAGGCTAGAAGGGGGGGGGTGAATAGCCTATGATGCAGTTAAAAACTTTTCTTATTTTACATGTAAAGTATGAGTTTTAATGGCATAGGCAGTTAACACGTTGAGCATGTCTGCTGGTAACACAAAACAGCAGACTTGCTCTTAGTTGAGTAATGAACTCTGTCGGTAAACTGTCAGTAAATCAAAATCCTGTTTGAATGAGTTTAAGCAGCGAAAATAGTAAGGCTTAGATTTAGATAAGCCTTAAGTGGCTGTGCATGAATGTATGATCAAAACAACAACACACTTAATCCTTCTTCCAAATGCAGATTTAGGAAATCGTTAGAGAATAGCTTTTCAAATGATAAATCAATTTTTGAAAACTCATAGAGAGGTAAAGATTGAAAGATAAATCATTTGAAAGAACATATAAATTTATTCAAAGATAAATTACAGAATACATCAACCTAGACTCTCTATGTAACATTTATGTCCTCGTCAATGCAAGCCTTTATCTTCACTTAATCATTTATAGACAAATTCTTAAGTAAAGAAGGTAACAGGATGAGAACGAGAAACCGATATGAGAAGACATTTTTCAAGGTCGTTCGGATAAAAATTATCTGAACGGATGAGTGCAGAGCACTCGACCTTCTATGCTGATTAATTATTGCACAATCAACAACATTTGTAATGGAGTACAAATCTGAAGATATGAATGCAATGTAAGCAGACATCTCTTCATTTTTCTTGGGTAACATCTGAAAATCTATCATCAAATCGATCAATGAACTTGACTTCTAACCTGAGGAATAAAGTTCTGAAGCTCTGTTAGAAGCTGAGTTCTTCGAAGAAGGATGAAGAACTCAAATCAAGAATTGGGTTCTTGACCAAGACGTCGATCACTGTCTATAGAAGTTTCTGATCTCTTCTTCTTCTTCAATACTTTTCTTCTTGATGTGTTGGTGAAGACGATCTCTTTGAGGATGTCACAGTTCTTGACGAAGAAGTTCTAGTTGCAGATGTCTTTGATTCACGAATAAATTCGTTCATCAATCACTCTCCTTGTTGTCGTTGAAGAGAAGGAAGGATTTCTTTTATAGACCGGGGAGTTTTTGATCATTGAAATCTGTTGATAGATTTTTGTATCCGTTGAATGATTTGTCTTGAGAACCAATGGATAAATATGTGGTTCGATAGATCTTTAACTGTTGGATAAAAGACTTCATTATTTAGATCTTCGAACTATTACCCTGTCAGGCTGTATGATAAGTCGCTGAAGGATAGGTCTGATTCATTGATGCACTGTCAAGTGGTCTGTCCGATAAAGTAGATTCTTTTGATTTTTCAAAACCACGCGAGAGAGAGAGAGAGAGAGAGAGAGAGAGAGAGAGAGAGAGAGAGAGAGAGTCTCGCAGTATCAGGAATGTCATGCTTCATAAAGATTTGAATGACTTTGAGGCTTGAACATTTTTGTCTTGTATTGATCTACTGCAGTTTCATCTCTTTGTAGCACGTGCAGATATAAGTTTGTTGGTGAGATGTTTCAATCCAGAGGAATAAGTCTTTTGCAAGAGAGGACTGCTGGTTACAGTATGAACATTCACCACATAGCAAGTCTGCTGGTGGCGAGTCTTCAAGGTATTTTGTTGCGCTCATGACAAGTCTGCTGGTGACGAGTCTTCTGAAGATCTTTGACGCTACAACAAGTCAGTTGGTGCTTAGTGCATATGAATTGCTAGTATGTTAATCATCATTAAGAAGGTAGGACTAGATTAGGACAACCTAACATAAGACCTATGTGTTGTCAAACAAGCTGCCACACTAACCGGTATGCAGACCTTTTAGACACTTGTTATGACACACAATAATGGGAACAAACGAATCAAAATATTCAGAATATGCAAGGTGATAAGTTATTTATCAATGAGCATATTCCAACAGTTAGTCGTATATCTCTATACCCAGTTGATATACCGGCAACATTTTTGACCTGCAAATGTCGGATAGGGCCAAGCCTGGTTAGATTGGTCGTCGCTAGGCAATCTTCAGGATGCTCGTCTCAGGGCGATAGGGGCCATGCCCGCTCAAAGCCTTGGCCAGAACCAAGCACATAGTCCGGGTAAGAGCGCTTCCCCGGATCTTTAAACTTAAATAATATGTCCGCTTAATTAACCGTATTATTTTTAAGTTATTATTTGCACAAGTTTGCATGCTCGGTCCAATCGTGTTCACTCTATACTTGTCGTATTCGTACATGTGCGTGCTAGTACTAATTAGATGCAAAAAAAACACAAGTAAAAGGACAACAATTTAGCAGAACAAAAATTCCCATTAAAAGGTGGGAAGTATTACAACTGGAAATCAAAAAATATTGGCACGTAGGCCGGACAGAGATATTCCTGATCTAAGCTTGGTCTAGTGGAGGAGGAAGATTCTTGGCAGTGGCTCAATACTGGATCTCGTATTGAGCATTTAGCTCCTTACATGCAGCTTCATCCTCGGCAACCTTGACAGCGACCTCCTCACATAGTTGTACGCTACCCTTCAGAGTTAGATCCTCTGACTCCAGAGCCTTGATTAGCGAGCAGACATTTACGTCCAGGGGAGTCGGCGGGATCCAAGGCTCGCGCCCAGCTTTTGCATCGCTCTTGGCAAGGGCTTATGGTTCCTCCTTGGTGCAAGGGACCAAGTCGTGAAACTGGCGAGCAGCATCAATGTATGGGTCAAGCATGGTCCATTCCGCCATTGGTTGCACGGCCACCCCGCCATTGCCGGCGAGCATCCTGAGGATGTGATTGGTGTCGTGGTAAAAATAAGGGATAATCGCCTCATCCACGATAGCATCAAAATCCAGGGAGCACTTAAAATCTTGTACCGCCTTCTCCTTGGCCGCGGACAACTCGTTCTTCAAGTCGGCCACAATGGTTGCGTCCTTGACCGCTTGCGTTTTTAGGGCGTCCCGCTCCGCCTGTAGTTGTTCCCTTTGCTTGGTCACTGCGTCCACCGTGGCCTGCCCTTTCTTCAGCTGGCTAACTAGCTCAGTTTTTTCAGCGACCAGCGCACTATTCTGGGCGATCCGCAAAGGATTACGCTCCACCAGCTCGGCGTCCTTCTGCTTAGCAGCAGCCTCTTGTTCTTTGAGCTTGTGGGTCAGAGAAGAAACCTGCTCAAGCTTCTTCTTTAGGAGGCCCTCCTGGGTCGCGTTGTCCGCCTTTACCTTCTTGTGGGCCTCTTTCTCCTCGTTATAACGATCATATAAGTTGGTGCAGGTAGAGGCAATCTGCGAGCAAAATACAAAGCAGTTAATACGAATACACACAAACAATCAAAGTGAAAAGTGTCATCTTCTTTATCCTCGCCCAAGTAGAGGCCAACATGCCCGACCGGCACGTGACCGACAGTTTTTCGATCAAGCGCCAGGTCGTCATGGACAGCCGCTCTATAATACCCAAGGCCTGGGGCTCCTCATCTTTCAGGTCGGCTGTTCGCTGACCAGCCTGTTTATTCCTCTGCTTCAAAAGGGCCAGGCTCCTCATTCCTAAAACAAAGCAAAAAGCGGTCAGTACAATAACCAAAAGCAAAGTATGATTGATAGGAAAAATTGTAACAACTAGCGGGCAACCATTTTTATCCTTAAATATTGGTCGGCAGCTGACAAGAACCGTTGACATTCAGTGCACTCTTTTTTTGAATTACTGCCTGTGGCAGTCACCCCAGTATGGAAGAACTTTTTCGGGCTCATGAGTTAAGAGGAGCTCTACCCCGGACAGATCTGCTCGGATCATGGCGGCCAAACGAAGATTTCGGGGATTGTAGACTAGCTCCTTCGTATCAAGCAGGAATTCCTGGCCTACTCGTTTTTCTTTCTCTTTGCGGACCCCGAGAGTAGTCTTCAATGCCTAAAATTGAGCACCCTCCCTGGAGCTGAAGTCCTGCTTTGAGACTTTGGGGACCTTCAATTCATTGCTGGTCGTCGGCTTCAGCGGGCACCGAACTCGGGAATCTATTATAAGGACTCTCTTGTCCCAGGCTTCGACCTTGCCCGGGACATCGCATAGGAGCCTCAAAATATTGGAATTGGATCTAACTCCAATCCTCCCTCCAGTGCTAGGCGCAAAAATAAAAAGCTTCCGGAAAAGATACATATATGGTTCGAAGCATAACATACGACAAGTTACCGTGAAGGCCATAATGACCAGGACCGTGTTTAACATTAGGTCGCAAGGCATGACGTTGACTTCGAGCAAAAAGTCCACAAAAATGGCTCCAACGGAAGGCGCAACCCTACCCAAAAAATGTCAGCAAAAAAGAGAAGGCCATCACCGAGCTCGCGGGACAGCTCAACACTCGTGGGCAGATCCATTTTGTGCGCTCGGTAATATTTGGAATTTATACCAAGGGAAGTGAGCGAGGCGGTCACCTTGTCCAGAGAAGCCCAGTGGGTAGCGTATCGACTCTCACCGGTGTTCACTAACCAATCGGGCTCATCCTCCTCGCCTTCAGCCTCGTCATCAAGTGTGGCCTCAACTTGAGAACAACAAGTTTTCTTCATGCGCAGAGTAAGGGGCATGTCATCCATATCATCTGGTTTGGAGGCTCCTTCGACCGCCTCCCTTTGTTCGGGGCACACCTCCTCAACCACAGGCTCCGCCCCGTCAACTAGTTGCCCGAGGCCCTGCCCGCCAACGTCTCTTCCACTCTCGACGCTCTCCTATCCAGAAGGGTCATACTCGCTAGAGGAATCAATAAGGTCAACTACCGGAGCAGGCACGCTCCCATCTACACCCTCTCCGCCCACGGATTCATCTCCTTCTTCCAATACATAGTTATGGAAGGAGTCTTCTCGCTACTCAAAGGGTCGTTCTGCTAGCCATAGCTGAAGGCTTCCTGTCATTATCTGAATCTCCAGACATACCTACAAAAGAGATCGAGTTAGAAAAATAAAAAATCTACCCGGATAACCGGTAAAACAAAATAGGAAAACTCCTAAGTCTAAGTGCACCAAAGGGCCCTTCTCGCCTAACGAACATGACCATCCGACCTTTTCTTTGATCTTTATCTAAGGTCAGGTTCTAGCTCAAGAATCCTACCCAGAAATGCAAGGAGATGAAGATACAAACCCAGAAAATCGTCATCACGCCCAAAAAAGTGAAGAGCAAAACCAGAAAAAAGGAAGAGTAAACTTACTGTCAAAAAGCGAATGGAAGGTTTTCTTTACAAAATTTTGCAAACGGAACCTAAGAAATCGGAAACGAGGAAAGATCATGAATGCTCGAAAGCAAATGAATGACTGGAATCCGAGCACAAGATCATCGGAATCAGGAAATCACTTGAAGAAGCGACAACGGGAAAGCCACAATATATTCTCTCTCTATAAATCTCAGAAGTAGTAACAAAGAATAAGGGGAGAGTTGGCCTTTTATAAACAGGATTTTCGGGTTTTGGGGGGAAAGTGGACGCCCAAACGGCACTCCCGAGGCCAGCTGACGTCATCACAGCACGCGTGCTTGTAATGCGTCGCTTCGAAAACCACCCCCCATCAAGTCACACCATTCTTTGATGGCTCACGCGCCTTCTCTCCTACTTGCCCTACTGCACTCCCAACGACAAGCTTCCTCCATACGCTCCATCAGTTTTCCACCAAGGTTCCAGAATCTTCTGCTCAGTGGATTTCCATCCCGATCAGGATCTTCTCAAAAAGTTCACAAGTGTTGAAGCCCGATACAAATGTAATATCCTCGAACATAAACGCTCCCCGCTCTGAGCATGAATACTTGCCAGACAAGGAGCTAGAGGGCACTGATCGAGGACATGCCTTGCCTGCACGACCAGGGGCTAAGCCCGGGGACTACGCGTGTATCAGGAAGAGAATCAGACATATCGAGCCCAAGCCTGGTCGGACAGGGGTCATGCCCGGGATTTACACTTGTCTTCACCAGATCCATATCATATAGGCGAGCAGAGCCTTGCTCACTCGGGAAAACATCAAACAAGGAACCTCAGAAACTTGCTCTCCAAGATAAGTCAAAGGTTTCCTTATCTGAGCAGGATACTTACCATATCTGTTCGAATCCCACAAGGATTCTACGTCATTTGGGACCTATAAATGCCTCTCCATAAACCAAAAACAAGGTACATACTCTTTCTTGAGCCTCGAACCTCTTTCAAATTCTCTTTTGACTTCTTACACGATACTTACTCTCACGCCGGAATGGTTTTGCGAGGCCAAGCCTTGCACTCCCACTAAGTTGTTTTTGTGATCTTAATCAGGTTCAAGGAAGCAGATCAAGCCTAGGTATCCTACCCATCACACAGAGGGCCCAAGCTGTATTTTTGCTACATCAGAAAACTTAAGTTTTTTATCTAAAGATTTTTAAAGCCAACAACACATTCTAACTATGTGGTATATATATTTTTTCTATTAGTAATAATAGTAGTAGAAAAGACTTTTTTAATCAACATCTTTTTAACTAACATCCATTTCTAAATAATGTGAATACATATTTTCTATTGGTAATAATATAAAAATGTCTTTATCTAATGACTTTTATAACCAATACTCATTTATAAATAATGTGAGATATATTTATTTGTAAACAATGTGAGATACATCATCTAATTTTTTTAAAACCAATATCACTTTTCTAACTAATGTGAGATACTTCTTTTTTATTATTAATAATGATAGACTTTTAAAATCAACATCACTCTCTAACCAATATGAGAAACATATCCTCATTTGGTAATAATCGTAGAATTTTTTATCTTAAAAAAATTGATAACCAACATCTCTTCCTAAATAAAGTGAGATACATCTCTTCTATTATATTTATGATAAAACTAAAAATCTTTTATATAAAGACTTTTAAAACCAACATCATTTTTAACCAATGTATGATATTTCTTCTATTAGTAATAACAGTAAATGTCTTTATTTAAAATTAAAATCAACATCACTTTCTAACCAATGTGAGATATATGTCGTCTATTGGTAATAATGGTAGAAGTCTTATATTTAAAGACTTTGAAAATAGACATTACCCTCTACCAAATGCATGATACATCTATTCTATTGGTAATAATAGTATTTTTAAAGCCAACATTAATTTCTAAACAATGTGTGATACATTTCTTCTATTGATAATAATAGTAGAATACTTTGTAACCAATGTGAGATATATGCATATATTCTATCTGTAACAAAAGGTCTTTAATCTAAAGATGTTGAGATACATATCTTTTATTAATAATAAGAGTAAAAGTCTTTAATATAATACTTTTAAAACTAATATATTTTTCTAAACAATATAAGATACATCTATTCTATGGTGATAAAAATATAAATATTTTATCAAAATACTTTCAAAACTAAAATCAATTTATAACCAATGTAAAATACATAGTTTCTATTGGTAATATTAGTAGAGATGTATTTCATATTTGTTATAAATTGATTTTTGTTTTAAAAGTCCTTAGATTAAAAATCTAAGATTTTATTACTAATAGAAGAGTTGTATCCTACATTGGTTTGAAAATAATGTTGGTTGTAAATAAATAAATAAATAAATAAATATATATATATATATATATATATATATATATATATATATATATATATATATATATATATATATATATAAGACTTCTACTATTAACAATAGAAGAGATTAATATCTCATTATTGTATTAATTATTAATACATATTATTAATAGGTAATGGTTGAGAACAATGAGTCACACATGAATGCTTGAAAATATTAATAGTATTATTGTTATAAAAAATAAAAGCAATGAATAATAGTAATAATAAAAATAATATTGTACAATTGTTATCATCATTATCATAAATGTAAAGAAAATTAAATAAATTTTTGTCAAATAAAAGTTTTTTTAAAACATATCTACGTTAGTAGACACCTTAAATTTTGGACTTTATGGTATTAAAATATTTATTTTGAGACTTTTAAAATCATTATTTATATTATAACAATATGAAATACTTCTTTTCTATTTGTATTGGTAATAAAATATTAAAGTTTTTATCTAAAAACTTTTAAAACAAACATCTCTTTCTAACCATGTGGTATACATCTTTCTATTGGTAATAATAGTATTTTAAAATCAACACTAATTTCTAACAAATGTGAGATACATTATTCTATAGTAATAATAATAGTTTTTTTATATAAAAACTTTTGAAATCAAAATATTTCTAAACAATGTGGGATACATCTCTTCTATTGGTTATAATATAAAAATAATAATAGTGGTTTTTATCTAAAGAGTTTTGAAACCAACATCTCTTTGTAAACAATGTGTGATACATCTCTTGTATTGATAATAACATACAAATTATTTTATCTAAAAAAATTTATAACCAGTATTTGTTTTTAAATAATGTGGATCTCTTTGTAACCAATGTGATGAGATACATTATCTAAAAATATTTTAAACCAATATTACTTTCCTAATCAATGTGAAATACATATTTTTTTCTATTGATATTAAGTCTTTTATAAAAGACTTTTAATGCCCGCATCACTCTTCAGCCAATGTGGAATACATCTCATCATTTGTTAATAGTAGTAGAAGTTTTTTTATCTAGAAAAAATCTAAAACCAACATCTCTTTCTATACAATGAGATACATTTCTTTTCTTCTCTTTTATTGATGATAAAAGTATAAGTCTTTTTATTTAAAAACTTTTAAAATCAACATCACTTTTTAACCAATGTAAGATTTATCTTTTTTATTGGTAATTTAAAACCAACATCAATTTATAACATATGCATGATATATATCTTTATCTATATATATAATAACAACCGTGATTTTCCCGCCTAAATGTTTTCCATAAATGTAAACACAAATATGCATTGGAAGTTGAAACACTTTGTTTTATTACATTTTTCTTAATTTTTATACTAAACATTTAATTAACATGACATTGGAAATTGAAACACTTTGTTTTGTTACATTTCCTATATATAATGACAAATGTAATTAGCACATCCATATATAGCAAGATCCCTTCAAAATGCACTTACCAAAAATAGGAAGATATATACTCCCTCTGTCCCTAAATTATCGTCCTCCTTTCTTTTTTCGTCCGTCTCAAAATAATTGTCCAGTTTGAAACTTACATTTTTAGAACATCACTTTTACCACTTTACCCTTACTTTTTTACTCCACTTTAATTATTGACTACATACATATAAGTTTTAAAGGAAACCACTTATCCTAGATAACCACCCTAACTTCACACGTCCGAGGGTGAGAGTCAAGAAGCCCCCCCTGTGTAAATGCCCACTAGTAGCATCAACCGAGAGGTCCGTAAAGTTTACAACTTTGAGACAATTTGTTCAAGCCTTACTAATCTTAAGGCAGTGTTCATATGCATGTATGTTTATTTAACTTCATATATTTATAATTGTAGTCTTTCAACGCATTAAAATATTAAAAAGTAAGGGTTGGAGTAAGGTCTATGTCCCCTCCAACCTTTAAAAAAAAGTAGTAGCATCAATTATGGCATGTTGGATGAGTGGACTTTTAAAGATCAACATGATCCTGGTGAGAGGTGATAACATCATTATTATCGGATTCCATTTTCGCTCATTGATTATTGTAGAAAAGCGTTGATGAATATGAGTAAATAAATCGTAGTCTAATTACTCTGGGAACATGTACAATGACTCTAGAGGGATGTGATTATGTATATGGGCAAGTAGCCGAGTATCATACTCTATGAAATGTACAATGAATTGAGAGCAATCATAGTTTAAATGTCTATTTCATAGTTTATTGAATTGAGCTTAAATATTTGTATATATAGTTGTAATAATTAAGTACATATATTATCAGTGTCACCTCATTTGGGTGACACTATTAATGAAATAGTTTTTGAGTCGGGGATATTTTGGCCATTTCGGGGGAGGGATGACCATAGAAAGTATATAATTTGAGTCGTTTTTCTTTGATTTATCGTTATTTGAATTTGTTGTGCAATTTTTATTATCTAACAAATATATATTCGTTTAAAGATGTATTCTAATATATATATATATATATATATATATATATATATATATATATATATATATATATATATATATATATTTCATTCATGTAATAAGCAATAATTAAATTCACTTATATTTTTATCCTTACATTTTAATTATGTGTTTAATTTTCATAATACACTAACTAAAAGATTAAAAAAACTTATATTAATATTGATTAATACAGATTACGTGCATTTTGTTATGTGATATATAGTAGTAGTAATTGTGCATATTTAATTATAGTGATCGTAGTAGTAATCACACATATTTAATGACAAATTTTATATTTAAAAAAATATTCTAAAATTTATAAAATATTTTATTTATTTATTGTATTCTTTATTAATAATTTTACATTTTCTTAATCGATGTATTATAATAATTTCAGTTATGTTCATCGAACTCACAATATTTACGTTACAATTATTTGTTTATTTTATTTATTATCGTTAAAATTTTTAATCATGATATTAATTTTACAATAATATATATATATATATATATATTTCAACAGTTCTCTTTAATTTATTCTTTTAATTTGATTGAAAAATATATATGACATGCGTTTAACGCACGGGTGTAAAGCTAGTTGTTAATAATAGTAAAAGTCTTTTATATAATCTAAAATAATTAAAAATTAAAATCATTTTTTAACCATCGTGAGGTATACATCTTCTATTGATAATAATGGTAAAAGTCTTTTATCAAAAAACTTTGAAAACCAACATCACTTTTTAACAAATGTATGATACATCTCTTGAATATGTAATTAATAATAGTATTTAAAAAACAAATATCAATATCTAACCAATATGAGATACATCTCTTCTATTGATAATAATAATACAATATTTTGTAACCAACGTGAAATATATCTCTTGTAAAAGTGAAAGTTTTTAGTCTAAAAACTTTAAAATCTAACATTTTCTTTTTAAACAATGTGTTATACATCTCTTTATTGATAATAATATAAAATAATTTAAAATCAACATTATTTTCTAATAAATATGAGATAAACATCTTCTATTGATAATAATGGTAGAAATCTTTTATGAAATAACTTTGAAAACAAGCATCACTTTCCAACCAATGTATGGTACATTTCTTATATTGATACTTAATAATAGTATTTTTAAAACCAACATCAATTTCTAACCAATGTGGGATACATCTCTTCCATTGTTGAAAAATTAGTGTTTTTTGTGAAAGAAATTATACAACTTGAGACACGAATTTATTTACGTGTCATTTGTTTGTTAGTGAAGGTAATTGTGTAAATGTGTTCTACTCGGTGAGAGCAACAAAATGATATATTTATTTGTCCAAATCGAGTTTTGGATGAATAAGATATCAAAACTTAAGTATAATACTTTTTAAAAAATTAGTGTTTTTAGTGAAAGAAATTGTGCAACTTGAGACACATATTTTCTTAACGTGTCATTTGTTTGTTGGCAAAAGTAATTGTGCAAATGTGTTCTATTCGGCAAGAACATCGAAATGATATATTTATTTGTCCAAATCAAGTTTTTGGATGAATAATATATCAAGGCTTAAAGTATAGTGTTAGAAGTGAGTCATTAGAAGTAATGTCTCATATTGAAGAGTTTTATCCCACATTGGTTAGAAGTAATGTTAGTTGTAATTTTTTTAAAATATAATTGACAATAAAAAAAGTTATATATACTAATACTAAGACCACTCATCATATTGATTATTATTAGTTAATGACTAAAAAACCAAAAAAATTTAAAACCTCCATATGAATGTTTTACAGTCAAAATTTATAAAAATATGGTGAGGTATAATGAGTACTCCTCACCAACTGTATATATATATATATATATATATATATATATATATATATATATATATATATATATATATATAATTACAATATCCGTCTCTCTCCTATTTTAATTACTTATGTATTATCTTATATTTTGTTTCTTGTGTGATATACAATATACTCCAACACATTATTGTGTACTGACATTTGAGGTGGTGGCTGTAAAGTGTCATAACTTTGTAATAAATAAGGCTAATGTTTTATTTCTGATATTAAGATGGCCTTTTCCTATAATGAATTATAAACATCACATAAAAAAAAAAAGGGAATATCATTTTTTTGACCACCGTACAAATTGGGGAAATTCAATTTGACCAACGACGTTTCATAACGACCAAAATTAACCAACCAATTTTTAATTTGGTTGCAATGTTGTCCTCGCCATTTCATAACGACAAATTAACCAACCAATTTAAATATCGGGCCAATGGGAATACCACTTTTTACCACCATACAAATTTCCAATTTGACATAACGACCAAATTAACCATTTTAATTTGGTTGCAATGTCGTCTTCGTCATTCATAACAACCAAATTAACCAACCAACTTCTGTCAATATCGGGCCAAGAAATTGCCATGGAAGGAATATATTGACAGAAGTTGGTTGGTTAATTTGTCTTTATTGATTAAAATTGCGTTATGAACGTCGTTGATCAAATTGATTTTCCGATGCGGTGGTCAATATTCCCCAAAAATTGCCATAGAAAGAAGATATTGACCAAAGTTGGTTGGTTAATTTGGTCTTTATGAAATGACGATGACGACATTGCAACCAAATTAAAAGTTGGTTGGTTAATTTGGTCGTTATAAAACGTCGTTGGTCAAATTGGATTTCCCCAATTTATACGGTGGTAAAAAATGTGGTATTCCCTAAAAAAAAGAATGTATTTTTTCCTCGATTTGCATTTAATTAAATAAATAAATAAATATTTACAAGAATTAAAACATATTAAATTTAAATGCGATAACCATGATTATGAATTTATGATTGATGATGAATTGATGATCAAGCCTTAAAGTCTACTTTCCTGGTCTCCAAGAATTAGAGATGATCAAGCCTTTTCAACCCAAACATTACTTATCATCTAACTTAACTCCAATTAACTTCTTTTAATAAAAAGAAAAGAAAAACACCATCACACATATTGGATCTCATTAATGTATAACTCAACTTTGTTTCAATTTCTCCATTATATCCTTCTCTGCTATTAGTCCTTTTGATGAGTGTCGTTAGTAAAATGCCGTTAAGTTTCTCATTTGCCTTATATGCACGTTTGTGTAAGGGCTACAATGTAATTTTTTAAACATAAACTATATTTAATTTACAATCGAGTCCTTGAGGTTTGGAAAAATACTAGAAGGCCTTCATCCCTAAGGTTTCATTATGCCATTTTTTCTCCCTTATTTTTCCACTCTCTCTCTCTCACCCTTAACTTGCCATCTCCAATACCACCTCTCATCTCCTACTTTAATTTTTCAGCGTACGGCAACTTTCAACCTGAATTTCGAGACCTAGGCTTTTGGTCACCATCTCCAACCAAGCAATCCACATATTTGTATGAGTGTGTTCAATTGGCACATATGGTTTAGAATCAAAAGCGTTTTCTCCCAAATGTTTGATACTCTTCCTTATTCTCTCTCTTTCTCTCTCTTAGTCCTCACACAACCATGTTCGAGCTCTCTTTCTCCTTCAAGCCAAACCCCAACTTTGATCCTCACAAGCTCGACGTCCGTCTTTGGTCCTCTTTCTCATCCCCGACCAAGAAAGCCCAAATTATGGTCAAGCAATCCTCTGCTTCGATTGATGTGTCTTCTAGTTTGGGTCCAATTGACATCCGCATCTTCGGTCATCGGTTTGAAGTTTGATGTCTCTCCAAGCTCCATCCAAACACCCTTCCAACTTGTGCAAGATCCCAATCGTACCCCCTTTGTCTCACACAATTCTTGCACAAAACCCCAAACTTATGAGCATAACTGGGGTGTTTTGTTTGATAGCTATATATAGCTATATATAAGATTAATTGCTATATATAAGTTTTGGACTTTCAATGATATATTAGTTTGGGAAGAAGGCTTGTGGTTTTTTGATTGCAAATTTTGATATAGTTTATGTTTGAAAAGTTGCATTTTTTGTTAAGGAACTAACGACGGAGAAGGTAATAAACTCATAGTCAAGGGACCATGATTACCACTCAAAACAAGTCATAAGATATGTTCATAATGTGCATTTGTAAAAGACAGACACATGATTACCACTTCAGATATCCACATAATCTCACTTTGTCACTCTGATAAAAAAATGTTTCATTTGGGCTCCTGTGTCGAATGACACATATTGGCTGAATGGGTGCCAAGTCCTCATTTAAATGGTTTGCATATGAAACTATCCTCCATCCCCCAACGGATTCATGTCCATAATTATCGAATATGGGGGGTAACAATTGTAAATCTTTGAATAATTCTCCCTCCGATCCCTAGTAATGCTTTTGTAGGTTATAAATGAATGGACAAATCACAAATAGGCCCAAAGCCGTCTGGGGGAAATGCACTCTATTTTTTTGGTGCTCCTTACAATGGCCCAGGTGGAGGTGGAGGGCATCACGAGCTCTTCCATTACTTTTGTATAGATTTTCTTTACTTTAATTGGTGGGTATACTCCTAGTGTACAAAGGCACGCCACCTATTTTGGCGCTAGTTTATAATATACCTTACTTATCAATAAAAAAAAAGTTTAGAAAAAATATAAGCCTTCTACAGTGGGAAGGAAGCCAACCACAAAAAAAAAAAACCAAGATGTCACTAACAAAATTTGGAAGCAAAGGCCGACTCACTGTTAACGATTCTACAACAACAATGATCAAGTCAATAGAATGAAAGGGTCAGTTACAGGCTTTGTTGGGGCCAATTGCCTTCTTCAGGTGCTATGCTATTATTTGGCTCATAGCTCTCAAAAGCTGTTGCCATTAAGGAGTGAGATGGTGGTAACTCTGGACGGGGTAATAGCAGCTTCAGTCGAAAAGCATCGACTCCATTCAAATAGTATCGAAACAGCCTTTTTGCTCTGATAAACCCAAGGCGGCCGTACAATGCAAGTGCACCCTTGTTTGTAACTTCTGCTTCCAATGTTACCTTCAAAGAACAAACAAGGTCATGATCTGACAAGTTTCCTCCACTACTCATAAAAAAACAGAAATTTGTTTCTCCTCTTCTCCGGTGCCAGGAGAAAATGGATACAAAAATCTGATGTCAAGTCATGAAGCACTACTCCGGCTTTCTTGATCTATAATTGGTGCATTGCTAAAGAAACAAGTTATTTACAAAATAACCAGTGTTAGTGATTCTGTCAATTTTCAACTAAAACTGGTTCATCATGCAGATGGGACAGCAATATTAAGCGCTACTTGTGCCATTGTTTCTTCCAGAGAACATTTAAGAAAAGGATATTTCAAAGGTAATCAAAAATATCAAGCCAGAATAATAAGATATGAACAATACTGTGGCATATCATCCATAGGGGTAGGGCAAATATTCATCTAGCAGACGAGGTTCAAGAAGAAGGCTGATGCATGATGATCCATAAAGTGTACTCCTAGTGTTAACTGTTAAGAGTTGTGATTGACAAGGATCTTATATCCCCTTGTCCTCCGGTAAAAAGGTGGGTTTCCAGCAGAAGTTATGGTTTCATACCATATGTTAGGTAGACTAGGCCAAATAAGGTAGGGGAACTGAGGAGGAATATTGTCAGTGAAGATCACCACAGGCCAATAGACAAAAGAAGTGTATTAGAGATGCAATGCCAGATAAAAAAAATCAGCTGTTGAGAGCATACCTCTTCGCAACCAGATTCCATCATCACTTTAATGGATCTGGTAACAAGTTCTGTAGCTGAAACAAAGACATCAGAGCGAATAGTTACTGAACAATTTCGAGTATAACAGGAAGAAACTGTAGCAATATAAAAACTCCTCTGTCTCAAAATGAGCGTGCGTTTCAGGTTTTTGCAAAAATAAGGAAGTTGACTTTTATACCCTATTAGTTATACATATACATGAATGTCGCACAATAATATTGCAAGTGTACATTGGGTTTGGGACATGATAGATATCAAACTTGAATTTAGTAAATAGAAAAATGGACACTCATTTTGGAACATAAAATTTTCAAAAAAAAGGACAGACAATTTGGGACGGAGGGTGTATATTCCAGCACTCCCACCAGCAATTGCCTAGTGGAATGGCTCACAATCCCAAATGTAAGACTCTGCTTAACCATCAACTACACAAACATGATGCAGCATCTCATATATTTCTAACAAGCAATGGAGAGGGCCAGAGAGAAAGAGAGATACCAATGCCTCTGCCACGATAAGTTTTGAGGACGGCGAGCATTGCGATGTAACCTCTGAAAGTATTACGATGCTCTCCCATCTTACAAACCACTGTCCCAATGCATTTCCCCCTGTGGAATGCCTGCAATATATATTTTGCAAATGAAGAAATTAATACACCTGATGGGATCCTATGGAATCTCACAAAATATTCTTAGGACCACATGACACATACAACCGATGACTTGAGAAAGAGGCCCCGTCCAGGAACAGCCCGCCCAGGTGGCCGACCTAGGGGAAGCTGACCCACCAAGTGACCAAGGTCGACCTCGTCATAATACCACCGAGTTGGAGAACTGGCAAGGTGGCCTCTTAACGACCTGCTACCTACCACAAATTCTAATGGGAGAACATGGCAGATTCAGCGCGGGTATGTGACCTTCTCTCATTGGCTCGCAGGATACGACAACTGATCACCCCACAGTCAACACTGACTGATCCTCGCCTGCGCCGCCTAATCCATGTCCTCCCCTGTGGTCCTAGTGTACGAACAAGCTCCCATTGGTCTACCTAGCAAACGAGCCAACCTTGTTTTCCCTTTGGGCTATATATACTTTGGCCTTGTGAGTCCTTCTCTTTCTCTCTAGACACCATTCGCATACACCAGTTCCTTTCTTCTTTCCCAAGCTCTCTTTCTCTCCATTTTCTGTGTTTGAGCGCACACTAACTACGTCTATGCATTCTGCTTCCCGGTGTCCGACTGTGTGAACATGCAAGTTGGTGTATACTTATACTCGCACCGGAGGATTTGAGTTGGAATAACTCCTTGGTTTCGGCTCACGTATTATTTCTTGTTTGTGTTCCCAGAGCTAAGCGCACGAAATAGATTTCCTACCTCAACACCACCGTTTCTCATACGGACAGGTGGAACCCGGGGAGAGTCCATCCCAAAAAATGGGAGTAGCAATTTTGAATTTTCATAGTCAACTTTACTTTTTTCTTGAATGAAGTTTTGAAACGTATTTACTTGATCTATCAAAAATTATAAAACATGATATTTATAGTATCTTTAGTCGAGTGTACGATGATAATAGTTTTATCTCAATAAACAAGTAAGGCTCCGTTTGTTTCACGGAAAATGATTTCCGGAAAACGTTTTCCTCATTTTCCGGTGTTTGGTAACCTTAGGAAAATACAGTCAACGTAAAAGGTTTTCCGAGTCAACGGAAAATGAAGGCTTCTTTTCCGGAAAATGACTTACGGATTCATTTTCCGTAAGTCATTTTCCAAATGTTCGGGCACCCTCCGCCCCCTTTCACAATTGCACATATTTACTTACACACACAATATTTCACTCAACAAATAAATTGTTTAGAAATATAAATAAAGTTTGTGCATACTATTTATAAATTATAATTTTAATAAATGCTTACTATGTTTTAAAATTAGTGTCACCTATATTATTTAGGGACATCATAACCATTGTCAATCTTCTATTTTAAAACGGTTTTTTTTTCATATCAATTATCAAAAAAATTATTTGTAATTGTGAGATTGAAAAAAGATAGACATTGATTTGACACCACTTATGATAAATTGAGAGTTACTAAAGAAAAATTACTTAACGTTCAACATTATTTTATATTCAATATGTGCATTAATATTAGAATATATACATATATATATATATTTGTATTTATTCATATATAGTTTTCCGTAACTTTTTCTAGGGACATCCTAAACATTGTCTATTTTCTATTTTAAAACGTTTTTTTATATCAATTATCAAAAAAAATATTTGTAATTGTGAGATTAAAAAAAGATGGCCCTTATTAAAAAAAGATGGTCATTATTGATTTTATAGGGACATCCTAAACATTGTTTATTTTCCATTTTTATTTTTGTATTTATTCATATATTGTTTTCCGTAACATTTTCCGTGTGTTTGCCAAACACCCGTAAATGTTTTCTGACATATTTTCAAAAAATTTACCAAACACCTGAAAATGAAATCTTTTGATTTTCCGGAAATCATTTTCCAGAAATCGTTTTCTGGAAATGATTTTCCGTGAAACAAACGGAGCCTAAAATTATGTCACGTAAAGATTCATAGTGCGTGATTACTATCTTCCTATTGTTTTGTTAAGGGAGAAATTTATAACGGAGAAGCAGAAAATTGGGTGAAAAGACAATCTGAAAATGCAATCTATCAATATGTATAATAAAGGGAGAGAAAAGAGGAGGATACGTACGAGGAAAGACAGATGGGGCCAAAGATAGACGAAGTAACGATAGGTGAAAATGGAATAGGGTTCGCTGAGCTCTTGATCAACAAGGCTCATGATTAACGGCAAGTGATGTTCTCCTCCATAACTCTCGTACTCTATCTCCGACGACCATCCCTCCACCTTTCCTCCCTCTTCCCCTCCAATCGCCGTCGTCTCCATTGCCCTCGTCCTCGCTCTTTCTCTGTCTCTCGCTCGTTGCTGACCTGTGATTTGAACAGCCAAAACTAAAATCACGTGCCAGGCTACTCATCTTACATTTTAAGTCAACAGTAGTAATAGGGAAAAATAGTTGCTGCAGCACTTTCAGTAGCAACCGGGTGGGTATAAGCGGGTACGAGCGTGTCCATATAGGCAGCGGGTTCAATTAAGCAGGTAAATAAGTACCCATTTAATTATATGGAGATATATGGATGGACACTAAATGAACATGGGCACTCATGGGCACCCGTTTATTCATTAACATACAATTATTAAATAGCTACAAAAATTACAAAAAAAATCATTTCTATCTACAAAAAATTACTCAAAATTTACAACTAATCTTTAATTTTACCAAAAATGTTATACATTATCATCACTTTCTGCTTTGTATTTTGAAAAATACTCACTTAAAATACTCGTATATAAAGGTTTATTGAGCAGCTGAGTTTGCAAAAGCATCCTTCTTACCCTAAAGTTTGAAATTGTTAAAAATAACTATGAAGTCTTAAATTGAAGATATGTGCATAATATTTTACTTGGCCACCCACAGATAAACAGCCACTGATTTTGTTTAACTAACACTGGTTTCATTTATGACAAGTAATTTATTATTTGCACCGAGGCGAAGATGGGCAACATCAAGAAAAAAAAAAGGAAGAAAATTAATGAATAAGAGTTCTGGAGACATGGAGACAATGAGACAGGAGACGTAGTATTTATGTCTGGATTTCCTTTTCTTTTTATTTTAGTTTGTAGTCGTGGGTGCCCATTTAGCCCATCGTACTTCATGATCTTAAATGAGCTTGCTCATTTGTACCCATTTAATTTTTGATGTGTGCCCATGCCCATTTTTTAGTGGACGGTCTGGGCGGACAAATGGGCATGGGCAAAAATTGTCATCTCTACTTTCAACTATCAATACATTTTGTATTATCTTTTTAGCAAGATTTTCATTGTAATTTCAAATATACATATAATTTTGTCATTTTACCTAACTTCCATCCAAAACCTAACTGAGGTCATAACGTGACGTTAAACTTTCTCACCTAGCATGATGACATATAACATTAGGGGTCAAAATCTAATTTTCACATTCTACCAAAAACTACACTTTTTCCCCCTCCCCTCTCCCTTCCCTCTCCCTTTCAGTAGTACTACCGTAACAACCAAAGAAAATGAAATGCTGATCGGAGCAGCTCGAGAGTCAGGCCTTAACTTTTTCTACGGGTAATATCTTTGAACAATTCTTTTAAAAAAAACTAGACTCACGAGGTTTTCCAACCATATATAGCATAAGGATGTAAGTGGTTTGATTTAAGCAAAAACGACAAACCGAACCGCTCATTATTGGTTCTAAGGCTTGGAACCGAACCGAACCGCTCGGTTTGGTTTGGTTTGATTCGGTTTTGTGGTTTATATAGATTATTTTTAATCAATTTAATCAACATTAAGAATAACAATAAAAAAAGATTTTAATTTGGAATTAACATCAAAATTAGAAAATAACCTACTAAAAATAAATTATCATAAAAAACAATACAAATTCCAAAATAAACACAAATAATGAAAAAATAATAGTCATCCATCAATCAAGATTTTGTTTGGTTTAGTATGTGTATGTGTGTGTGTGTGTATTATGATTAAATCAAAGTTCTAGATTATGCATATCAAGTGATCCAAAACTTCAGAATAGTTACAAATGTTATATAATATGAATTATAACATAAATAAATAAAAAGATATATGTTGGTTTGGTTCGATACCAAAAATCAGAAAACTGAACCGAACATAATGGTTTTTCAATTTTTGAAACCAAAACAGGACCGTCTTCGACCAAAACCAAACCAAACCAACTAGTTTGGTTTGGTTTGGTTCGGTTCGATTCGATTCCGTGGTTCGAAGGTTCTTATTTATACTGCTAATATAGCACACCACGTAATTCTCTCTCAATGAAAATAATCTTTTATTCAAAGTCAGACCATGTGCCAGAACAATTCAAAATTTTGCTTTAACCACGATGACATCAAAATTGCTTATTCTTTGGAGTTCAGTTTTGTATTGATAGCTCTAAAGTATTCTTGTTCCTACTTTGCTTGTTAAGGTAATACTGAAAGAGGGGGGGGAGGGGAAGGGAAGAAAGTGTACTAATTTTTTATTAGTAAAAAGTGGAAATTAGATTTTGGTCCCTAATGTTACACGTCATCATGTCAGGTTGAAAAGTTTAACGTCGCGTTATGACCTCAGTTAGATTTTGGATGGAAGTTAAGTAAATGACAAAATTGTATGCATACTTCAAAGTACGATGACAATCTTGCTCAAAAGATAGTACAATGGCAAAATGTGATGATAGCTGAAAGTACAGTGACAAAATTGACCATTTTTCGTAATTAATAGCAATAAAATTTTGGGATAGGCTAACCACACACTAATACATACTCTCTACACCCCATAAAAAATTACAAAAATATCATTATACCAATTTACCAAATAAACCTCCCTTTTCTTTTTCCATTCTTCATCTGTTTCCCCTCTTTCTCTCTCATTCCTACATTTTTCTGGTGACATATCCAACGATTTTTTTTCTTCTTCCTTTATTCACTTTTTATTCTTCCATCCTTTCCTTTCCTCTTTTCTCCTCTCCCTCACGTCTCATCCTCTCCTTCCATTTTCTTCATCCTTTTTCTCTTTGCACGAACATTTTAGCGACGACATCGTGTTCGGCTATTATTAGCAGTGTATATCAAGCTTAACACTCTCTTATGTGCACTTGGAGAGACAGTCCAACCTGCTAATATATACAAACCAGAGAGAGTGCAATGAGACTACTCTTATGACATATGCAAGTATGAAACCTTGATCCGATGACCTTGTGAAAACAGAACTTCCTGACCTTGTCAAATCTCCATTTCATCCAGTAGTGTGGGTCCAAACATCATAATTAGATTTCCTTATTTCATTGTCTTTCTGATGTATGATTCCATATTTACATGTTTCCATGCGGTGGTGGCGAAGTTAGCAACCCCATTTTGCTTTGTCTAAGTGATAAATCAATAAATAAAATGATTTTTTATGGGAGAAAGAACGTGAAAGTAGGGAAGTACATGAGAACGAGGGAGAGACGAGGCGGTGAGGAAGAGGGTTAAAAAGATTAAGGTTAGAATAAGTAGTTTAGGTGGGGGTAGAGAGTAAGGTGAGAAATTTGATTAAATGAGTGGGGTGTAGAGAGTAGATGTTGGTATGTGGTTAGCTTAGCCCTACAATTTTTTCTAACTATTTTTCACTACAAATTTTGTTTATCAACTACATTATCAAATATTACATCAAATAAACACTTGTTCAGACTAAATTACCTCTTTATTATTTGTCCATATTAAGTTGACAAACAATCTTAATTACCTTTCAAGCCACATTAAGTAAAAAATATCAAATAATATTTGGTTACCATCTACGTGAACAACAAAATTATTCTTTTGGATAAATTACAGGTCGGTCCATTTTTCGAAATATCTAACCCTTTAAGTACTTTTTTTTTCGACCACATAAGTTTATTTTCATAAATTTGTTCAAATAATTTCCAATCTTCTGTTTTCCACTTCTTGAGACCTACCACTCTGTCTCTCTCTTCGTCTTTCATAGTTGGTTTGCATGAGTTGAGAGAGAAGCATTTCTTTTGATAGTCTATTCAAAATTGTCAATTGATCTTATGAATTTTTCTTTAAAGTCTTCTGACTTCTACAACGGTCTTCTAGAGATTTCCATTTGAAGGTTATACTTAGTGTGCACAATTTTTTCATGAAGATTTATTAGTGGCAAGTTATGTGCCAAAGATTCAAGCTTCTTCCCCCTGCATCCTATCTCTTACTCTATAGCTGTCTATGCTCAAAAATTCATATTTTTATGAGCTTGAAGAAGAAAGATAGATATTTTCCTTTAATTAAAGTAACATTTAATTGATTTTGATCCCTAGGAATTTTTGGAGAAAAAAGAATATGAGATTTGATTAAATATGGGGAAGTGCACAATTGTGATTCAATGTGAGAATCTTATCTAAATTCTAAACATCCTAATGCAACAAAATATAGGGGAGCACTATTGCCGAATTGGGATGCACCGACTTTGGATTTGCGATGCACCACATGCATGATTTTCGATGCATCGCGTGCCCGATGCGCATGTATTTTCCTTTCATTAATGATACAATTGTCTTTTTGCCCCCAAAGTGTTTTTCCAGGTTTTAATAAAAGAGAGTGCTATAGAAGTTGAAAATCATTGAAAGGGGAACGGCCTGAATTTCTCCATATTATTTTCCTTTAAAAAATGTTTAATCATTAAAACTCATGGCTAGTGTCATGTTACAATATATATATATATATATATATATATATATATATATATTCATTCGTTCCTAAATAATCGTCATATTTGTCTGAACACACAAATTAAGAAAATTTAATTGATTATATTATAAATATTTCACAAATATTAGATGAAATTGTGGAGAGGATCGAGGGGACATTACATTGCTATATACTATAGTCTATACATATGATGATTTGATTTCATACGCAATTTACTAATTAGTTTTTTTTGTATAAGGCGAATGTGGCTCCTTTCTTCGCAAGAAAAAAAAAACTTTAATTACTCCATGTAGCAAACTTTAATGAGTAAAGTTACATGCATGACAATTTTATGCGTCTGAAATTGGGATGTAGACAAATCGAATCTTTTTGATTCGATTCGGTATTCGAATTCGAATTCGTTTTTTTAAATATTCAATAAGGATTTGAATATGAATACGAGCTTGGTGGTATTCGATTCGAGTATTCGCGAATAGTATTCGAATAATAATTTATATATATCGTTGGAATATGCTTTTTGATAATTAACTTATCACCTTGCAAATTCTGAATATTTTGATTTGCTTGTTCATATTACCGTGTGTCATAACAAGTGGCTAAAAGGTCTACGTACCGATTAGTGTGACAACTTGTTTGACAACACATAGGTCTTAGGTTATGTTATCCAAATCTAGTCCTACCTTCTTAATGATGATTGACAGACCAGCACTTCATATGCACTAGCATCAGCAGATTTGCTGTAACATCAAGGTTTTCATAAGACTCGTCACCAGCAGACTTGTCATATGCACTAAAGGACACTTTGAAGACTTGTCACCAGCAGACGTGCTGTAGTGCCAAAGTTTCTCAAAGAATTCGTCACGAGCAGACTTATCATGTGCATCACGAAAATACCTTGAAGACCTGTTACCAGCAGACTTGCTACGGTTTGAATGTTCACGGCACAACCAGCAGCCTTTTCATACAAAAGGCTCATTCATCAGAATTGAACATCTCACCAGCAGACTTGCCTTTACACGTGCTACAGAGAGACAAGACTGCAGATGATCAAGACAAGACAAATACGCCCAAGCTTTAAAAGCAATTCAAATCTTTATGAAGCCTGACATAGTTAAAGCTGCAAGACTCGCTCTCTCTCTCTCTCTCACTCACGTGGTTTGGAAAAGTCAAAATAATCTACTTTATCGGACAGACCACCTGAAAGTGCATTATGATTCAGACTCACTTTTCAGAGACTTATCAATACAGTCTGACGGGAAACCAGTCTAGGATCTGCAAGACAAAGCTTTTATGCAACAGTCAAAGATCCAGTGAACAACATCTTTAACCGACAGTCTTCAACAACGACATTATTCCTAACGGATAAAAAATCCATCTTCATCTCTCAATGATCAAATTGACCCCGTTCTATATAAGACATCTATTTTCTTCTTCAACCATATCGTGTGATACAGATCGAAGAGTGATTTATTTTTAAATCAATCTTCGAAGACATCTGCTACAAGAACGTCAAAGAAGCTGTAAGATCTGCAAGAGATCGTCTTCATCAACGCATCTCAGATCTTCACAGAAGATTGCAGTGAGCTTACCCAGACCTTAACAAAACACTCTATGTGGATTGCTAGGAAGAAAAGCATTGAAAAAGAAGAGAGAGATCAGAAGCTTCTATAAGACAGAGATTGGTGTCTTGGTTAAGAACCCAGTTCTTGATTTGAGTTCTTTACCCTTCTTCGAAGAACTCAGCGTTTAACTGAAGCTTCAGGATTTTATTCCTAAAGCTAGAGGTCAAGCTCTTAGATCGATTTGAAGATAGATTTCATATGGTGCCCAAGGAAGATGAAGAGCTGTCTTTAAATATTGTATTCATATCTTCATATTTGTATTCACATACAAATGCTGTTGATTGCACAATAATCAATTATCATAGAAGGCCGAGTGCTTTGCACTCAATCGTTCAGATAATTTTTATCTGAATGACCTTCAAAAACGTCTTTTCATAACCGTTTCTCGTTCTCGTCTCCTATTGTCATCTTTATTTAAGAATTTGCTTATGAATGATTAAGTAAGATTAAAGGCTTGAAAGAACGAGGACATAAATTTTTCATAAAGTGTCTAGACTGATGTAATCTGTAATTTATCTTTGAATAAATTCAGATGTTCTTTCAAATATTTTATCTTTCAGTCTGTATCTATCTATGAGCTTTTATGAATTGATTTATCATTTGAAAAGTTATTCACTAATGATTTTCTAAATCACCATTTGGAAGAAGGATTAAATGTGTTGTTGTTCTGATCATATTCGTGTACAGCCATTTAAGATTTCCATAAATCTAAGTCTAACTATTTCTGCTGTTTAAACTCTTTCAAACAGACTTTTGATTTACAGGTAGTTCACCAGCAGAGTTCAAAACTCTGCTGAGAGCAAGTCTGCTGTTTAGTACTACCAATAGACATGCTCAATATGTTAATTGTCTATGTCATTAAAACCTATACTTTAAATGTAAATATAAGAAAAGTTTTAAATTGGCATCATAGGCTATTCACCCCTTCTAGCCTATTTAAGCATCATTGTGGACCAACATATATATATATATACATATATATATATATATATATATATATATATATATATATATATATATATATATTGTTGGGTTCGCTAGATTGCGGGGCTAATCGCAGAGGAATTTTTAAAAAAATTTAAAACATGTATACAATATACAAAAGATAACCTTAAAAACCATGTAGCGATTTAACGATCGCGTGTATCGTGCAAGTATAAAAACAGAGGTTTTGGGTCTTACCGAAAACCGCTTCCAAAAGCTTCCGGTTGATGAAGATGTAAAGACAATCAATTGTCGGTTAGTTCCGCAATCATTTACTCGCAGAGGTCCACACGTCCCTCCTCCAAATTAAGGTCACACGAATTGATGAAATCACAGAATCAAAAATTTCGCTAGCAATTTTTAATCCGTTTTGTTAAACCCAAAAACCAAGGAAAATTTTATAGTTTTTCAAATTGAGAGAGTAGTAGAAAAGAAAAGTCAAGAAAAGCTTTCTTGGTTTCCTAGCCTTTTTGAATCAAGTAACCAAAAGGATACTCCAACGTGAGTTTTTGAAGAGAATCGGCCGAAATCAATTCTCCAAGAATTGATGATACGTTTTTTGTAACATATCATTCACTATCTTACTAAATGACCAAAACTTTAATATGTCATACAATCTAATTTGTACACAATAGTGTCTAGGTTCATTAGTAAGAAGATATGGTAATATAATTAATACCATCTAATGCCATATTAAAATTTTTTTATCTAATATTAGCAATGTTACCCCTCTTTCTTATTTCTTTCAAATTAACTTGATGAACTCCACTAACGAGCCTAATTAAATATTGGATTGAACTTTAATAAAATAAAAATCCCATTAATTAATCTGAATTAATTGACCAAGCCCAAATTTAATTAAATCGATCAAATCAATTTCATCCATCAACTAATCTCTACTAGTCATCTGCGTCCAACAATTTGGATCAATTCTTTTATTGAACAAATGAATCCTTCCATTCTTAGTGTGTGATCCTTTAGGTTCACAACTAATACTAGTTGTAGGCTTACAACTATTTTGTAACTTACGAATAACAATTTATTCTATTAAATAATTCAATTAGTTAATATACTTGAAATTAACTCATTAATTTCAAGAACCTACAAATCGTGGGAACACCTAGCAAGTAGCACGAGTACCTAGCAATAGGTGAAATAGCGTGTAAACCTATTTCAATTACGAGTGCATACATGTATAGTTCTTTCGACATCTAATTTCCCGATTAAATCTAGAATATGGATTATAAGTCAAAATCCAATTGATTTAATAACTGTGATTCCATTTCAAGTACCAATGATTCCTTTATGAATCAAATTCATCATGCCTTGGGTAAGGTCTTCGAATCATGAACTATGAAAAACACAGGAAATTCTCTTATCATCTGATAAGTGTCGAATTCTATGTTAGCCACTGATTAACCTCCATACACACCAATGCAACACCCAAAATACTCCTTTGCGATTGTCAAGCAATCAAAAAGTAAATCAAAATGTTACATGATGTACACAAGCTTACCATCGTGCCTCAAGTCCGAGGACTAATCATGTATTATCGCAACGTGAAAAATTCTTAATTTTACAAATAAAATTTCCATTTAAGAATTCTCATGGGTCATGTTCAGTGAACTTGTTCTCTAACAAGCACCTGCAATATATGTATTTGCGTCACAACGCTGATGCTAATGAAATGCAACATCCTTGTCATACGAGCATACATCATACGCATAAGTCTTACAAGGCTATTCAATGTCCTTGTCTTGAAAAGCCAACTGACTTAGAACCAATTTAAGACCAAAGCACTAGAAACATATTTCATGATTACCATCAAATGCGCAACCATGCTCCATAGCTAAAATTGGTCTAAGGACTTTATCATATACTTATAAACAATTAATAATATAAACATAAGATAAATAAATGCCTTTATTTAAATATAAATTCCAATAATATTGTTTTACAAGTAGAATAAAAAATCCAATCTAATTGGAACGCCGGACATTCTACTCTAACAATCTCCCACTTTCCCCTAGTTCCAATTGCCCATATATTTTAGGCCCATCTTCTTGAGATGTCCGTCAAATATCTTCTGTGATAGGGGTTTAGTCAACGGGCCTGCTACATTTTCTGCTGAAGCGACTTGATCCACAACGACATCGCCTCTACCAATGATCTCTCTAATCAGGTGGCATCGCCTCATTATGTGCTTGGATCTTTGATGAGATCTTGGCTCTTTTGCTTGCGCTATAGCTCCGTTGTTATCGCAATAAATCATTATTGGATCAAGAACGGATGGAACTACACCCAACCCTTGGATGAAGTTTCGTATCCAAACAACTTCTTTTGCTGCATCTGATGCAGCTATGTATTCAGCCTCAGTAGTAGAGTCTGCAGTCGTTTCTTGTTTGGAACTTTTCCAACTGACTGCTCCTCCATTAAAGGTAAATACATACCCAGACATCGATTTTGAGTCGTCTACATCAGACTGAAAACTAGAGTCAGTGAATCCCTCTAGTTTCAATTCTCCATTGTCGTATACCATAAAGATATCCTTAGTTCTTCTTAAGTATTTAAGAATCATCTTAACGGCCTTCTAGTGTTCATCCCTTTGATTGGACTGATATCTGCTCGTGACACTCAGAGCATGTGCAACATCAGGCCTTGTACACAACATTGCATACATTATGCTCCCAATAGTGGATGCAAAAGGTATGCGAGACATTCTTTCTCTTTCCTCAGGAGTCTTGGGAGACATTGTTTTAGAAAGTGAAATGCCATGACTCATTGGTAGGTATCCATGCTTGGATTCCTCCATGCTAAACCTCTTTAGCACTTTGTCTATGTACATGGATTGAGATAGTCCTATCATCCTTCGTGATCTATCTCTATAGATCTTTATCCCTAGTATAAAGGATGCATCTCCCAAATCCTTCATGGAGAACTGTTTAGACAACCACGCCTTTGTTGACTGCAACATACCTACATCATTACCGATGAGTAGAATGTCGTCAACATATAAAACAACAAATGCAACTGCGCTCCCACTAACCTTCTTGTAAACACATGGTTCATCCGGATTCTTGTGAAAATCAAACGTTTTGATTGCTTCATCAAATCGAATGTTCCAACTCCTAGAAGGCTGTTTGAGTCCATAAATGGACCTTTGGAGTTTGCAAACCTTTTGCTCACTTTCCTTGGATATGAAGCCCTCTGGTTGCTTCATATACATCTCTTCCTTAATGTTTCCATTAAGGAAAACAGTCTTCATATCCATTTTCCATATCTCATAGTCATAATACGCTGATATGGCCAGTAAAATCCGAATGGATTTAAGCATTGCTACTGGTGAAAAAGTTTCCTCATAATCAACACCTTGTTTTTTAGTATAACCTTTTGCAACCAGGCGCGCTTTATAGGTTGCTACCTCTCCATCTACTCCAAGCTTCCGCTTGTAGACCTATTTGCAAACAATAGGAACAATTCCTTGTGATGGGTCCACTAAGGTCCAAACCTTGTTGGAGTACATGGAGTCCATTTCAGACTGCATGGCTTCTTTCCATTTCTTGGAGTCGATGTCTGACATCGCTTCTCCATAGCTCTTTGGATCATTATCCAAAATAAGTTTCTCTTCTTTGTTCTCTAACAAAAGATTCAGTTTTTCAGGTGCTTTTGACACCCTTGTTGATTTTCGAAGAGGTTGTGTTTCAGATGGTCCAGCTTCGAATGGTCTGTTATCTGCGACAATATTGGGAATATTCTGTGGTTCTTGAATTTCTTCAAGCTCCACAACCCTGCCACCCTTTTCAGAAAGAAATTCTTCTTCAAGAAAAGTGGCATTCCTCGAAACAAACACTTTTTGTTCCGAAGGATCGTAGAAATAATATCCAATAGATTCTTTTGGATACCCCACGAATTTATATAATTTGGATCTCATATCCAACTTATCTCCCTTGTCGCTTCACATAAGCATCACACCCCCACACCTTAAGGTACTTGTAGGAAGGTGTCTTACCACACCACATCTCATATGGTGTCTCAAGCACCGACTTTACATGGCACTCTATTCAATAGATGTGATGTCGTTTCTAAGGCATAACCCCAGAATGAAAGAGGTAAAGTCGTGAAACTCATCATCGATCGAACCATGTCCAACAGGGTTCGATTCCTACGCTCCGAAACTCCATTGAGTTGTGGAGTAGCAGGAGGAGTCCACTGTGAGAGAATTCCATTCTCCTTTAGATAATCAAGAAACTCGGTACTCAAGTATTCTCCTTCTCGATCAGATCGAAGAGTCTTAACAGTGCGACCAATTTGTTTCTCCACCTCGCACCTAAATTCTTTGAACTTTTCAAAAGCTTCAGAATTGAGCCTCATAAGGTACACATATCCATACCTAGAATAATCATCAAAAAGTTATGAAATAGTGATAGTTCCCACGCCGCTAAAGAACACTTAGTGGTCCATAAACATCTGTATGGATCAAATCCAACAGACCATCGGCCGCCTCCACTTGTCCAACAAATGGTGATTTGGTCATTTTTCCTTTTAGACACGATTCACACGTTGGCAACTTTTGCTCATCCATAAGGTCAAGCTTTTGTCCCAACTTGCGCATCCTTTTTTTTTTTGAAATGTGACCCAATCTAGCATGCCAAATAGTGGAAGAACTTTGATTATCTAATTTTCTTTTCTTATTTTGTTGAATTGTGAGTGTGGGGCTATCAAGATTAACAGTGTACAAACAATTCGTCAAATAACTGGTATATTTAAAAACAAAATCCTTGAAAATGGAACAACTTCCATTCTCAATAATAAACTTCAAACATTCTATGTCCAAAAGCAGAACAGATAATATTCTTAACAATATCCCGAACATAAAGACAATTGTTCAAACACAAATTAAAACCATTTTCTAAAGTAAGATAAGCAGTCCCAATAGGCTATGCAACGGCTCTTGCTCCATTCCCATCCCCAAGGACCTTGTCCTACGTCGATTTCTGCTTCTTGCCATTATACGCAAATCATTACAAATATGTAGCGAGTCATAACCGGTATCTAATACCCAAGAAGCATCATTAACGGATAAATTAACTTCAACAAAATATATACACGAACTTTTCAGGCTCGCGAAGTACTCCTTGCGGTTTCTCTTCTAGTGCCCTAATTTGCATGATAGTTTGCATTTGTCATTGGTTTGAGAATTGACCTTTTCTTGCCTTTGTCCTTTGCCTTTTTGGGCCGAGGAACTTTTTCCTTCCCACTTCCTCTTATTATTAGACTTTGCGCCTGAACCGTAAGAGGATCCAACTGGAGAGACCCACTTCTCCTTCGATATGGATTCAAATTCGTCAACTTATTCACCAACTCGTGGAGACTAGTTTCCATAGCTGCATGTTAAAGTTAACAACAAACGAGTCAAACGAGGGACAGAGATTGCAACACAAGGTCCACATAGGCTCATTGTCCATAACGACTCCAAGGGACTCGAGCCTTTCAATGAGTGATATCATCTTCACCCATGGTCATGATCAAGCAACCCGCCATACGACTTCCGAAAAGCTCCTTAGATATCTCGATATCTAACTTGCCTTGCACTCTCACCATACAACTCTTGTAGGTGAACAAGGATCTCATGTGTACCGTGAAAACATCATTCTCGCCGCAGCAACATATCGATGCTAACATGAAGATCTAGTCAAGATTGTCATCAACATGACGAAGATATTCTCCATAAGCATCTAATGCCTGTCCTCGTGCTGCTGAGGAGGCGTTGTGGCAAACACATAAGTTTTCTCAAATCCAAGAACAATTTCAGTCTTTCAACCAATCATTAAAGTTTGGGCCAACTTGTTTTACTCAAGAATTGATGTGATTGATTCTTAGCCATTTTAGTAGAGTTATCTACAAAATAAACGAAGTAAAATGAGTAAACTATGGAATATATATTTACATTCAATATAAGCATCTTTCAT